>VZRZ01008027.1:148277-196513 GCA_013398175.1 Climacteris rufus
AAAGTTTGTGTTGCTTTAACATGAAGTCTTTTTTTTTTTTTTTTTTTGTGCTGAATTGTAGAGACTTTTATAACAGCTCAAAGTCTCTGGCCATGGTGGATGGAAAAACAACTTCTCCAGAGTGCTCAGCTCTCCATGGCCAGACCAGTCTTACTGGAGATGTCTCTTCCAAATCCAGGGCTCAAGAGGCCTCCACAGTCTCAGGAAAAAACACATTTAGTCCAGGAGACAGGGCTGGGGAATGGGCACAGCAGCTGCTTGTGCTCCCTGACAGTGGCTGGAACTAAGGGAAATCATCACAATTTCTGGGAGTTTCCCAACACAGACAGAGAATTGACTCTAAAAAGACACCAATCCTAAAAGCCAAAATGTTTTATCTGCCTTCCTGGGAATCTTGAGGAGAAATGGCTGAACTTTGCTGGAATTCTGCTACAGCTGAACGGCACCTTGTGTCTTCTTCACTGTTGTCTTCTTCTTCCTCATGTAACCAGGAACATCCACCAACCTGGAACCTCCACGGGGCTCCAGGGTGGATGAACTTGGTCTCCCATGGGAATACAGCTCAAGGCAGGTGCACTCTCAGAGTCCCACTGGACCCACTGGTTTGCTGTGGGAGGAATTTCCTGATGAGGAATTTTCCTCATCTGGGCCTAAGAACATTTGCATCAAAGCCTCAGTGAGAACCCCAAGTTCTTGGGACCATACCCACATAGGAAACTTTGGAAGAGACGGAGAGAGGCAAAGTCCAGTGAAGACAGAGGATGAAAAATGCATCAAACATTGAGGAGAGATGAACAGATGAGAGAAAAAAAAATGAAAATAAGGAGCAAAGGGAGGATCTGAAGAAAATTCTTTCTGATACAGCACTCAGTAATAAATAAAATATGTTCTACCACAATATGCTCCAGCAACCTGGCTCTGGGCTGTTCCTTCTGTGTCTGATACAAAGTTCCCACTGCTGATTAAATTCATCAGAGCCAAGCCTCTGCTGCCTCGAGCTGCTTGGTCTCCTCAAATACTTGCATTACAGAAGTGCTGCAGGGGTTTCATTTCGAGTTGTTATCAAGCTCTGTTTTATCAGGGTTTCAGACCCAATCTGATCACCATGCTAATGAAATGCTGCCCTGATGTACACGGCACGCTTTGCTCACAGCCACTGTTTATTTTCTCCCCAAAAATACTCCAGGAGAAGTTCTCCAGGAAGAAATAAGGAATAAATATCCCCATTCCTAAGGCCAGTCCATCTGTCCATCAGTTTTGGGTCACGGTTTCTCTGACCGCTGTCGGTCACACTGTAAGGCCTCAGGTCCATGGGCAGAAACCCCTGAGGGAGGCTCCCTGCAGGTCCTGGATGTGGCTCCAGCCTCACTCACCTGTGGGACTCAGGGATGCCACACTCGACCTCTGAGCAGCAGAACAGGAGAACTTCTGGGCTTGGAGTGTTCATTTCTGTTCTTTATTCAGCAATGGGGCTGGGAAGGGGCTGGAGCCCCAGGAGGGGCTGAGGGAGCTGGGGGGGCTCAGCCTGGAGCAAAGGAGGCTCAGGGGGCCCTGCTGGCTCTGCACAGCTCCTGCCAGGAGGGGCAGCCAGGGGGGTCGGGCTCTGCTCCCAGGGAACAGGGACAGGAGGAGAGGGAACAGCCTCAGGCTGGGCCAGGGGAGGGGCAGGGGGGATATTGGGGAAATTTCTCCACAGAAAGGGTCGAGAAGCCCTGGCACAGCTGCTCAGGGCAGTGGTGGAGTTCCCATCCATGGAAGGATTAAAAGATGTGGGGATGTGGCACCTGGGGACGTGGGCAGTGGTGGCCTTGGCAATCCTGGGAAGGGTTGGACTCGCTGAGCTCAGAGGGCTTTCCCAACCTTAACTCTGTGATTTAAAAGACAGAACAGCAGCTGATCCTTTCCTTTTTCTGACATCCTCAGAGTCCACCTGGGCCCTTGGATGGCCCCTCTGATCAATGAGCAGTTTGATCCCAGCCCAGTGTCCAGGGCTACCCCGTCTGTGGCCACCAGCCCATCACACCAGCACGGGCAGAGCAGCTCGGGCTCCGCTGTTCCCATGAAACCCTGGCTGGGCTCTCTCTTCCCGGCCAGACAAATGGGTCCCTCTGGATGAGAGATGACGGCTCTGAGTGGCAGGAGATGCAGGGAATATTGGCAGGGCTCAGAGCCTGAGCACCCAGGGAACGGGAGGACCCGGGGGCACCAGCACAGGGATCAGTGACATTTGCTGGGGGCTCCAGCTGTGCCCGGGGCAGGGCAATGGCACAGCTGTGTCACAGCAAGGACAGCTGCCAAAACAGATGCTCTGTCTTCTTGGGCCAGCAGGAAAGAAAGGCTGAGAGTGACTCTAAATAAAATGGAAGGTAGAGCTCCGGATAAAACCGAGCTGGGTTTTCCACAGGGGAAAAAGTCCTAATGAGGAGGCTGAGTCAGTCCCATAAATGAGTCACAGGGAGGGAATAAAGATGAAATATATTCCCAGTGACTTCTGGCACCATTACACTTAGATTGAAGCTGCAAGGCCCAGACCTGGTTTGGGCTGCTGGAGTTTTGGTGTTTCTCGACCGTCAGACTGGTGTGGTCAGTAGGAAATTCCAGGTGCAGAGGTGTGGGAACAGAGGGAAGCAAACGCCCGGTCTGTCACCACTTCCCAGCCAGGATCAGGGGCAGAAGGACTCCCTTGAATCTCTATTTTTAATTCTCTATTGAATCTCTTTCTTTTGATAAGAATTGCATTTTCATGCAAAAAACATTATATTTTCCTGAAATATTCTTAGTCCTGAAAAAAAACCCAAACCAAACCAAACAACTTTCCTTCCACTACTCCAAATATCTTTTTCTTTTCTAGTGGAAAAACTTTTTTGAAAGAGTAAAATCCATTTCCCTCTCTGACAAACCCAAATGTTTCTGCCCCAAACATTATGTTCCCAGTTTTCAGCAAAGGCTGAAGGAATAAATAGAGAAATCCAACCAACAAAGAAAATCCACCTGGGGAACATCTCACCTGTAGGCTCAGGTTCTGTCTCGCACAATTTAGGGTTTCATTTTCCTCTCGTGCAAATCAGACACAGTTTCAGTGGAGATGGTGGAGGAGGTCTCATGAAAAAAATGATGTAAGACTTGCAGAATCAGGTCTTTCCTTGTCAAATCCATGAAATTCAGGGGTCTTGCCATATTCAACCACTTCTCCTCCTGCAGATCATTGCAATAACCCAGCCTCTGGTGAGCCCTCACAGCTTGGATAAACAGCTGAACCAAGACCTCCGAAGATCAAAAGCAGAAGGGAGCTTCACCCAAAAAATAATTTCATCTTTAGAAAACATACATTAGAAACTAGGATGGAGAAAATTCCAGGTTGTCCTGGTGCAGGTCCCATGAGATGGCAGTGCTAGGGGTGCCAGGATTTAGGGTCATTGTGTCCCAGGTGAGACAGAAAGCACCAAATCTGCGCTTTGCAATGCAGGTGCATTGAGGCTCAGCACAGAGCCAGGCTTTGCTCACAGGGCACCTCCTGCCATGATTTTTTAATGGAGAACAGAATATCAGAGAACTTTATCTCCTCTCACACTCTTCCTGCACTCACATATGCAATATTTTTACTAACTCACAGTATTTCCCTTTCATTTGCAGTTGAAAGCAGGAATCCGTTTTGTGCTCCCGTGGAACTCCTCAAATGCCCACCCAAAATATTCTGGAGCTGGGCTCCTGATCCGAGGGCTCTGCTGGCAGTAATTCCAGCAAACATCATTTACATTCCCACCGAGCTGAGGGATAAAGCTCTGCCAGCTGCAAGGCTGAGGTCAGCACACAACATTCCCAGTTGGCTCCCCGAGGAGTTCCCAAATTCTCTGTCACACTGGGAGGAAGCCACTCCCATTTGGACCCTCTCATTTGCCTGGTGGAATATAGCAAATTATTTTTCTTTCCTCTTCTTTCATTTTTTCCCCCCAAATCATATGTCCAAAGTGAAGCATCAGCTTTTCTGTTAGTGCAGTTGCAGGGGGATCCTGCAGGGGTACTGGTTGTCATTATCCTCTTCGTGGTCATACCTTGAAAAGCCAAAGGAAAGCAACAGAGCAGAAAAGAGCAGCTCAATGAAGCAGAAAATGTTGGATTTGGTGTTCAAAGCTCATGTTCTGTTCAGCAAACAAGGTGGGAGAATATCCCACCCAAACCATTGTTTTGTACCCTCCTTATGCAGGTCCTAGAGAGCATTTTCTTCTTTCAGAGCCAGGAAAACCCAGGCTGAGCACTGAGCACCAAGAGCTGCTTTCCTCAGGTGTTCGGCACCAGGAGCAGCCAGGGCTGTGGGATGGGGAAGGGGAAATGGTGCTGGGGTTCCTGGGCCCTGACTCTGCTGTTTCCTGTGGCCAGAGCAGACAGAGCTCCCACCAAGTGGCCAAAGGAAGGAGAGGTTGCACGTGAAAGGGATTCTGAGCATCCCAAAGGAGCTCCTGGTCAGGCAGCAGCTCCTGCTCCAGGCCAGAGCAGTCCTACATTGACTGTTTTGGGTGTGAATATGTCAGAGAGTGAAACTGTTCCACCCATGGTCTCTTGTGTCAAATCCAGGACAATTCAGAGCTCTGAGTCTTGCCTTGGACAAGATCCCTGGACGAATCTCTGAGGATTTTAATGGATTGGTATCAAACAGATCATGGAATCATGGAATGGTTTGCATGGGACAGGTCTTTGAAGACCATTCCATCCCACCCCTGCCCTGGCAGGGACACCTCCCACTGTCCCAGGCGCTCCCAGCCCCGTCCAGCCTGGCCTTGGGCACTGCCAGGGATCCAGGGGCAGCCACAGCTTCTCTGGGCACCCTGTGCCAGGGCCTGCCCACCCTCCCAGGGAACAATTCCTTCTTGGTCTTGGACCCACTTGGACAGCCAAGTTCAAGGTCTCAGCACATCAAATCTTGCCCTGCTCTGGCTTTGCACCACTGTCCCTGCAAATCTGAGTCCCAGAATTCTTACAAATGTTATTTCAGCCACTTCTTGTTCTATTTCTTGACAGGGAAGATGGAAGTTCTTTATTCAGCCCTGGTTGAGAGATTGATAAATGTATGTATTAATTTACTATTTCAGCTGTGCATTTTTATTTTTTTTAGTTAATTGCATAGCAACTTAATTTATCTTTTGTCAATTTGTTTTCCCTCAATAAATGATCTGCCAACAATACGTTATTTTTAATTAGCCTACAGCAAATGTCTCCACGAATGTAAATCAACTGCTTATTTGAGCCATTAATTGAAAAGGAGAGATCTTTGGAATTCATATTGTGCATTCCTGGGGTTTTTTTGGGTTTTTTATTCTGAAGGGATTATGACAAAACTGTGTTTGCAGCCAAGAATTGACAGCACACTCTGAGAATCAGCAAGAAAGAGAAATATATAAAAAATGAAAGTAGTTTTTGGGTTTGGGGGGTGTTTTTTGGTAGATGGTAAATGTCAGGTACATAAAGCAAAAAGAAAATTATGGTTGAAAATTCATTTCTTGGTAATTTAGAAAAACACAAACCTGTCTCTCTACCCCTTCTCTCATCCCTTTGCATAAATAACAATTCATTAATGAATTAATCTATTATTTTTACGTTTAAGGAACAGCCATTCTGGATATGTTCATATGAAGAGGTGCAGGCACCCAAAGCACTCCTATTGAAGTTCAACTCAGTGGAGAACAAGAAAACGTTCAGGAATTAAGGATTAAGGGGATGGGCACCATCCTGCTGCTGCAGCTGCTGGGACAAACATCTGCATCACTGTCCCGGACTGTTTTCCACCCGAGCCTGTGCCTCTCTCCTTGGATTTGCTCCGAGGCTTCACTGACCCCATGGAATGACGATATTTCCTTAATGTGTTCTCATTATGGCAAATCCTCTCCCGTGCCTGACCCCTTGGTGTAGTGGAAGAACTGCTTTCCCTCTGTTTCTTGTTCTCCACTTTTAATTCAGATTGCAGGAGCTTCAAATCCTAAACTAAATAGTGCAGGGTCATTGTGCTTTATTCCTTCCATATTTAATTACAGCAAGTTTGTCAGGCTTGAGATGTCACCTTAAACAAAATTATTGCTGATCACTTCAGCCAGAGCTGTTTGGGCGCTTTGTTGCATTTTCCATCACACAATTCCCTCAAAGCATCAATGGCTCACCTGGCACATAAACCAGAGTTCCAAAGAAAAGCATTGTCTTACAACAATGATGCAGGAAATGTTTTTACTTTGATGTTCTGTGGGGTGAGCACTTCTCCATGACAAGTGTCCTCCTGGGGACTGTGCTGGGTCAGGTTTTCTGAGGCATTGAGCACAATGGTGTCCCAGAGGGGCCTCGTCCTCATCATTATCTTCATTATTGGCAGCTCGTGCCATGTGTCACCTGCTCCATCTGATTTGTCCTTGATGGCTGCGTGGCTGCATGACAAAGGGGGTTATTTAGGGCAGCCTTTGCTTAATGAGCTTTCCTAATGAAATCCGAAGGAATCCTGGGTTTGGAACGGTCCCTCTTGCTGCGCTGGGCTGCAGCACCCTTTGTCACCCGCTGCTTTCTGCAGTGTCACCGTGACTGCTGCAGAATGGAAATCTGTTGTGGTCATCGGTGGTTTGATGCAAGGATTTGCTGTCACTGAGTGGACAGAGGTTCCTCATTCCAAAGGGCAGCAGGAGTAGGGCCTGGGAAGCAAATGATGAAAAATATGAGAAGAAACTTCATGAAAATGTCTCCTTGGAGAAGAGCTGAGCAGGTTCACCCGGGAAGTTTCACTTCCCAGACCAGGAATGCTCTTTGCCATCTCTGTGCCATCCATCCCTCTGAGATCAGCGTCCCCTGGGTCCTGGCTGCTTCATCTGTCAGGGCAGCAGCTCCTGATCACTGCCAACAGCTCAAGGTGCCACTGCTCTCACCCCACTGAGGGCTCTGCACTCAAGAGCTCACCCATAACTGAGATGTCTTCACCACCCTGGCAGCTGACCCCTGGTTGGATGCTACAGGTGCAGATGAAGCCCTCAGTAAAAGCTCTGCTGCTTCCAGGACTGAAATCCCACAACCCAGCACTAGGGAAGGGCTAAAAGCCCCATGCAGATGCTGCCTGATCCAGGTCCAGGATGGCCCAGCAGGGATGGCTTTGGAGGTGTCACAGATCCTCCTCCCAAGGGTCCCCAGGGAATGGTCCCGGCCCCAAGGCTGCCAGAGCTCCCGGGGCGTTTGGACAGCGCTGCCAGGGATGCCCAGGGTGGGGTTGTTGGGGTGTCTGGGCAGGGACAGGGGTTGGATCCGTGATCCTGATGGGTCCTTCCCAGCTCGGGATATTCCATCGTTCCTCCTCTTACACAGGCTGCCTCCTTTAACCCGTTGCTTTAATCCCTTTCCGAGCTGGCTGGGCTGCCTGTGACCGGCCCAAAGAGGCAACAGGAGAGGGAAAAGAGGAGGAATATTTTCATGAAACAAATGGGCTTTTCCCTGTCAGTCGTTCCCGCTGCTGTGGGGAGACTCAGAGGGATCAGTGGGTGCTGATGAAAAATTCAGCCAAGTCTTCGGGACTTTGGGAAGATTCTCCTTCAGGGAATTAATGGAAACATTTCTGGATAGAACTGGCATAGGCAAGACCAACTCAAGGTAAACAAAGGGACAGATTCCTACCAGGAATACAGGAAAAATGTCCCCTTTAAGTCCAAGGTGAGGGATAGCTTGGAAATTGCTCTCCTTTTTCTGCAAGTACAATTTTTAAAAATAAATAAATCAGATTAAAGTTTAATTTTGAGAATGCCCTCTGTTTTCAAATTCTTGATTGAATTACCCTTTAAAAATTAAATTGTAATCCTTTAGGAGTTATTGATTCTGAAGGAGGAAAATGCCAATAGGACCATTCTGGGCTGAAACGCTGCCCATCAAATTGACATAATGCTTTCAATTTGCCTAAATAACTCATTGGAGATGACTTATTCCATGGCTTTCCCAGCATCCAGCAGCCACTTAGGCAGGCACAGAGATGGTTGTGCACAGGGACAAAGGCACAGAACAATTCCTGGACACTCCTGGCTATGGAAACACCCTTAGCAATAAGAAATGTTTATTAATGGCACTGCACTGAAGCCTTGGGATCAGCAGTGGCCCAGAAATCCTTTGGGATACACTCTGAGCATGGAGCATCCTTTGTTCGGTGTTTCCTGTGGCTGCAGAGGACACAGAAATTAAGGAAGTGCCCAGTGCATCCCTGGAGCTGTGGAGAGCATTCGGCCAAAGCTGCGCAGCCCCGCCCAGGAGGCTCCTGCCTTCCCTTGGCTTCCCTCCCATCCACGGAGCTCCCAGCCTGGGACCTCAATCAGCCCCCAAACATCCGTCTTGCTTTCTCCTTGTTAAATTACACCTCCACCAGCAGTGAAGGCATCACAAAAGAAGAAATAAACCTTCCATTCTGTTTTGCAGGAGTCTCAGCTCCTTTTTTTTTTTTTTTTTGAGTTAAAACAGCACCATGACAAAAAAGCCAGAATGAATAGAGCTCCCAAGATACAAACATGGGCTGGATAATTCCCATTCCACCTGTGAACAAAAGGTTGGAGCTCTTGAATAGACGCACTGTTGAGAAAGCACTTGAAAAAGAGGATGAATCAATTAATGCCTTTGATAGTTTGAATGTCCCACTATCGAAAAAACAAGCACGGCTTTAATGGAGAGATAATTCAGTTTACTGAATCCAATTACACATAATTGGCTTTTTCCCTTTCTTCACCCCCCTTTTTTAATTGCTGTTGGAACCAGGGTTCTGATCACTTCTGCTCTGCCAGATGTGTCTGTTCTTGGTGTTGCAAGGGCAGGGCAGGGACCGGAGGAGTCAATCACCATCCCAGGGGCAGCCTGCAGCCCGGACAGCCACAAACACAGCGCTGCCTGGGGCTTGGCAGCCCTGCAGAAAAAGTGTTCATGGAACCCAGCCAAAAAAACACTTAGGAAAGTCCCCAAAGAGGGAAAATCTCAGTTGCACTTTTTGTTTTTTCTCTGGGCAAAAGTCTCTTTGCTCTGCTCATGTTCTGGGACGCTGGGTTTGAATCCATGCCAGTGAGGAACGAGCTGGGCCACTCAAAGGCTCTGGGCTGGGGGGTCTGACAAGCTCTGTGGGCCATTTTTGGTGATATTTTCTGGCTTGCCGAGCTCTGCATAGCAGGGTTGTGTCTTCCTTCCCTGGGACTCCAAATCCAGAACCACCACTTGGCCTGAGGCATCACCAGCACCGGGACTCCTGTCCGGAGCACTTGGGCACCGCCGCACCCACGGCTGCTGGCTGGCACTGCAAGTGAGGATGCACCCGCCTGGCCTCCAAAATTCAGCGAATACTCGGGCTTTTCTGGGTGCACGACTGCCTCAGAGCTCCCTCTTGGCTTCAAACACAGCAGGCAGGGAATGCTGACTGGGGCCTGGCCACGCAGAACTGGCCCAGGAGCTCACGAGCTGTAGCTCCTCCAGGACATTGCAATCATTTCCAAGATTCACTGTTGCCGCAATTTTGGCCAAAGCTTTCGGCCCTGCCACGGCACGTCTTCTTTTTGTGAGTTCTTTTAACAGACACTTGAGATAAGACACAGCAGAAATACTCCAGAGTTTCTTCGGTCTCAAAATGTTTATTAAGTGTTATCTATAACTTGGCGGCACAGAAAAGTGCTTTGTTAATTACAAGGTTCAAAATGGGGCCGAGCACGTCTCGTCCAGCTTATTTATTCCCTAGATTGTCCAATTAGGGAGATGTTGCGTAGGATATTTTCAATAAAAACCCAATAATCAGTTTTACTTATACCGCATGGCGGAACTTTAGAACCAATGGCAGAAAACACATGTTTTTGGAGAAGAAAGGGGAAGTAGCAAAGGTAAAAAAGGAAGTTATAAAACAACACCTAAACCCTCCATTTTGGACACTATTTTTACAATATTTCATAAACCAAAATGTCTACACTTCTACCTAATTCACCTAGTGACACAACCTCAACTATACAGCATTAATTTCAAAGTTATCACACTACAGGGGAAGTCTTTTCCAGGGTTTAAGATCAAATGAGGTGTATTTTTGGGGATCAAAACTTGTTAAAGCAGAAACAGTGAAATTCTCAGAATTCAGGGTTCCAACACACTGTCGCCTTTTTTATTCAAAACCAGCCTTTCAAACATTTTTTTTTTTAATTGAAACAAGGAAGAAATACATAAAGCCTATTTTCTGAATAAGAGAACTGTGCTAATAAAAGCCACCACCCATGTGGCCCCGGCTGTTCCTGTGCAGCTCTCCCGCAGCCCGTGCTGTGACACTTGCACGGTGCCCAGGTGATGCTGACGGCACAGAAAGAAGAGCCAGAGACAGCTGTGTTCAGGTTCAAAGGAAAGGAAGGAAGGGGGGCACAAGACCCACCTTCTTTATTTTATATACCCTTTTGGAAATCACTATTCATTGGAGGAAATCAGTTCTTCCTCCTTCAACTACAGTGGTCAAAGGGAATGTCCATCAAGGGTCTGTGTCCATGGGAAAGGAATGTATATGATAAGATAGAGTTACAATAACATGGCTATATTTACAGAAATATAACCTTGAAAACTAGCTACCATGGGATAACAATTTTCAGCAGCAAAGAGCAAGGCAACACCCAGGAGGGCCCCAAGTCAGCAGCAGCATCCCCGTGCCAGCCTGCAGTGCCTCAGTGCTGGGTTAACCCCCAGACAAACCCTGGCCAGGGAAGCACCGGCGGGAGCGGGGGCAGCTGAGGCGTTTAAGCGAATTAAACCCCTTCCCTCCGCTCTCTCCTGCTCTGCTCCTCCCTGTCCTGCACATTCCCTGCTGCTGTCACCCCAGGCTCGTTGCCACTTCAAGGATGCACTGGGAAATCTGATGTAATTAGCCACTAATAGAGTTAAGGATTTTAGCCCAGGAACTGGTGCATCCATGCAGTCACGGGAGGGGACAATCTGTGTTCATTTGAACTGACTTTGAGCCTGAATTCCTCAGCGATCTGAGCTCCAGGGATGTGGAGGGGTGGGAATAACAGCAAGTGAGAGTCCCATCCCTCCCAAGAGGCAGCAGATACTGCACCAAGCTCACCAGAAACTGTCCCATCGTTTTCCTGGTCTTCTACACCTTCCTGTGGGATGCAGAAGGAAAGGGAGAAGGGGCTCCTCTTCATGGAAAGATCCCCAATCCCTTGTGCTGTGCACAGGGGACAAACACAGTGCTCTGCCCAGGGCCTCCCTCTCTGCTCACTGCTGAAGGATGGGGATGAGTGGGGACCTCCCTGCAACTTCAGGGACCTTTCTCCATCTGGGAAAGGGGGATCTCCCCTGGCAGTGCCAGGACAAGACAATCCTCCCTCCCTTTGCACTGGGGCTGGTAGATGGGTTTGGCCTTTACCAGGTAAACACAGCCATCCTTTTTCCAGGCTTAGGCACCAGGGCTGCTGCTCCTTGGAAGAATGAGAAATATGAAGGGTAAAAGATGGTCTAAATCTCTTCAATTCTTCAAAAAAATTGAGTTTCAGCTCAAATTTTCCAGTAAGGGAAAGAGTTGGGGTAATTTCCTGTGTAAGTCTAATGGGGTCACCTACTTCTGATCTTTTAAAACTTGGGAAGAAATGTGGAGCATTGGGAACAGCTGGGAATCCAAGGGAAAGTTCCTTCCAGACTCCTGCACTGGTTTTTGAGAGAGAAGCTTTGCAGGAGCAGCTCTATCCATGGGGGTCAGAATTATAAATACAGCAGGCAAGAGTTCCAGGCTGCTCTGCAGCTGAAGGCAGCGCTACTTTTGTTAGAGCTGTAAAGAATTCCTCCAAAGTTATCCTCAAAGGAAAAAGTTCCTCTGCTAACCTGGGCCTTTAAGAAAATTCTTTTCACAGAACATTTCTCTGACCTTGTCTGGGTCAGGCACTGATCCCATGCCCTGTGTTGTGCCTGGGTGTTGCTTTTTCCGGTCACACCCACTTTGAATGGGATTTAGTGAAAAGCTGCTGAAAAGAAAGCTTACAGCTTCCATGCTTATCCCTCTGACGTGTTACAGGGAGAATCTCAGATCCTTGGAAAGGGGAGACTTCCCATTTCTTCCCTGCAGTGGCTCTGCAGGGTTAATCTATTATTATTTGTTTCATCCACAGCTTTATTTCAAAGGAATTGCTTTTGCAATTTTTGGGAATGTTCGTGCAGGCAGGGACAAATCTGCCTGTCCCTTCCTTGCCTGCATTTCTGTGTTCCCAGAGCCCCCCTCTGCCCACAGGGACTGCAGAGCCTCTGCTTGGGACGAGTTCCTCACGCTCGGGGAAGGGCTCGCTCTGACGGGCCCTGGCTGGCACAGTCTGGGCACCATTGTCACGATTGTCCTGTGATGTGACACAGCCCTGCCCAGCCTGCTGTGACACGGCGATCTCCTGGCTGGGGTGAGTCCTGAGCACTGGGAAGGCAAAGAACTCTGCCAGGGCTGGGTCTGAGGAACAGAGCCCTTGTCCTGCTCTTTCCCATCTTTAAGCCAGGAGCCCCTGCAGTCACCTGGGTCTCTGTCCCACGGCTGCTGAGTTTTCCTGCGAGTGTTTCACAGGAGACCTCGCCAGGATCCTTGGAGGCCACAGCAAATGGATGGAAGCCTCTTCCCTCTAGTGATGCTGACGGCGCAGAAAGAAGAGCCAGAGACAGCTGTGTTCAGGTTCAAAGGAAAGGAAGGAAGGGGGGCACAAGACCCACCTTCTTTATTTTATATACCCTTTTGGAAATTACTACTCATTGGAGGAAATCAGTTCTTCCTCCTTCAACTACAGTGGTCAAAGGAAATGTCCATCAAGGGTCTGTGTCCATGAGAAAGGAATGTATATGATAAGATAGAGTTACAATAACATGGCTATATTTACAGAAATATAACCTTGAAAACTAGCTACCATGAGATAACAATTTTCAGCAGCAAAGAGCAAGGCAACACTCTAGGGCTGTTCATCTCTCTGAACTGGGGCTACAACTCCCTTTACAAAGTCACTGTGACTCTCCCAAAGACTTTCCAGGTCTTTTTTTGCCCTGGTCCTTATTCCATTTCCGTTGAGCCTGGAGAACTCTCAGTTTTCCTCCCATAGGCTGAAATGCTTCTTCCTCTCCATTTTCCAGTCACTCTCCTCAAAAGTGCCTTTCATGCAGGAATATCCTTTTCAAGACATGACATCAGATCCCATTGTCTTTTGAAGTCTTCCAGGTGGAGGTTATTCAGTCCCAGTTTAAATGCAGGGAGAATCTGGCACAAACCAGCTTTGATCATGGCGGGGTCTTCATAACCTGCTGTTTAATGTCAATTCTCGTCATGGTTTAGCACAGGAGATTCTGGGTTTGGTTGTTCATCACCTCCTGGGGACAGGACAGAGCTGACCTGATCCTGTGTGTTCAGAGATGCTCAGGAAGGCTGAATATTCCTGTGCTTGTGCAGGAACAGCCACGGCTGAGAGCAGCTCCATCACAGGGCAGCACAACTCCATCGCTCATCCCAAATATTCATCCTGCATTCCAAACATCCATCCTGCAGTCTGGCACTCCTGCTTCCAGGGAGATGAATCACCATCAGTCACCTCAGCTGAAAGAGAACAATTAAAGGAGACTGAGATGGGCAGCATTTTAATTTATTTGGTTTTTCCCTGTGCCTGGCAGTTTCCCAGCAGAGGATGGAGAGTGTTGGGAGCTCTGCAGAGCCCTGGGTGGCAGTAGAGCCCTGCAGCTCCCCAGGGCACAGCAGCCCCTGCGAATTTTGTGGCACGGGCACTTGTGTGGTTGTGGAGAGTTCTGATTGCTCAGACACTGCCTGTGAGTGAGTCCTGCCCAGCCTCTCCTCTCAGCCTTGCTCCTGGGATGTCTGTGTCACCTCGTGCTCTGCTTCCAGGGGTGTTTGGGGTCCCCATCCCTCTCCTCTCAGCCTTGCTCCTGGGATGTCTGTGTCACCTCGTGCTCTGCTTCCAGGGGTGTTTGGGGTCCCCATCCCTCTCCTCTCAGCCTTGCTCCTGGGATGTCTGTGTCACCTCGTGCTCTGCTTCCAGGGGTGTTTGGGGTCCCCATCCCTCTCCTCTCAGCCTTGCTCCTGGGATGTCAGTGTCACCCGGGCTGTTTGGTTCCCGTGGCCATCCAGCTCACTCCTGTGCTTACCCTGAGCAGCACATTCGAGCTCAGCCTGGGTCACCTCCCGTGGGCAGAGGGGGAATGTGAGCACTGGCACATCAGGGCTGGAGGCTGAAGTCACAGGTGACCTCAGGTAACAGGTGGAGAGAGCCTTTCTTCCCACTCCTTGTGTCAACAGCAACGGAGCCAGGACTCCCACTCTGAATGAAAAACCTCTCAAAGTCTCAGGACTGCAACCCTCCCTCTGTTTCTGTGCCTGTTTCTGAACCCTCTCAGTGCCCTGGCGCCCGCCCAGCTGCCTTGGACATTTTGGGGTCAAGATGCTGCCTGTGAACCCCCTGCAAACCCCTCTCTGTTCCCAGGAAAGCACAGCCTGGTGTGCCAGGAGCTGATTAAAGAGCTGAGCTGTGCTTTGTGTGTCCTCAGAGCTTTGGCTGCAGCTTTTGTAGTGCTTGAGCTCCCTTTTATTCAGGGTCAGAGCAGTCCTGTGGTCACAGCAGCCTCTGAGCTGCTGGGATGAACTGGGATCAATAACGATGGGAAATCCATGACAAAGCAGCCCCTGGCTGTTGGCTTGGCACTTAAAGCCAGATGAAGGGTAAAGATACTCCAAAGCCAGCTTGGGGCTGGCTGTGCCTGTGCCACAGTGCCCACAGAACCAGCTTAGTGGTTATTTCCAAGGTTTCCTTAAATATTTTAGTTTTTCTTTTTCTTGACTAAACGACCTGAAAGTGTTTGTGAACCACACCAGGGTCACCAGGTGCTCCATCTGATTCGCACTCGGGCTGCAGCTCTAAACAACCTTCCCAGCAGTAGGAACTGGATCAGTAAAGCCTGAAAGCAGCACTAAGGCATCACAGAAAAGGGTGAACTGAGCTGAGTTCCCATGTGCAGGAGGCTCTGGGAAAGAGCCCCATCCATTTGTCCTGTGGAGGAAAGAAAAATCCAGAGGTTTCCATCAGCTCTGTCCAGGAAGCTGGGCTGGGACAGAGGCAATAAGGTGGGGTTTGAAGCTTTCTACTGCTTTTCCGTGTTTCCTAAGTAAGAGAAAGGCCTGGATTTCTGCTGGAGGTTAAACCCACATGGAGAGGGAGGATAAAGGGGCGTTAGCCATTAGCTGTGGGAGAAGTTTACTGCTGGAAAAGTTGGAGAGGTGAAGAACTATTAATTAAAATCCCCAGTTAATACACAAATGTCAATAATGACTGCATAATGGAGAAAATCCATTTAATTTTTAATTATCCCCAGCCCCTTCCAAAGACATACAGGGTGTTAAATGTCCCTGTCGCCTTCAGCCAGGCAAAGGGAGGTGATGGAAGTGTTCATTAGCCTGGGCTCTGCTCAGGGCACCCTGCCAGCCCCACCCTGGTCACAGCAGCAGGGCCTGGCCTTGGCAGGGAACAGCCCAGGTGGCTCTGGCCAGGTCCAGGATGTGGCAGGAGTTGAGGAGGAGGAGGAGGAGGAGGAGGAAAAGGAGGAGGAGAAGGAGGAGAAGGAGAGGAGGAGAAGGAGAAGGAGAAGGAGAAGGAGAAGGAGAAGGAGAAGGAGAAGGAGAAGGAGAAGGAGAAGGAGAAGGAGAAGGAGAGGAGGAGAAGGAGAAGGAAAAGGAGGAGGAGGAGGAGGAGGAGGGGGAGGCTGACTGAACTCCCCGGTCTGAGCTCTCTGACATGGGGGCTCTGCTGTGGGGTGGCCCTGGGGTCAATGCCCTGCACATTCCTGGTCAGGGCACAGCTCCCTGCACATTCCTGGTCAGGGCACAGCTCCCAGCTGGAACTGGGGCCCTCCAGGGTGGCGTGGCAGGTCAGCCAGGGAGGGACAGCACAAGGTGAATCGGAGGGTTTGGATAGTTTCAGCAATGAGGGGTTGGATGAAGTGCTCCAGCCTTGGAGTGTTCACACAGGGGCCTGAACAAATTCCAGCCTGGGCAGGAGGCCTCTGCATGGACCTGTTTCATGGATTTCAGCAGGAATCTTCAATTTGGGAAGAAAATCCCACGGGCTTTTGGTGAATCCAGCTGGGATTTCCATCTCCTCCAAAGCACAACATCTCCAGCCAGACTGCACTTCATGGACCCACGTGGGATATTCATGATAAGGGTTATGGCGTTGTGATAATGATTCTGCCACATGGAATATTCATGGTAACGACTGCGATATCATGATCATGATTATGATATTGTGACAATGATCCTCCCACATGGAATAATCATGATAATGATTGACATCATGATAATGATTATGACATCATGGTAATGATTCCCCCACATGGAATAACCATGACAATGGCCAGCACTGTGGGAAATGCAGTTGTGCTTTTCTGGTGCTACAGATCAGAACTGGTTCTCCCGCGTTTGGTGTTAACAGCAGGAAATCAGTGGGATCTGGACCAGAATCAGACTGTGCTTCTCCAGAAGTGCGGACAGAGGCAAACAGGATCCTGACTGTACAGGAGCACTGACTCGTGGAGAATTTAGAGCTCAGGATGGGTGTGAGAGTTTCTGGCTCTGTAAGGTCACCTTCTCCCAATGCTTGTCCCAAACGTGTCCCACCACTTCCTATTTTTAGAGTCTGGCTCTCCTATGATTTTGCCCAGGGACAGCCTTGTGGGGATTCAATTAAACTCCAGAATAAAATAAACACTCTCCCTCAGCCAGGGCTGGAATGCTAAGCACAGCCATTATTTGAACAAGACAGGGCTGTGAGTTTGGTGTTTAAATGTCCTTTATTTTCATCAGCCGGGGTCAGAGACGAGTGAAGATGGGAAAAACCCTTCATTAACTCAGCTCATCCACTCCCAAAGCCTTTCCACTGCTGCTCTGAGTGATCCAAACACCTCCAGGGCACATTTCCTTTGGAAACAATTCCACAGTTTGGTGACTGAAGACATTGGAACAGCTCCTTTTCTCTTTGGAGATGATAAATCAGCTGTGTTTGTCTGGGCAGAGCAGTGACACAGAGAGGTGGCTGCAGTGCCATTGGTCTGTTCAGTCACCTTAGACAAGCTCAGGTCTGGATTTTTTCCTTAATTAAATGTTTGCTCAGTTCAGTCTGATCCAACAGCCTCCCATGGGCCAAATCCCTCGGGTGTTTCCATCCAGGTTGGTGTTTGTCCCTGGAGAAGGGAAATGGTTCTCTCAGCACGTGTGGAGGCAGGGTGAGCTCTTGAAGTGGAGCACCAGAAGTGCAGGAATCCCAGAATTCACACCTCAGCCCAGAGATTCTCTGTTTGGAGCATCAGGTTAGACTGGGAAAGGAGATTTTGCCCGAGGTGTTTGACAGTGTCTGGTGCAGAGCAGCCACAGCTTGTGTGAAGCCTCTGATCAAACTCTTATCAGAAATTCTGCGCTGGTGCAAGTCCTGGATGATTCAGGCTCTCCCAAAGCTGGGCTTGGAGCGGGGCAGTGGCTGCTGGCACAGGCCAAGCACAGCTGCCACTCTGGGGAGGGTTTTACTCCAATCTAAACCAGATTTTAACATCCAAGAGGTGCAGAGTCACCCTCCTGCTCCGCTGAGCATGGGGAGACTCCAGCCCCATTTGGGGCCAGGCTGGGGCACTGAACTGCAGGAGTGGTGGAGACCAGTGAGGTGAGGGAAGTGCAGCGGAGATTGATGGCATGATCAGAGCTCCGGAGAGCAGTGGCTGAGCTGGAGAGAAATAATTGGTATGTGTAGCTTAGAGAAGAGAAAATGGAGTGATAACAGTGTTAACATTCCAAAGGTGGATGTGGGAATGGGAATGTGCCTCCTGAACGTCTGCTCTGGGCAAGAAGTCACAGGCAAAGTGTGCAGCAAGGAAGATCCATCAAACTTTTGTGGAAGAGGTGATAAAAGGGCTGGAAAAGGAGGAGCAGTGAGTGAGAGATGCCTGCAGGTGACCCAAACCCCTGCACGGCTGCTGTGCTCTCCTGGGCCAGGAGGATTCCCTGGATGACTCCATCCACTCCCATTTTTCACCGGCCCCACTGCACACGGACAATTCCCAAGCACAGCCAGCTGGCTGTCCACGTGCCTTGCACTTTTCCCAAACATATGCACACAAACGCCTTTAGAAAACAGGGATCTGTCACTGGAGATCTCCCTGTCAGGTTTTCCTGGGAGCCTTGGCCTCATTAATTAATGCTCATTGTAACAGCATAACCACCTCAGAGCAGATTTTCCAGGCGCCAATTCCCACCGTGCAGCCACGGAACAGTCTCAGCAGCTCCCTTTTGTTGGGATGATACTTTTTATTTCTATCTCTCAGTCTAAAAGGAGCTAAAATAAAAATTGCCAAGATTTTTTTAATCCAGCTTTGCTGCCGCCACTACACAAAACCTTGGGTGCATTCATTGCTGCAGATGACACCTAATCCCTTTCTCCTCGCTGCTGAAGGAAAAGGAGCTTAGGAAGGTTTCAGTTGGAGGGGAAGAGTTGGTGTTTGAAGGAGGTGTCCCCAAAATGCAGTGGGACCGATGGACTTCGCTCTGCCCTTGGGCAGAGAAATCTGCCCTGTTTATCATCATAGTGTTCAATTAAAATCAGGGGCTTCCAATGTGATTTTTGGAACAAGATGCACTGGAAGGATTTTTTGAGTCCACATCCAGTCTGTCCAAATAGAAGTTTGAGCCTGGATTGTCTGATAAATTGCTTTTTCAGCCTGTTATTTCAGAGTGTTGTGCTCACAAAATCTCAGTCTGGTTTGGGTTGGAAGGAACTTTAAATTTCATCCAGTTCCAGCCTTGCCAGGGGCAGGGACACCTTCCCCAGCCCCCATCAGTGTAATGAGCTGGTCTGTTCTGTGCTGAGTCTCAGGGACTGAACGCCAGTTTAACTTGGAGTCTGGGCCCTTGTTGGCTGTGGCCATGGAGAAAAGCCAAAGAGGGAGAACAGATTTATGAAATAAGGCAGATTTATGAAATGGGAGGTGTGGGATTTAATTCCCTACCAAAAACGATGCTGCCTGTGCTCTCCTCATCAAGAAGTGCTGGGGTGGGGTGGTTTGAAAACCACAGTGGCAGAGCTGGGCTGGATTTCACAACTCCTGGGTGCCAGCTGAGGTCCCTTCTCCCTGTCTGAAAGTGCAGATGAGCTTCCCTTCTGCCAGAGGGTGAACAAAGCTCAGTCTGAGGCCCAAACCCCTGCCCTGCACTGTGGGCTGTGTCTCTGCCTCTCTCAAATGGGCATCATCAGCCCTTCCTCCTTGCATCCAGCACAGACAAACAACAGCAAAGCAGAGCTCCATTTTCAAATTAAATGCTATTATTACCATCCAGTGTTTGATGGATGATTATGGGGCTACAACAACATAAATACTTCTCTGGGGGCATTTAGCCAGGGATGTCCTAGGATGTTTTGCAGCTCCAACCTGATTAAAAATGAAATTCTCTTACACATCTCTGAAGAGACCCAACCCATTGAATAGCAATTGGGAGGAGATGCTGCCAACGGTGAGGCAGAAATACTGACAGTTCTCACCACAAATGTTTCCAATTTTATTTGATTTTATTCTTTCGTAGGACAAACTTATAAATTAGAAGGACATGCCTCAAGAAGAGCCTGGCAACATAAAAAGCAAGTACAGGATGAAGAAGTTCCAGGGCTGGACTGTGAAAGCACCAGAGTGCAGGGAAGCAGAAGCTTTTTAAAAATCGATAAGAAATGTCAGTGGCAACGAGTGTGGGATTCAGTGCCAGGGCTGGCGGGTCAGGAGGGGCTGGGAAAAGGATTGCAGGAGCTTGAAAGGAATGTGGCTGTGCAGGAATAACCCTGTGAGCAGCGAGGGGGGAAGCTGCTCTTTGCATCCATTGTTGGTCAGGCTGAGCTTGGCTGATCTCAGCTCCCAGGCACTGACATTCTTCTCAGCCTGAAGAACCCAAATCCATGTGATTTCAGTGGGATATGGGTGCTTGGCTGTGGATTCCTACTTAAAAAAAAAAGCCAATTCCCTAAAATCCTGCCCTGCACGATGCACATGCAGCAGCCTGCAAATCACAGAGGGGGAAGGAGATAAGAACCTGATGGCCTGAACTCTTTCAAAACCACATCTCTTGCAAATGAATTCACAAGTAATCCATAATGTGCAAAAAACCCACCAAAAATAAGATAAAGAGAAGCTGCTGGGACAGAAGGAAGAGGTTGTGCAGGATTGGGACAGGGAGCAGTCATGGAAGTGGGAAGCAAAGAGAAAGCAGAGGAGAGAAATTTAAAAACAGAGAAGCTCCAGGTGCCAAGTGATTTCAGTAAATATTGTCCGCCAATGTTTAGAACCTGCAATGCTTCTGGATGTGCTTTTTTTTTGTATTTATGGAAAAAATGGACAATCCCTGGTTTGTGGAGGTGTAAATGGGGCAAGGCAGGTGCAGAGGAGGGGGGTGAGTGGCCCTGCCTGGCCCAGGCTGTGACCCCTGGTGGGCTCAGGGCACGGCAGGGACCAGCCCTGGCAGCATCCTCCTCCTCCTCTCCCCAAAACTCTGCTGCTGATCTCCCTCATGAGGCTCAGAAGTCTGCAGGAAGAGGGAAAGCAGTGTCTGCTGAGGCTGGAGAAAGGAGCTCGTTCATATTCCCAGAGCTGGGATGAGACTCAAGCTCTAGATGAGATCTTGGTGCTTTGTGTTCTTTTCCAAGACGGCCCCAAGATGTTCAAGAGCAGCTTTGGTTGTTTTATCACCCCTGGCAGAGAAGTTAAATATCTAATGAGGTGATTTAAATAGCTCAGATTTTGGGGAAGTTTGAAATTTAGATCTGGGGAGAGATTTAAGTGAAACTTTAACAGTGGTGGGAAATGTTTGGATATTTTTTCTCCCTTGTAATTTCTCATCTTTATGCAGCTCTGTTCTTGCATCAAGCCAGGCTCAGAAATGTCAATAAGGAATCATCTTCCCTTGGGATTTCTGCCCCATTTTTACAGACTTGCAAAGTCTCCATGGGTTGATTAAGCAGCCAAACACTGGTTTGCATCATTATAGACTTGGGACGCTCAGTAAATGCAGAAAGCTCCATTTTCTCCTGTTTTCCATAATTATCTGGTTCTTGTTTGCTTTATAAAATTCGGGTCTCTTTTCTTTAGCACACATTTTCATTTACAAACCAGATACTGTTGAAGTAGAACTCACACCTTAAATAAATATCCAGAAGATCCTGAACTGTATGTCCATGTGATGAAAATAAGAAAACGGAAGAAACTCTGAAATTATAAGAATAGCCTTTGAAAATTAATAAAAAAATGCACAAAACTTGAACAATAAACACACAGTGCAATGTATTTACATGTAAACTTTCACTGAAAATTGGAATTATTCCCTGGAAGTCCAAGCAATATCTTTGTCTTTAAAAATTATGGATTGCCTTGCTCAGCAAGGATCTCCCAAATACATCTGCCTGTTTTTAATAGAAGAACATCTCTTTCAACTATTTAAATTACAGATTTCTCCTTATTTTGTTACCTTTGCAGTGCTAAAAGTGCCATGAAAAATGAGTTGGGAAATGACAGCAGCTCTGTCCTCATTTTCCATGGGAACAGGAGCAGGATGTGCTCAGGATGGGTCTGGACCCACTGGCTCCGTGGGTACAAGGGCTGTGCTGGGTTTGCATTGTGAAAATGTCCTGAAAATGCTCTGAAGGGAAATCCTGGCTCCTGGAAATCGGTGGGAGACTCTGTATCCCCTCCCAGGAATTCCCACAGGCCTTCTGGGGTTGCAATTTGTTAATTTAAATCAGCCCAGTGTTGCTGAGTGGAATCCATTCCTCAGTGGAACTGAAATCTCCTGATTTTAGGAACAAGGAAGGTTAATCCCTGAAATTCTGCACAATGATGCTTTGACAGCTCAAGCCAGGATTTGGTGGGGACTTAGATGGTCTGTAATGCCTTGTTATGGGCAGAGCAGCGAGTCTTTGGCTTCAGGAAATAAAAAACCTCCAAGGGCTCAAGCAGCACAGAAGTTCTCCAGCAGTTCCTTACTCTTGGTCCTTCCCATCACCACCTCATTCCTTGGTTTCACCTCACAGTGCCTTTTTGGGCTCTTTTGATTTATAAGAAGCTGCAGAAAGAGGAGAAAATCCTGCCCTGGCTTGGACAACACCCTCAGGCACAGGGTAGGATTGTTGGGGTGTCTGTGCAGGGCCAGGGGTTGGGGATGATCCCTGTGGATCCCTCCCACTCAGGATGTTCCAGGATTCTGTGATTCTCAAGTATTAACAGGCACTTTCCAGCTCATGGACTCGTGGATGCAGTGGAGTTTCCGTGTCATTTCTCTGCAATGCCATTAAATGCTGCTTCCTCTCCGAAGGTGGATACCCAGCAGCTCTGAAGCTAAATCAGAAATCAACAATTGTCCCGGGGAGAACAGAGCCCGAGTTCTTTATTTGGGGAAAGATTTTGATTAAAAGCACAGCACATGTTCTCATTGCTTTTCCTTGCCTTGTTCTTGTGACCATGCAGCCCATTTGCAATTAAATTGAGTCTAGTTACCCTCCAAAGTGAAAGAAGCTGTTCTGAAAATTATGAGTATGAGTCTCTCTACCTTTTGACAAATTATTTTCTAATGAAAAACATCTGCTCAGGCTAAGAAGGTTCACTCATCTTTATTTCTGCCTCATGCAAATGGGTTTTTTTTGCATATTGCAAAGCAGAGCTTTGGTCCTGCAGCCAAAAGGGACAAGCAGGGATTGATAAAATGCAGCGATGCTGGGAGTGGAATAACACCCCCTCCCCCCCCTTTTAATTATCCTTTTTCTTTATAACAGGTGTAATGAGCACAGCACCTGATGGCTAATGAGAATCCAGATGGCTTGGAATGGTGTCTCCATATGCTGCAGGACTGGATGCAGAGCAAGGCTCAGGTTAACTCTGTGTGGGCTGAAGAAACAAATCCGTGGTTTCTTCGGGAATTCTGGCAAATGAGATAAAAATCCAAAGAGACACCCAGGGGTGTTTGGTTAACAGGGAGATAGGGAAGACATGGAATCCCAGAAGCACCGAGGCTGGAAAATCCTCCCAGGATCATCAAATCTAAGCTGTGCCCGAGCCCCACCAGAGCCCTTCCTTGGGCACCTCCAGGGATGCGGACTGCAGACCTCCCCGGGCAGTTCCAGTGCCTGACCTCCCTTTCCAGGCAGAAATTCCTCCTGCTGTCCATGCTGAGCCTCTCCTGGAGCAGTCGGAGGCTGTTTTTCCTTCTCCTGTCGCTGCTTCCCTGGGATCCGCTCCACACTTCAGCCCAAATCCTGGGAAAAGAGGAGTGGACTCTTGCACAGCCTGTCCGGTGTCACAACACCTCAGAGCTGGGTTTATCCCTGGCAGAGCTGTGCCACATCCAAGCCCAAATCCGAAATGCAGCTCCGGGTACCAGGCTGGAGCAGTTTGGTGGTGCCTGTTGACTTCCAGGAATGCTCATTCTGTGTTCTCCTCTCCTTGAGGACAGCTGGGATTTCTGCTAATGGGTTTCTGAGTTGCACTAATGGGACCAACCCTGGTGCAAAACGTTTTAGGGCTTTTACTGCTCAGAGAGCTTTGAAGGCACCTCCTCTGATCTCTGACTGGGGCTGTAATCAGGCTGCAAGGACACACGGAAATATTTCTGGAGCTACATCTCTTCCTTTGAAGTAATCCCAGCTGGAGCCAGGCTGACATGAATGTTTTATCCTTAGGGAAAAGTTAATCTGGAAGTCCTGAGGATTCTTTGTGCAGGGAGGTGGCACCATTGTCCCAGTGCTGTTGTGGGGGGCTGTGGTTGAGCTGAGCACTAAAACTCCACAGGACACGAGAAATGATTTCATGTTCTGCTAAACTGGAACCATGCAGAGACATCAGGATTTGCCCAAAGTCACCCAGGGAGCTCAGAACAGGAATCAGGAACTCTTTGGACAATGACTGCAGCAATTTATATTTGACAGGTTTTCTTTCTCTGCTGCCCAGAGGACAATAAACATTTTTCTTTATGAACAAGGAACAAAGATACCTCAGTAAATATTGTGAAATTTGGGCAAACAGATCTGTAGTCCGTGCTGGGAGGGCAGGAACTGTTCCTTTAGATCAGCAGCAGCATCTGGCTGTGGAAGTTTGGGAGGAGTTTTCCACTGAGGTGATTTGGTGGTGCTGCTGTTTGACCCCAGGCCTGGCTCAGACAGCCTGGCAGCAGTTGTCTGCTCAGGAAGGATTCCTGGTGCATTCCAAGCAGAGATTCCTGTTTCTTTCTTAGGGTCTGGAGGAATTTCTAAGTTGAGAAGAGAAATAAATCTCCTTTTCTTCATGCCCACCCAGCCTGGGGCTGACCTGGGGCTCTGGGCTGTGACAGTGACTTGATGAGCAGAGCAAATGTTGCCTCTTCAGCCTTGGGAATAACACAGAGCCCATGGATGTGCCAAGGGAAAATGTCAGCCTTGTTTGTGCATTCCTGCCCTTCCTTTGTAGCTGGGACTGAGCCTTGGAAGCAGCCAGGACCATGAATTCCACACTCACAGCCAGTTCCTGCCCTGTTGGATCAGTGCCTGGCAGCGCGGAGGGAGTACAGGGTGGCCTTTGCGTGGAGCCTCCCCAGGGCTGCAACAAGGAACGATTTCAGGGAATCAAGCCTGCACATGGACCAGGAAAATTCACACTGCAAAGAGATCCAGCTCAGTGCTTTTGTGGGGGGACATCTATTCCCTTCCACAGGAACTCACCAAAGCAGGGTAAATGCAGCCAGGCCTCCCTGCCCTCCTCCCATGGCTTACTGGAGTTTAAGCAGTTCCTGGCCTTGGGATATGAAAGAATTTAATCTTAATTCAGGGCAGTGTCTGATGTGAGGGTGAGTGGAGTGGAATTTTTAGCTTCCTGTTCCTGTGATTGCCAGGGATGATTCAGAGGGTCCTTTCTGGTTATTTTTAGTGAAGGATGTGGGTAATTTACCTCAGGAAAAAGACCCTACACACATTCTCATTTCACACCTGACAGAGAGCCAGGGCAAGATGAACAACTCCTACCAATGTTGAAAAAGTAACCGTGAGGTGAAGAGGCTTTTGCTCCTCTCTGTCTCCTGAGCAGCTGATGATGCTGTTAGAGGACAAATGTTTCTCTAGCAGAGGCTTTAATACAGGAGATTATGGATTTAAACCCTCGTGTTGGCTCCAGGGACTTCTCTGTGATCAGCTCTGGATTTCAGGGGCTGGGAAAGAGCAAAGGGAGCAAAATTCAGCCTCTGTGTTTGCCTCCAGCTTCCCCAGCGCTGGGCTGATCCCCTGGCCCATGCCGGTGGTGCAGGTTTGCTGAGTTCCCACAGCTCCAACAATTGATTCCTGGGGGGATGTGGCCCCTCTCTGCCTGGATGGTGCTACCAGCCACTTGTTGCCAGAAGAAAACTTTCCCTGGAGCCTGGAGAGGCCTCCATCACAAGCACAGTGAGTTTCCAAGGTGTGGTACCCTGGCAATGATCCCCCATGCTTTTAAAGCTGTGAAAAAGGATGAAAGGAGGAAAAGGAGTGGTATTGCATTAGAAAAAAAAAATTTAAAGGAAATAAAAAATATTTGAGAACTGTGGTCTGTAGAGGCAGAAAATGGGAGACCCAAGGCCACATTTCCCAGAGGATGCTGGACACTGCATTCCTACCTTAGGCCTGGTGTGGGCTCCTGTGGAGCAGGGAAGTGAGAAGAGGAGAGGTGCAGGAATCCTTCCCCAAAGCTCCTCCCTGGCAGGGCCGACATTCCAGGTGCTGTGAGAGCTCTCCAGGCCCTGCTGCCAGCAACACAAGCCTCAGGCTGGACTTGCCCCTGGATTTTGGAAGGAATGTTTTTGTGACCTTGTCCCGTCAGTGGGGCGAGGGTTGGGAGATGCCTTTGCTTCCCTTCACGTGTCAGAGGACACCAGACTGTGGGATCAGCAATGCCTGCAGCCTTGGGGTGGCAGCAGTCAGCTTTCCTGCACTCCTGGGAAGCCACTCCTGGCAGGAAAGCTTTGGGAATCCAGCCTGGAGAGGCAGGAGCTACCCCAACACCAGCCTGCAGTGACAGCGACCTGCAGCTCCGGGGGCAGCGCAATTCCAAGGGCCCCTCCCAGCAGGAGCATGGCAGGGATGCTGAGGGAGGCAGCGCAGGCAAAACATAACGCAGAACAGGGAAGGAGGAAATGAAGCTGAACAGAGGTGAAGAGGCAGCTGGAGCACAATGAAAAACGTCCTCAGCCACTACTTGTGGTTAATTCAGGTGGAGCTGCGGGGCTCCCGCTGCACTCCCTGCTCCTCTGCCTCGAGTGCTTATTTACCCAGCTGGAACAGGGACACAGCCTCTCCTTCCTGAGAGCTGTGGGTAATTTTAGCTCTGTTTAAACATGAATTAGGGAGGCATTAAGTGATAGCAGGGAGATTAGATGGTCAGGGAGTGCTGTCAGAGAGCTGGGCCTGTGCACATTCCTCATCTACTGCAGAGCTCTTCAGGACACTTGGATAGAAATACATCCCAAGCTGCATTTTCCCCATTTCGTGGGGTGTTCACAGAAAGGGTGGGGTTGGGATTCAGAATAAGAATTATTCTGAATAATAACATTATTCCCATGGGGTGAGACTGCTGAGCAGAGTGCCTGGAGCTGTTGGTGGAGTTTGGGGGGACCAAGCAGAGCCTGGCACTGCCCCTGTCCCTGAGCCCCAGGGTCACAGTGTGGGCAGAGGCTGCCTCCTGCACCTCCTGGAGACCTGGGAATGGGTGGGGCTGGGAGGGGAGACTCACAGAATCATGGAATATCCCGAGTCAGAAAAGACCAACAGGAGTCACTGAGTCCAACTCCTGGCTTTGTGCAGCCCCAGGAATTCCACCCTGTGCCTCAGAGTGTTGTCCAGAGTTCCCGACTCAGGAGACATGGCTTGGAGACAGCAGGAAAATCCTGGCTGTCATCACACGTGTGTGAACTGTCTGCTCTTTGTGAGGGGCGTCCCACACTCCCATCCCTGGGAGGCCACAGGGACTGAGAGGCCGATGAGATTCAGTCTCACTTTGTCCAGATGAACAGGAATCCATCCTTGCATAAAAGGCCACACGGAATGGGCTCTGTGGGAATAAACAACAGCCTGGTTCTGCCTCCAGCTCCCCTTGGAGTGAGGGCTGTGCCCCACAGGAGAGGGATCTCCATCCCCCTGGGGTCAGATCCCACCCCTTCACCAGCAGCATTAAGGCAGCTCAGCAGCCACAGAGAAATTTTGTGCTCAAACCTGCCCAGTTTTGCCTTTCTAGCACTAAAATAACTTAGCAGGCACTCAAAGTGTGACTCAAACTTGCATTTTTGGGTTATTAAAAAGCACTTTTTAACCTCTGCACCCAGAGCGGTCCTGCAGCCTCTCACAGCCCTTGGCTTTTCCTGCTGTATTGACACCACCAGCACTTCCAGATTATTTATCCTGTCTGTGCTTTTCCATTTAACATCTCACAGAGTCCATTACCCTCAATGCCACTTCCAATTGGCATTTGAATGTAAGGTGAAATCTAGACCTTGTAAGAAATAGGTTATTTTGTTCTTCTTCAGATGCTTCTGTCTCCCACACAGTGTCACTTTGGCTAATCCATTTATACAACCTGACAAAAATCTCCCCATTTTTCATGAATGACTTCTCTGTGAGTGTCACACTGAATTTGCTCAGTGGAACAGGGAGGATCTACCAGTGAACTGCAGAGCAAAGAGCTAAAGTTCCACAGGGAACCAGCCTGGGATTGTATTTTCTTTCCTCCTTTCCTTCTCCTAAAAGGAGACCTATTTCCCTGTGATTTGTGGGTTGGTTGTCCTGTTTGTGTGCATTGTATTGTGCTTGACAGCTCCCAGACTGGAACCCCACTGACCTCACCTTGGACCTTCTGTCCATCAAATGCCCCCACCATGTCAAATTTTAGTTACACTTCTGCTGCCACATTTAAAACTAAAGGAAAAGGGATTTACTCTTCTGGCCCCTCTTTTACACTTCAGCTTGCTTTGGCCTGCAGTGGGAGAAAACTCCACACGTCTCCAAAGAGCAGAGAAAGTCAGAAATCCCACACTGGGGAGGTGTCACAGGTCTGGTGGTCACCTGGGCGTGCCCTGCTCCTCCCCAGTCCTGCAATCCCAACCTGATGATCTCATCAAGGGGAAGGATTTGGTGCAGAACATCCCCTCTTTGGGAAAAGAGGGGCAGGGAGGTGTTGGGAGCTGTATTTAGGGTGTGCTAAGGATCATCCCACTGCAACTGGAGGAGTTTCCCTGCTCTGCCTTCCCCCAGCAGCACAGGATGATTTATTTTGATACATAATGACATGGGGTGATACTTTAGTCAGCAATTAATTAATCCTAATTGGATGTAAATTAATTGAGAACACAGTTTGTCAAATTCAGTGTGCTCTTCCCCCCACTCCACTCTGCCTTGGGGCAAAATCAGAGAAATTGGCCCCAGTCCAGGGTGGTGTGAGGGTAACACCCAAACCCAAGGGATAAAGGGTGCTGGGGGGAACCTCACATCATCTTGTTCTTAGAAGGTTCTGGTCCTTGAAGAGATGGGGATTCTTCCTTAGAGAATAAACCTGCTCCTGAGAAATGATGCAGACAGCTGAATGATGTGAGTAAAGAGGGAATGGAGATGGGGAGAAGGGAAACCAGCACCTTTCATCCTTAATCAGTGCACAGACCCCGCTGGCTGCAATGAGCTGTGGCTGGCAGGAGGCAGGGGGACCCTGTCAGGTTTGATTCCCCCATGGATCACATTGCCATTGCAGCAATCCCTGTTTGTGTTACTGTTTGCTATGAAGCTTGACTCGGTGACAGTGATGTGTGCTAGACATGGTTCTTATGCAACAAGAATAGTGACCAAACCACCTCAAGGGCTTTAGCAAGGTGGGGTTGGCCTCTTTTCCCAGGAAATCAGTGACAGGACAAGAGGGAACAGCCTCAGGCTGGGCCAGGGGAGGCTCAGGTTGGGCACCAGGAGGAATTTCTCCATGGAAGGGGTGGTCAGGCCTTGGATCTTTTTATTTGACTGGATTTTAGTGCTTTTTACTTACCCATCCAAAAGTGAGTGTGCCCTGTCTTCGGGCAGGTGTTCCCACCAGGGCAGGGATCCCCCTTTCAGCTGCCTGCAGCCTTGAGAGACCATTTTGCCCATTTTACCCAGTTTGCCCATCCCTGGAAGTGTCCAAGGCCAGGCGGGACAGGGCTTGGAGCAGCCTGGGACAGTGGGAGGTGTCCCTGCCTGTGGCAGGGCTGGCACTGGGTGGGCTTTAGGGTCCCTCCCAACCCAACCCAACCCATTCTGGGATTTTATACCCATTTTCAGGCTGGTGTGCATCAAAGTCAATCAAAACCACCTCAGCTCCTCATCTCTGAAAACTATGAATTATGTGAGAACCCAGGGAGTTCCTGCTGTAAAACCCACAGGGCAAACCCCCAAGATGGAAAAGGAGGGGATAGGAGGGGTAAAAGTGGGACCAAAAGCACCAGGGCTAATGGGACAGTTTGCCTGTTTGGGAAGCAAACCCAGGTGGGATATTTCTGCTCTGGAAAGGCCCGTGCACTCCCCTGGGAGCTTGGCTGTGCTCATACATTAAACGCTGGGAGCAAAGCTCCCACATTCCAGGTGGGAAAGGTGAAGTCCATCAGAACCTGTTCAGCTCAGAGAGCTGGATGTGTCCTGGTGCACCAGGGATGCTGTGGGCAGGATCCCTGGGCATCAGCAGCTGCCTGGGGCTGCATCCCTGAGCTGCTGGACAAGGGAACCTCACACAAAGGGCACTTTTCCTGTGCCATTCAATTTGTCAAAGGCTGGACATGCCTTCAAACACAGGACAGGATTTTGTGAAATATTTGACATCATTAGGTTCCAAAGGACCTTTAATAATTCAGTCTTCAAGGGAACACTTGCACTGATTGCAGACCCAGCATTAATCTGACATTTTCTTATTCCTCATCCTCTAATCCTCTACATTCCTGCAGTGGTTAGGAGGTGTCTATTCCTATTTGATCTGTCTTCCAGACAAAAGCTCTTCAAAAGACATTTTCCATGTTAACTATGAGTTATTAAAACAGTAAAACAACAAAAAAAATCCAACTCAGGATGTAGATTTTTCCAGCCAAGCCTGAGAATCAGCTCCACTTGTGTGCATTTCCAAAAGGCAGCACTGCAGTGCCAATCATCCAAAGCAAGAGGGGGGAAGATGTCAGCAAAATTTCCTGGATGCACAGAGCCAGTGAATGGATTCGTGGGCAGCCTTCTGTAAGGGCAAGTTTGCAGGGGCCATCAAAACTCTTTAGACATCAAGCTAAAAAATTACAAAGAAGCTGAAAATAATGATTTGTGCTGTGAAGCAGAGGCTGGCAGAGACCACTGCACCAACAGAAGGATGTGATCTTGTAAAAAGATGTAGTTAACCCCAGAGCCTTTGTCAGACAGGTGTAGCTGCACAGGAGCCACAAATCACCATGGAGAAAAATTGATTGTAGGCCTTGGATGATGTAAATCTTTCTCATTTAAATCTGCTTTGAGCCACTGGACCTGGGGATACTTGGAAGAGTAACAAAGCTGCCAAGTGGAGCTGCAGTAAAAGCCAAAGTCGGTGAGGAGCTGTCAGATGGGGCCAGCCCCAGGCAGGAGCATCGTGGCCCAGCCCAGCTGGGCACTGCCAGAGCCCGGAGCTCTGCACGGGGCAGGACGTGCTGGGAAGGAGGGGCAGCTGCGGCTGGGCAATGAGAGGGTGATGGCAACAGCAGCAATTCCTGCGGAATCATGGATGCGCACAGAAGATGGGACTGGGCCTCGCCTCCTTCGTCTCATGGGGAGCACAACATTTCCTGGGCTGTGTTTGCTCTGAGGCAGCAAAAGCCCTTTTAGTCCTGTCTGAGAACTGCTCCCATCTGCCTTGGCTGAGGTTTTCCAGTTGTTCCAGTGTTGCCCTGACTTTTGCAGTTCTGGATGTTGTCATTCTTCTGTAGCTAGTTTCTCACACTCTTCTATGTAAACATGGCCATGTTATTGTGACGGTATCTTATCATTTACATTCCTTTCTCCCGGACACAGAACTTTGATGGACATTTCCTTTGACCACTGTGATTGAGGGAGGAAGAACTGATTTCCTCCAATGAATAGTGATTTCTAAATGTATATAAAATAAAGAAGGCGGTCTTGCCCCCCTTCCTTCTCTCTCCTCCTTGCTGGTAACAGGTGTCTCCGTCTCTTCTTTTGTGTCGTTACTGTGACATTCCAGCCCTGTGCTTATTTCCCTTTCCCAGTTTTCCAGGACTGACCCCTCAGCTATACCAACACCTCCTGAAAATGACCTGAAACAGCTGCAACTGCCCTCACTGGGAATTTTTGTCAAAATCCTGTAGCTCAAGTAAAATTTTACCCACAGTTTCTAAATGGAAAACCCAAGGGAGAAATTCCCAGTGAAAATTTCTGGGATTTCTGCTTTAGTCCTACTCTAAACCACAGAGTTTGTAAGGGGTGCTCTGTGATAGCACAAAGAAAACTCTGCTGGGTCACCTCTTACACCCCTCTCCTGGTGAGCAGCTCCCCTGTGTCCCTCTGTGCCCTCTGGATGAGCCTGGCCAGGCTGGGACACCCCAGCCTGGATTTCACCACGGCAGCTTTCACGTTCTCCAGGCTGGTTGGGCAGCTCAGAACAGCATTTTCAGCTGTCATTTTTGGCCCATTTTGGCAGTAAATACAAGCCCAGCCTCCCAGAGAGAAGATCTAAAGCTTTGATAAGCTCTGATCTGCTTTACAAGGGAACAGCAAAGAGGTTAAAGTGAAAAACCTGATAAGAAGAGCAAAACAGTCCTGAGTTGTAACCGACTAAAGAGATAGCAAAAGAGGAGGGAGGGAAGAAAGTGAGACATAAACCACTGATAATACGGACAGTGTGTTCAATAAACTTCCTCAGCCCTTGGGGGTGACAGAATTGGGTATTTGGAGACCTGAAGAGCTCACATTTACTGTGCTCCAAGCACACCTGGAGCATCCTGCTAGGATGGTTTATCAGTCACAGTGGTGCTGAAGATGAAATGGACACAAGACAAGGACCCTAACAACTGCAGGATTTTCATAATAAACATTTATTCCTTCCCCGTGGCCACTCCAGCCATCTCCTGCCAGCTCCACGTGTGCACCCTGCTGCTTTCCTGGGTGCCAGAGTGTCACAGTATCGACACAAAAGGACGAGCCAGAGACACCTGTTACCAGGATCAGAGAGAAGGAAGGGGAGCAAGACCCGCCTTCTTTATTTTTTTATATACATTTGGAAATCACTATTCATTGGAGGAAATCAGTTCTTCCTCCCTCAATTACAGTGGTCAAAGGAAATGTTCATCAAAGGTCTGTGTCCATGAGAAAGGAATGTGAATAATAAAATACAGTTACAATAACATGGCTATGTTTACAGAAAGGACTGTGAGAAGTAGCTACAAGAAAGTAAAAACATTCACAACTGCAAGAAGCAAGGCAACACCAGAGCAGTGAGAACTCAGTGACCCCCTCTTTGTACCCCAAATTATCCATGTCTGGATCTGCAGGGTGGGGCATGGCAAGAGGAGGGGATGAGGCACTTGCTGAGTTCAGGTGTCACTCCCAGTGCACCGAACTCCTGGTGACAGAGGGTGACAGCTCTGTGTGACAGACAGCAGCTTCCAAGGTTGCTGGGTGTGATTGTTGCTTCATAGGTAGGAAAAATCACATCAGAATAATCAACAAAATAGGTACAGGAGGAATTGAACAAACAAATGTGAGTGGGATATGAAAAGGGAATGCTATTGAGTGACAAAACGCCCATTTGCTTTTGGAAGTGCAGTGGTGGGAGGGAGCTGCTCCTTTGCTGTCCTGGCTGTGCTCTGACCCTGCAGAACACATCACACCCTGGGCAGGGGGGCCCACACACCTCTGTGACCCAGAGGCACCACAGCAGCTTCGGCAGAGCTCACAGAGACAGAGGGGCTGTCTCTGGCCGGCACAAGCCCAGGGGTGAGAGGTACAAAGGGCCAAAGGAGGGTGACACCGGGTCCCAGCCCACCCTAGTGCAGGTTTTGTCCCCTTAAATCTCTGTGTTACTGAGACCTTTGAAAGCAGCCTCACATTTTGCCCTCCCTCCCCTTGGTCCCTCTCCTTGTTCCCATCCCCGGGGACTCAGAGCAGCGAAGTGGCCGAGCTGATGAGAAAATAATGAACAGCAAAAGCCTTTGGGCAGATTTTTTTCTATTTTGGTGTCAGATTGGTCCTTTGACCGTCAAACCACCACTTAGAGCTGCCACCCCTTGATTAAATCACCCAGAGCCTGTGATTTCACGTGAAAGGGCTTCTCTCCTTGCTGTGACTCCCCCGGAGCTGTGAACCTGCCCTGGCAGGGCCTTGGGCTCTCTCTTCATCAGCTCAGAACTGGCAGCATTAATGTGAAACCACTGGGCTGTTTCTCCACTTGGGATCCTGCCCTGGCTTAAGTAAAAGACTGCAGGTTTTGCCTGTCAGATTTTGTGCTTGCAACCCCCTGGTGATCTGAAATAATCAGGAGGAACAAACTGGGCTGAGCCCGTCTCCCCGTGCCAGCCAGTGCTGCTCAGCAGGGACACAGGCACAGGAGACTGCCGTGGCTTTGTGAGGGTACAAATTGCCTGTTCTGGGCCAGGAATTCAATAACTCCAATTCCCTTCTGCCACTCAGGGGCTCATCACCAAGGCAGTGTCACTCTGGAATCATCTCCTAGGTCAGCAAAGCTTTTGCTGATTGATATTTGATTTGCTCTGCGTTGATCAGAACTGAAGCAGCAATAAAATTCTGCTATTTGCAGCAGGAGGGGCTCGGAGTGTAAATTGTTTTATGGTTTCAAGGAACCTTTTTTCATTCTTCCTAGTAATTATGCCCAGGAGGGTGAGAAGCATTTGAATTGCATAAGACATATGCCATTGCACATGACAATTCCTATTTTATACAGCAGTTCCTAACCCCTACAGGAAAATAATGCTCAGTCTGTATCTGTTTAAGTAGGGAAGCTACTGAAGGATCCTGAAGGGAGTGAAATATGGAGTTTTGTGGTGAATTGTGAAGAGAAAAGAGCCAGGATCCTTCTTCCCATTTCAGAATCTGGAGTGTTTCAGATTCAAAACTAGAGCTGGAAAATTGGGTGTAGGATGTGCCTTGTACAAGAGGAGACAGGGACACTGAATCCAGCTCCAGTTTTAACACTTGGGAGCAGTTCCCAACCTCTCAGGAGAGCAATCTCTGCAATTAAAGATTTGGTGCTGGAGCCAGCAGCTCTCTGACTTCTCACACATCCCAACGTGGTTCTTTCATGTGCCTTTGCTTTGGGATTTGCCCTGTGGAGACCATGGTACCCTGACAGGTCAGGAGGTGAGGAATTCCTGTTGTTTTCCAAAAATTACCCTGCTCTGTGGGCTGGAATGCTGGGAGAGCAAGGAGATCCTGCAGGAACTTGGGGGTGCTGGAGCATCCCCCTCTGTGTCAGGGCCAAGTCCCTTTGAGCCCTGGCCTGGCTGTGGGGTGACTTCAGCCCATCCTGATTGTCAGAGCAGCACGTTTGGAGCCCTAACCTGGCTCTGGGGTGTTTTCAGCCCATCCTGATTGTCAGAGCAGCTCATTTGGAGCCCTAACCTGGCTCTGGGGTGTTTTCAGCCCATCCTGATTGTCAGAGCAGCACGTTTGGAGCCCTAACCTGGCTCTGGGGTGTTTTCAGCCCATCCTGAATGTCAGAGCAGCACATTTGGAGCCCTAACCTGGCTCTGGGGTGTTTTCAGCCCATCCTGACACTCAGAACAGCACATTTGGACTCCTGGGTGTTTTCAGCCCATCCTGGCGCTCAGAGCAGCACGGTTGGAGCCTTTGGAAGTGCTCTGTTGTGCAGTTCTCCCCCTGGGGGGAGGATAAATAGCTAATGAAGGTGAGAAGTCACCGAGGGGAGGCTGAGCAGCTGCAGATGAGCTCACTGGGTGCCCCCAGGCTGGCCCTGCTGCCAGGACACTGTCCCTGCCCCGGGGCTGTGCTCTCTTACCTCACCCAGGGGCAGGGACCATTCCCAGCCCGCTGTCAGCAGGGAAACAACAGCTCCACGCTTTTCATGGTGCTCCTTCAGGGCTTTGTTCTTTCTAATTCTGCTTTTTACTCTTGTCCCCCAGGAGAGCAGAAAAGCAACCCTCAGATTCATAAATCTCTCTCTTCCCTGCTCCCAAGATGGAGTGTTTTCATCTTCTTTTCTGGTGTGACTGTGAAAAGTTCAGGGCAATGTGTGCCCGGTGTCATAGGAAAAGAAAGTGGTTTATTATTTTATTATAGGGAAAAAAAGTGTTGTAGGATGATTCTGTGCAATTAGAGATGGAACAACCATTGTGTCAGGACAAATGACATAATTCCCCCTGTCTGATCTGTGCCCATCATGAATCAGATATTTTCCTTCCACAAATCTCCTGCCTTACAGAAATATAAAAGCAATGAAAGAAGATTGTCAAAGTTCACTAAATTTCCCCCTATTTCATAATCAAAAGTAATTGAAAATGCTACAGAGACTGTTGAACTTAAATTTCCCTGGTTCTGAAGTGCACATCAAAGAACAGATGCTCAACACCGTGTCAAAAAGGGTGAAATGACCCTGTAAATCACTGCTTATATTCACATTTTGGAGAAGGTGCTGTGGGGAGAAGGAGGAATGTGGAATGTGACTGAGGGAGGAATGTTTAATGACATTGTGATGGCACTCTGGACAAAGCTGAGACCTAAACCAGGGGACAATAAATAAGAAGCTGTGAAAATGACTTGGGCTGTGAACTTTTGGGACAAAGGATGTGCTTTTATTATGGAATTGGACATCAGCCCATTTCCAGCAGCTCCAAAAAAGCTGGGTTTTAGCACTTCTTAAGCTGTGGTGTAATCACAGAGATGGAGTGAGCACAACTGGAAAAGTCACATCCCTTGGAAGTTCCCACCCCTTGCCCCATTTCCAACAAATCCTGGTGCAAATCCCGGTTCCTTGGCAAGAGAGTCATCCAAAGCATCCTCAGGGCTTCACTTTGCAGTCAGAAGGAGTCAGAGCCAGGGCTGGGCCTTCCATGGAGAGGTGCAAGCCCAAAAGCAGAGTGTCATTTGTTCAGATACTTCCAAAATAGGGGCTCAACCCATTTTGTACCGTTTTGGAGCATTAAAGGAATATATAAATGTTTATGATCTTTAAAGCATTAATAAAATCAGCTGCTCCATCAGTGTCACCTGGGTGGTCACCTCCCAGAATAAATCCTTGGGAATTCTCATCTCTTTCTAACAGGAACAAGGCCAAAGACTTTTGGTTCAGAGTTGGACATGAAAGAAATACAATTTAAAAGGCACATCCACGAGGGTGTCAGGGCTACTAAAAGCTTTTAGGGAGGTCTAGGGTTAGAAGCACGGGGAGCAATGAGGGAAAAAAAGGCTTTTCCTTAAAAGTAGAGCTGCAAAAATGTCTCTATTTAATCTCTTTGACTCTTCCGTGGGAAGATGAAATGCTGGAGGTGGGGAGCGAAGACACCCCATTAATATCCCGCTGATATAAACCCAAATGCTGATGCTGAGCATTCCCCACTCGTTAGAATGACCTGGTTTACAAACCCAAATGCTGATGTTAAACTGTAAGTTTGGCAGAGGAAGAGGTTCTCTGTTGTGCCTGGTTAATTGTCCCAGAAATTCCAGGGCCAAAGGGGACAGATGCAATCAGACTTGGAGTTTAACTTGTGCTCTAATCCCAACCAAGCAGTTTCAGCAGATGGATGACAATATGTGCAGGAGAGAGGGAAGAATGAGGCAAATTGATAAAATAAAGATCAGATGTTGCAAAACTTATTTGAGTGAGACTTGACATCTGCCAGCAAGGGCTGCCTGAGGAATCACAGCACAGAGTTGGAAATGTGAGGATGCAGGATAAAAAACAGCACTGGGGGTGATCAGAAAAATTCTCACAGTTTGCAAAAGGAAGGAAGGGAACTTCAATTTAATCCCAGCCCCTGCCATGGGCAGGGACACCTCCCACCATCCCAAGGTGCTCCAAGCCCTGTCCAACCTGGCCTTGGACACTTCCAGGGATCCAGGAGCAGCCACAGGGCTCCCTCCCAGCCCATCAGCTTTGCCTTTTCCTCTCTTTTAAAATCCAGAGGACAAAAATCAATCTCCTCCACCACTTCTTTTCCTGGCACCTGGTAGGCAGGGGAACCTCTTTTCCTGCATTTTAGACTCCAAAAAGACAGAGAAATGTTTGGGGGCTGGAGCCTCTCACTTGGAGTAGAACAGGAATGGGGGGCTGGAAGTTAAATTAATGACTCCTGCACCTGACTCTCACTTTTTAGATGTCCTTTGTTCTTGCTCTTGCCCAGCTAAGCTCTCAGCCACGTTGTGTTCCTAAGATTATTACCTAGAATTCAGTTGGATCTGCTGAAGCTTGGGAAATCCGGCTGGCCAAGCATTTCTTTATTTAAAGACCAGAGAAAAAAGAAAGGACAGAAAATCAGCAAAATCCCTTGTAAGCTTAAAGGAAGCTGAAGTAACAGAATGCAGAGAACACAGGGAGAGGGAATTGGAACCGGGAGAGGTGTGGAGTCTGTTTTATCAGGGCTGTCAGGACTCCACAGAAGGTTTCCCACATTCCCATGGTTTTTTTGGAAGGCAGAATTCCTCACACTTGCAGACCTCAGTTTGTGTCTGTGGTATCACAGCTGATCCTTTAGGAGCTGTGGGTTTGCATCCTGTCTCAGACTTCCTTCAGAGTTCCCCTCAGTGCCACACTCGGCTGGAACGGCGGATTCTGGAGCAGTTTCCTTTGGAATCTCAGGCATTTAGAAATGAGAAATGATCCAAACCCTTCAGCTCAGTGACATGCTGGCCTTGCTGTGTCTGAGGAGCCTTGGAGCTCCTCTGTGCTCATTCCCAGGGTGTAGATGGGGACAGCAGTCCCTGCTCAGCATCCGAGTCCTGCTCAGATTGTGAATTCCTGGGAGGCTGGAAGTTGGGAATCTCCCAGCATGGCCCTGAGCTGCCAGGGGCCGTGGACCTGCCAGTGTACAATAATTAACAGCTTGTGATGGCCTGATGAGGGACGTGGTAATGGCAGGGACCACTGACTTTACCTCCGCTGTCCCTTAATTGCCACTGCAGCCAGGAAAACCCAGCCCTGCCCGGCTCCCTCCGTCCCCTGCCAAAGGACAGGGTGGGTTGGTGTCGTCTGTCGCTGTCCTGAGTGATGTGACAGCTCTGAAAGGTGCCAAGTGCTGCTCAGAGCCACCTGCCCTGCCCTCAGCCAGCCGCCAGCTGAGCAGCACTGCGCGGTTTTACAAATTGTGTTTAGCTTTTAATGATTTGCTAGAACATGCTTGATTAAGAACCTGCCTAAATTCCAAACCTAATGAACCTTAAACTTTCACATTAGATCCATTAATTATCGTGGTCCCACTGGCACACACGGGGAAGTTACCCTGCTGCATTCATATGAAAATGAAGAGTTTCTGTAAGAACTAAATTTAAAAAATAGACAAATAACAAGACGGTATTGCTAAAGCTGTTGTGCCTCCGAATTAAGTTACTGTCTTCTGTTTTTTCTTTTTAATTAATCAGATGGCTGCAGCAGTGGCAGCCTTCCCAAAGGCATTCCCAGGGACCCGGGGGGAGGTGGCGAAAGCAGCAATAACCGATGACTCTGTCACTGGTGTCAAGGTGCCAGAGCAGTGATGAACGTGAGGGGAGGGATGGAGGGATGCATTTGCTGTTCATCAATATTACAGGGTGTTGTTCTGTTATGATCCATGTCTTTCTGATTTAGAAGTAAACACTGATCAGTGTCTGCAGGCACCACAATGCAGAGATAAACACCTCAATGGACATCAGAGGTCCTGGATGCTGCCACTTCCTGCAGAGAATCAGGGAATTCCAGAGTGCTTTGGGTTGGAAGGGACCTTAAAGCTCATCCAGTCCCACAGACACAAGAACACCTCCCACTGTCCCAGGCTGATCCCAGCCCCATCCAGCCTGGCCTTGGGCACTGCCAGGGATCCAGGGGCAGCCACAGCTTCTCTGGGCACCCTGTGCCAGGGCCTCCCCACCCTCCCAGGGAACAATTCCTGCCCAATATCCCATCTGACCCTGCCCTCTGGCACTGGGAAGCCATTCCCTGTGTCCTGTCCCTCCAGCCCTTGTTCCCAGTCCCTCTCCAGCTCTCCTGGAGCCCCTTTAGGCCCTGGCAGGGGCTCTGAGCTCTCCCTGGAGCCTTCTCTGCTCCAGGTGAGCCCCCCCAGCTCTCCCAGCCTGGCTCAGAGCAGAGGGGCTCCAGCCCTGGGGCAGCTCCGGGGCTCCGCTGGACTCTCCCCAGCAGCTCCACGTCCTCCTGTGCTGGAATCCCCAGAGCTGGGCAGCAGAACTCTGTGGAGCACTGTCACTACTGGGTGAAGGTTGTCCCTTCCAGCCCTCAGCTTTGCTCACTTGTGCCAATGGAATGATCTGCAGAATTGCCTGGGAACCAGGTTGCTGAAATAGGGCAAGTTAAAGGAAAACCACCACCAGCACTACCACAACAAAACACAACAGAAAAAAAAAAAAAAAAACAAAAAAACGAAAAGAGAAAATAGTTCAGAACTCCCCCTTTAAATTTCAGACAGATCAGGGCAATGATTGTTTCCACTGCAGTCCGGTAAACATTTGTGTTGTCACAACTGAGAGGAACAATGAATAGGGACAGACTTGGGGTAGGAAAAGCACATTTAAAAGACATTGGCAAGAGAACTCTTAAATACCATCTTAGCTGTCTGCTGCAAAACAAACCCCATCCAGGTAAATCCAGTCCTCCCAGAATGAACCCTGAGGGAATTAGGATGGAGATGTGAAGGCTCACATCCCTTTAACCCCGTGCCAACAACTGCTTTATGCTCCCATATTTCCACTGATAGCTGTGTGGTCTGGGCAGAGCTGCCCACCCAGGCTAAAGGAGGTGGTTACACTCCCATGGAACCCACTTCCCTCACCTGGAGGGAGGCCAGGGCAGCCCTTTCCCACCAAACCTCACCTGGACAGCTGGAATTGCCCGTGGAAGGAGAGTCAGGCCCTGAGGGCCTCAAGGTCAGCTCCGTCCTTCCTCCTCCCACCAGCAGCAGGTTACAGGTGGCCAGGGGGTGCCAAAAGCCTTTTATGCTGCCTGAAGATCTCCTTCAGGGAAGCACAGAATGACTGGGGCTGGAGATGACCTCAGATGACCTCTAAGATCTAAAAAGACCTCTCAGATCAGGAGCCCAGCACACGCTCCCTCACCTGTGCCTAACAAGTGAGGGATGTTTAGAATCCCATTACAGGTTCATTGCTCCACATTCCATGGGAAATGGATTACAAATTCCTCTGCAGCCAAGCAGAAGACTGTTAATTAGCTAATTATTGCCCAGCATACATTCTAAAAGCTCACTCAGTTGTTTGAACTTTCACTTCATATTTCATGCATTTTCTGCCTGGAAATTCAGCAGGATAATGGGGCACACATTGATCCTAGCTCTCCCTGCCATCGAGGCTGAAGAGATGCCAGACTGCCAAGATAATCTTCCAAAGGGAAAGGGGCTGGGGCCTCACCCTGTGCTCTTACATCTCCTTCAGTTCCTGCCAACCCCTTTTCTCTTCTTGCTTTGCTCCCGACAAGTGTGGAAATGGAATCTGCATCAGTGTTTCTGTCTGTGGCTGCACCCTCTTTAACAGGCAGATCAGAGCAGCTCCTCCTGGGTTTTGCTTCACCTCTCCAAGGCCCCATTCCTCAATAATGTTGATTTCTCCTCCTCTGAGATGGGCACGTGCTGCTCCCAGGCTGGGTGTGAGTTTCCATTGTTACCATGGACAAGGGCTGGAGGGACAGGACAAGGTGTGGGGAATGGATGCCACTGCAGAGGGCAGGGCTGAGTGGGATATTGGGAAGGAATTGTTCCCTGGGAGGGGGGGGAGGCCCTGGCACTGGGTGCCCAGAGAAGCTGTGGCTGCCCCTGGATCCCTGGCAGTGCCCAAGGCCAGGCTGGACGGGGCTGGGAGCACCTGGGACAGTGGGAGGTGTCCCTGCCAGGGCAGGGGTGGCACTGGATGGGCTTTAAGGTCCCTCCCAACCCAAAGCATTCCATGATCCTGTGATCCATCCCCATCCATGTTTCTGGATGCCATCTCTTCCCACACTCCTGTACAAGCCTTGCCCAGCTCTGATCCCTCAGGGCTCACAGTCACTGATGCTCCATATTTGGGTTACTACTGTTCCTACTGAGGTATTTTGTGGTTCTGCCATTGTTTTCCTGACAGGGGCTTCTCCCAAAACCTCAGTGGTGCCCAGGATCAGCGAGAGGGAAACGCAAATGGAAATTTCAGCCTGGAAACTTCCATTTTCCCAAACTGGCCCAGACCAAATGCACTAAAGATGATGAAGCCACAGTGATGCTGTTGAGTTTCTGTGCGAAATATTTGCTGCTCTCTCATTCCTACTTTGGGGCTGCTGTAGATAAGGATTTAGTGATCAGATTGTGATTCTCTGGCCCAGACACTGTAAATACTCCTGCATTGCCATAAGGAAGACCTGTCTGGGCTGTTTATGCACAAAGGGTGATTTATTCATTAGATAAATATGTAATTTTTGATTTCTTTGTTTAAAAATATTTCCATGGTGCTGTCAGAACCCACAGCAATGGAGGCTGTGATTGATCACTCACACTCCTCAAACCACAGAGAGGTTTATTACAGAGATTCAGCCAATGAACCCCCACTTTTCTCATTCCCTCTCCCTCTTCCCTCTGGAACAGGAGCAGAAGCACAGAATTAACTCAATGAGCTTTAAAGTGCTAAAAAATGGGGGGGGAAAGGAAAAAAATGAAAACTGGAGAAAAAGCAAAGAAAACATCAGCCAAGTGCATCGGGAGGGGCAGTGACAGCTTTGGAGAGGGATGGATCCAGGAAGGGGAATTTTCATCCCGGGTTTCTCTAACAACCAACATTTGTTGAAAGAGGGACAGGACATGTCCTTCATTTTCAGCAGGACACTGAGGAGGGGTTGAGGGTCCTTCTCCTCTCACCACCTCCAACCCCCCGAGCAGAGTCCTGGAGAGAGTGGCAAACTCAAAGCAGCGGTGACAAAAAGTTGTGGTGCATTTAATATTCATCCCTGTGTAAATGGATTATCCTGTCACTGTTCCCTGTGTTTGAACAGGAGATTCCAACCAGGAATGATGATCCAGAGCTTCACTGGCAGGAAAATGATTGTCAGCTCCACCAAATCCTGGCTGTGCCCAACCCCCTGTGACAAACGCCAGCAGTGTGCTCCTGCAGAAATGTGGTTTTCCCTAATACCTGATCACACCTGCCAGCAAAATGAAATCTGTAATTCTGTCACAGTCCCTCGAAGCCCTCTGTCAAATTAAAATATATTTCTCCCATCTGAAGACACATTTCTTACTCTGATGGCAAAATTCATTTGATATGATCCCCTAAGCTTTTCTCCTGGAAAATCATCATGTTAAAATTCCAAAGCCACTTTGCAGAGAAATGTAATTTTGCCCTCTCTCCACCCTCACTGCTATTGTTAAAGATTTTATTTTTTTTAGCATAAAAAGAGCAAGAACATTTAGTCATAATAACAACGATTTTGCTTCTCAGAACAATTTTATGTGAAAAAAAGACAGGGAAAATTACAAAGCTTCTTTTTATAGTCCGTGTTCAGGGCAAAAGGGTTAAAGAAGAAGAAAATATCTGTCAAATAACAGCAATAATGACAGCATCACTGCGAATGAAGTGTAAAATGTGCACATAGCACAGAATTCCAGGCTGGATGGGGTTGGAAATCTCCTGGTCCCAGCCCCTGCTACCACAGCTCCACCTGCAGCAGAAGGAGCAGGGCGGTGTCCAGGTGGGCTCTGAGTTATCTCCAGAGCAGCAGACCCCACACCTGCTCCTGGCAGCCTCTTCCAGGGCTCTGTTCCCCTCACACTAAAGGAGTTTTTCCTCATTTTCCGGTGGAACATCACCTGTTTCAGCTTGTGCTGTCTTTGGGCAGCACTGAGGGGAGTCTGGCCCACCCTCACCTGCCCTAAGATGTTTGTGCACATCATTAAGGTCCTTACTCAGGTGTCTGTTCCTAAGGTGAACGGGCCCAGGTCCCTCAGCCTTCCCTCATCAGAGATGCTCCTCCAACATCTCCCCATATCATATAAAACACCAATGCACAGAATTTGCATTATCTGACACAGAAAAAAAGAGAGATAACAAAGGAACACTGAATTGTAGCAAGGACAAAATGATGCTCCAGTCCCCAATAATGCCCTAAATCACCTGTGAGATTGATGCACAGAATATGCTTTATTTGACAGCAGCAATATTTACAAAGATAACGAAGAAACGGGGAATTGATGCAAGGGCAAAATGATCTTTCTTTTCCCACGGATGAGATGCAGTGAGGGGCCTCCCACAGAGTCCTCCCCCAGCCCTTCCATGCTGTACCTGGCTGTGTGACGGATGTCATGGTCAATTATTATCCAAATAATGACTTTTAGATCCCACAGAGTGAAGGGAGCCCCTCATGGACTCGTTGGATAAATGGGGAAATGGTGCCACACTGTGAAGCCCCCCAGGAACAGTTTTTGAGAAGTTTGGGATGTGCTGTGGGGGTTTCTCTCTCTCCATTCCCTTCTAGGTGCTCTTCTGATTGTGAAATGCCACTTGACAGGACAATTTCAATAAGAAAATTTCAATAAGAAAATTCTTTTGCTTGGTGGAATATGATCAGTGATATTAATTAATGAAATTAATAATATTAATTGATGAAGGGTAAAGATCCAGGTGCAGCAAATATGCTGGTATTGGTTTCTGACCTGTGTTCATTTGGGGAGGAATAAAACCAAAGATTGGGGACTTTTGAGAGACACTGACACACACAGAGGCCTTGGGTTTGTATTTCTGATCAGCTGGGGCTGGAGGGAAGGAGGAACTCCTCACTGGGAAACAGAGCTGTGGCTGGAATTGCAAAACAAGGATGGAAACCCAGGAACATTGTCTGGTGTGCTACAACTTCCACGTTCCCAAGATATCATCAGCGACTGGGTATCTGTTGTCTTCACACTACTCATGGTAAGGAGAGGATCCTGCTTTCTGGAAGCTCAGCATTTGGGCAAAATGGGAGAATGAAATTCAATTGAAGGGATTTAAAAGTGGAAATTGATCTTCAGTGGATCTGATCTGGGGGAAAAATCAATCAGCTATTTCCGTTATCCCTGACTGATAATCACGGAATCCCAGAGTAGTTTGGGTTGGATGGAGTGTTAAAGCTCGTCCCATCCCATCCCAGCCCAGCCCAGCCCACCCCACCCCTGCCATGGCAGGGACACCTCCCACTGTCCCAGGTGCTCCCAGCCCCGTCCAGCCTGGCCTTGGGCACTGCCAGGGATCCAGGGGCAGCCACAGCTTCTCTGGGCACCCTGTGCCAGGGCCTGCCCACCCTCCCAGGGAACAATTCCTGCCCAATATCCCATCTGACCCTGCCCTCTGGCACTGGGAAGCCATTCCCTGTGTCCTGTCCCTCCAGCCCTTGTCCCCAGTCCCTCTCCATGGTCTCTGTAGATTGCAGAGTCCCCTGAGTTACCCTCCAAGTTTGGAACATAACCATGGAAACAGGAATTTCCTCAGGATTCAGGTTTTGGCCTCAACTCCACAACCCCTCTGGTTTAGGACTTGACAACAGCTCTGACCTGGGCCCTCTGCACATTCCCTACAATTTTGTTCATCTTCAGATTCCGAGGAGGCCTTGAAAGTCTCCCTGCTCTGGATTTGGTGACTCCTGGAGCTTCCTCTGTGTGTTTGCTTTGCCACTCCCACGAGGCACAAACATCCTGTGTGCAGTTGGTGGTGTGGAGCTCCAGCTGGGAACTCAGCAGGAATCCTGGGCCAGGAATAGGACCCAGCCCCAATCTCCTGTTCCTCAGCGTGAGGGAGAACAACACCCAGTTATTTAGATAAGCATGTGGTAACTGCACGTAATTATGTTCTATATTTGTGGATGGAGCAAAACACATGATTATAAAAAGCTCTCTCTGCTATCAAACACCTACACATGGAGCAGGGTTTAATAACTGCAGTGCCAATGCACACATGGAGCAAAGAGTGTGGGGAAGGCAGCCCAGGACTCAAAACTCAACCCAAGTGCACGTGAGGCATTGAGAGGACTCAGTGGTGTTGGGCAAGCTCTGCCTTTTCCTTCTCAGGATCTCTGTGCACCACAACATTCCACGGGATTTGGCTCCACAGGGACACTTCCCTGCTGCTGGAGGCCGCTTGGAGGTCAGCCAAGGGTTCAGTTCTGGGGTCTGTGGCCAATTTCCTCAGTGAGGCCTCCTCATCCTGACCTACAGTGAGCACCCTCTGTTTGAAAACATCCACGCACTTGGGATGAATTTCCTGGGAGCTGGGGACATTTGAGGCTGGAGGCTCTATTAGGTCCATCTCAAGGGGCAGATTTCACGGGCAGATTTCTGCTCATGAGGCAGAGGAGCCATATATCCCCCCCCGGGCATTCCCCATCACACCAGGGCTGCCCCATTTTGCTGGGAAAAAACCAATCAACAGCAAATCTTGTGATTTTACATGGGAAATTTCCATGGGCACCAAGTGGCTTTGGCTGGGTTCTGCTGGCCAGTGTGTCAGCAAGTGCCGTGTCCCAGGAGATGGGACAGAGCCACAGCCCCGTGGCTCCTCTCTGTCTCTGCCAGAGCATCGGGAAAGGAGAGAGGGATGTCCCAGAGGACACAGAAATCCCTCAGCTGAAGGGCTGCAAACTGCTCTGCCTCAGAGAGGGTTTTCCTCCCCAGTTTTGGGGGCAGCCTGTCCCCATCCTGGTGCTCAGAGGTTCCACGGGGCTGCACCCCAGCCAGCCCAGCAGGATTTACCCTCAGTGTTAATACTTTTGTTCCACTTTGTAGCACACGCTGTTCATAAACTGCGTAAATCCAGAGAGCAGGGATTTGGAGAGACTTAAAATTAAAAAAAGAGCTTGTCAGTTTAGCCACTTTTTCTCCCTTTTCTCCCTCTATCCCATTCTATTACAACAATAATTAGGATGACAGGAGAAATGGCCTGAATGCATGTGAATGCCTGTCCTGAGTAGCAGTCAGCACCATTCCCATCTGATACTTCCTAAGCATTGTAAGGACGTTCTTAGCACTGACAGTCACTTCAGCAAAGAGCTTAAATCTCAAATAACCCTGTCAGGTTTTCTTTTTCTTACACCAAATTCTCCTTACGCTCTTTTTATTCCTCATCAGCTCGGATGGAAACAGCTGTGGGGCCAGGATTGAGATTTTCCATGGGATCCCAAGCCCGATCCTCCCCTGGCTGCCCCTCCTTGTCAGGGAGCTGTGCAGAGCCAGCAGGGCCCCCTGAGCCTCCTTTGCTCCAGGCTGAGCTCCCCCAGCTCCCTCAGCCCCTCCTGGGGCTCCAGCCCCTTCCCAGCCCCGTTCCCTGCCCTGGACATTCCAGCCCCTCCAGGTCCTTCTTGTGAGGGGCCCAGAGCTGATCCCAGGAGGTGCCTCAGCAGTGGTGTCCTTGGAGAAACACCATGACCCAGCCTCTAAAAGAGTTTATTGCCTTGAAGGGGTCCAGAAATGCTGCATTTGCTCAGGGGTGGTGAATCCCTGCTCCCTATTGGGCTGTAGGACCCTGAGGCTGCAGACAGACAGTCAGACACACAGACAGACACACAACCAACTCCTTCCCCACTGAGCTGTGCCTGGAGCGTGGTCCTTGCCCTTCACCACCCTCCATCTCCTCATCTCCAGCCCTGCTCCAGCTGCTCCCCTGGAGCTGTTTCCCAGCTCCCCTGCCCGGCCGATGGGCCTTGGTGGGACTCAGGCAGCTCGGGGAGCTGCTGCTGACTGGGGCTGGGCTGCTGGGGACACCCCCTTGTCAGCAGGACACCTCTGCTGTGCCCTAGGAGGGCTCAATACTTGTTTCTTGTCATTAATGCCTCGGCAAGTCGATGTTACCTGACTCCCCAGGGAGAAGAAAGGCTGAGCCCTCCCTGGCCTGGCTGCGCTGGAAGCAGGGGTGGCTCATCATTCTCTCCAAAATCTTTTCCCTCTGGCCAATGTTTGAGACACAACCAACACAGTCTGTGTGTCCTACAAGTCCCTTCAGCACATAAACATTTGCATCTCTCAGGAGGGATCTCTCAACTACTTTAAAGTTTTCTTATTATTTTGGTGATGGGAGTTTTGACTTGGAATTTCCTGAGCAGAAAAGTCCCAGCATGAGCAAATACGACTCCTCTGTGCTCTGGACCTGGATTCCAAAGGAATTCCATAAACCAGGGCAGTTATCACAGCCAGGGAAGGCCCCAGGAAGCTGTAAGTTACAGTGGGGTTTGGCCTCTCAGATGGGCAAAAATAAAAATACTGAGTCCATCAAACGTCTCTGATGGCTTTTGTGCCTCTGGCTGCTGGCCAGGATGGAGGCAGAGCAGCACAGGCAGGGAATTCTCCTGTGCTGTTACCTTCCCAGCAGCCAGGAGAGGTTGGTCACCTCCAGAGGCTGTGCTGGAGGGCCAGGAATGATCTAATTCCAGGTACCTTCTCCCTAGGTCCATCCTCTCTGAAGGATTCTTGTTTCCTGAAGCTTTCTCCCAAACACAGAGGTGCCTGTAAAAGGCAGCAGTGGGGCTCAGTTATCCCACAGGAAGCCTGAAGGTTGCCCAGGCCAGATGCATCTACCCTGAACTTGTGACTTTGAAGCTTTCCAGGCTGTTCCCTGCCTCTCCCAGGTCTGTAACCAGGAGCCAACTGCACCAAACATCCCCAGAAACGTGGGGTCAGCTTGGGCTGGGACTCCTCTGGCAGAGATGGTGTTGGCAGGGGGATGATACAGCAAAAACACAAAAAAACTTCTAAAACTTCTATTTCTCTGCCTTTGGCCTTAGAGGAACTTTATCCCAGCTCTGCATCTCCTGTTCATCAGCCCTGACACCAAACTGGGCTGTTTCTCTTCTCCAGTCCCTGCATTATGTGGCAATTACTCACTCTGTGTTTCTCCTCCCTTTCTGTATAATCTCATTTTAATGTGCATGTCACAGTTTTAATAAACCCGAGTTCAAAGGATGAGCAATTATACAAATCTTTCATTTCACACATGAAAAGCGCGATTTTAAAGTTGTCAGCACAAAAAAAAAAAAAAAAAAAAAAAAAAAGCAATTTTTTT
>VZRZ01008027.1:196547-235665 GCA_013398175.1 Climacteris rufus
AAAAAAAAAAAGTAAAAAAAGGCATTTCTTTGATTCCCTTCTCACTGCAATTACCTCATGTCTGCTGTGGTTTCAGCTGGTGTAAATCCACAGAGTGCCTTTGATTCCAGTGTCTTACCCCACTGGAATTGTTGGCTCCAAGGTGGATTACTGCAACTTTCTAGATAAGAAATGAGGTTGGAGTTTATCCGCAGCCCAAATGAAAACAGTGATGGTTGGTGCCCTGCTTGGGGTCAGTCCCGGGGGATTTTTATCCTTTCTAAGCATTTTGTTTACGCTTTACAAAAAATAATTTCCTGCTGAGCTGTAGAGAAGAAATCACCCCCCAGAAGATGAAAAGGTGAGAGATCTAATTCCCTGGGACTCCATGATTTCTGTGGCTGCTCCCAAACTTGTAAAATGAGGAAAAAATGCTCTTAATTCAAAAGGATGAGGAAGGGATTGGGCATTTGGCTGCATGTTGGAGGTGCCTCCTCTGAACAGCTCCAGGGAAAGCTCAATGCAGCTGAAGGAAATCCCCGCTCTCTTGGAACACCAGTGTTCTAGTTTGGAAACAAACCAGTGGAGGAATTAACCCCACACAAATATATTGCAAGAGATTCCAAATCAGAACTACAATTTAATAGGAGAAATTAAAAGCAGCAATACAGAAACACCAGCCTAAACTGACAAGGTCAGAATACAATGACTCCCTGTTGCCAGGGTGGTGCTAGCAGTCCAGTTAAAAGGTGTCTGCAGTCCTGTTGGAGTGATGATCCTGAGGGAAAAAATCCAGTCTGTCTCTGGAGATTCAGTGGTGCTTGTGGAGTTCCTCTCCTCTGAGGATCCAGTGGAAGTCCTTCTGTGGGGTTCCCCAACCCTTCTTTTATACAGGTAGGGCTCAGTTCCTACCTTCAGGGTGGGATATATCACAATGGGATGATGTAATTTCTGAGTCATTCCAGGAGGCCTTGGTGGCCCATTAATGGACATGGCCAACCACAACTTCAGGGGATGTTATCAGGGCTGAGTCATTGATGTGAAGACAAAGAGGCATCACTCTGACTTGCAGGGTTGCCTCTCTTTCTTCCTTATCTAATGCCCAGGTTGCAGTCTGGAGGGAGGGGGTGCAGTGGACAGCTGTTGTAAACGACCCGTCATTAACAATTCATCGAGAAATGATGGAGATGGTGATAGAATACACAGCTTGGTTACATCTTCATGTAACCCAAGACAACCAGGATGGTTGGGATGCCTGCAGGTTCATGGATGAGCTCCTTCCCCAGCTCCCACACTTTGCCAGGGTGAGCCCCAACCCCAAACCAGGAGGTGCCACAAACCAGAGCTGTTCACATCAGCTCTGAGGGTCCATCCATGCTTCCTGATGCTCTGGGGAATGAGAAATCCAGGATTTCAGAGCAGCACATCACTGGGGCAGCCAGAAAAACCTTGAAGTTGGGCAAGGCCTGCCCTTGGTGAGATTTTGCCTTCAATCCATGTGCATCACGGGCAGGGAAGACTGGAGTGAAAAGTTTCAGTCCTGGTGTCTGCAAAGTCCATCCTGCAGCAGCCTCTTTCACTTTTCCCTGACCTTCTTGGAGCTGAATGAAGTGACAGGCTGGGGGGAAAAAATCATGGCAGTGCTAAAGAATTCACTGAAACATTGCCTGGAATTGATAAATGGAAAACTTCCTGCAGCCACAATACTTGGAGCTCACTGCTGGGATTTGCAGAGCTCTCTGAGCTCCTGTGGTGAAAGGTGATGCTGGAAGTGCAAAGCATCACACATTTCTTGTTATCTGGAGTCCCTTGGGGGTGAAATCCAGCATGCAGCACCTGCTCAGAGGCAATTCTGGGACATTCCCATCCCTGGCTGGGGAAAACATCCTTGGGAATGCAGGGCAGGACAGGACTGACTTCTCAGAGGCTGCAATGCAGATGCAATATCTTTAATAACAGTGTTTTTCAGGCAGAGAATTTCACTTGATGCGATGGTAGCTCTTCTTGGAGGGCTTTACTTTAGCTGGGAGAAGTGACTGGAAAAAACTTCAGGGCCAACACCTGTGGGAGAAGGGGAGGGGAGGGGTGTGACTGGGACAGCCAGCATTTCCCAGGGCATCACACTGAAAGGATTCGGTGTAACCCTTCGTTAAAAAGTAAATTGGCTGAATGGCTCCACTCTCGTTATCCCTCTGTATAAGTAATAATGCTCCTCCCCATCTTTTTTAAGTAAAGGATGCTCCTATAAAGGCACAATTTTCATAAAAATATTCCAGGGGAAGAAAAAAAAACACCACCAAACCCAACTACCCTGCAGAACCTTTTGCATTCACACAAAGAAATAATATTTTAAATTACACAAATGATTAGGACCTAATTCAGCATTAAGGGAAATTACAGCACAAAGCAGAAAATTGGAGATGCTGGCATTGATCTGGAATTATAAAAAATAAGAGTGAGCTGCCTGGAGTTCAGTGCTTTTAATCCTCATGGTGCTCTATTTCTTCTCTATTTTTCTTTCCACTTTGTCCTTGTTTAAGTGTGGACAGCTTTGGTCTGGCTGGAAAGTTCTCTCATGTAGGAAATGTGTCCTAAATGGACGGAAACAGCATTGGACTCTCAGACCAGAAAATCATCCTGGTGTGTGGGGCTGCTCCAGACTCTCTGTGAGTCACAAAGCCTTGGCTACAACCAGGAGCTGCTCTGAGCCACCCAGCCCGGCTCCAGCCTTGGGGATGGGGTTGGACCCCTCCTGCTTTATCCAGGAATGAGCGAAGGAAATGCATGGCCCAGGATGTAAGGAAATGGTCTCAAGTTAATTCAGGGGAGGTTTAGATGAAATATTAGGGAATGTTTCTTCACAGAATGGGTTGTAAATCACTGGACAGAGTGTGCAAAGAGCTCCCATCCCTGCAAAGTGCTCAAACAACGCAGATGTGGCACCTGGGGACGTGGTCAGCGGTGACCATGGTGGGTGGTTGGACTCGATGACCTTAAAGGTCTTTTCCACCCTTAATGATTCTGTGATTCCATGATTCTCCCTGCTTCTCCAAGAGGAGGATTTTGTCTCTCCATTGGAACCATTAGGCTGGGTGCAGGTTTAACTCCCTGTGCAGCCCCAAAGCCTGGAAACCCAGCAGGACAAAAACAGAGGCACCACTGGCAGCGACCACAGGGCTCCTGGAGCTGCAGCCTCAGGCCAGGCACCAAATGCTGCCTGAGCTGGCACCACAGGGACTGATATCCCTCTATTTGTCTTCTGTTTGGCCAAGGAAAAGCTCCCAAACTGCTCCTGCAGAGCTTCAGCTCTGGGTGTGTGGCCCTGCTGTGTCCACGCTTGGGACGGGCACTGCCCAGGGGCTGAGGGCACTCGGTGCTGCCCATGGCAGAGATGAACCTGCCTGTGCCCCGGCCCCAGATGGACACCTGGGATCGCTCCAGGTGTGCTGGTGCCACACTCAGGCTGATTGGGGAGATAGAGATGGAACAAACAGCCCGTGAAAGACGTGTGGGTTTGGGCAGCGCCATAAATCAAGGCTGGCCCACGTGCCAATTTCTACTCCCCAGGCTGAAGGAGAATGGATTTCAGTCCCTAACAATGTCAGCTTTCTCCTCTCTTTACAGCATCTCCCTAATTCGTGTATTTATCGATGGCTGTGCTAACACAGATACACTCCGGGTTTTGAGCTGTGCTGATGGGGGGATGACACTTAAATCAATACCCTGTGGCAGTTTTATTGTCCCAGCCTCAGACACAATCTGTCCATTGTGCTCACGCTGGTCGGGACTCAAATGAATGCAAGAATTTATAGGTGCATCTTGAAAGCGCTGCTTCCTTTAATCACGGCAGATAAAGGAATTCCTGCCTTGTGGAAAGTGGGAGTGTCAGCTGGTTAATGAGGAGGTACTTAGCAGATCAAGCTGCGTGAATCCTTCATTTCAATGGCTGCATTTACAGCCCCAAGCGGACACAGGGAACTGTGAGCCAGCAAGAAAGAAAGGCTGCCAGAAAGAGAAAATATCCTCTGCTGGGTGCACTCTGACAGGATGAGGGTAATTTTCAGAGTCTGTAAGGTAACTGGGTAACATTTTACTGGTTTCCTCCTGCCTTTATTGCCATGTGTGCAGGACAGCATCAGCTGCTGCAGAGATCATGGTGCTGATCCCCTGCTCAGTGAGAAGCACCAAAGGTGTTGCTGGGGTCACAGTGGGTGTGGGGACATCGACTCTGTGCCCAGGAGCTCAGCACATCCGTGTGTGAAATGCCTTCTGGGCCCTGCCGGTGGGCAAATGGCCTTAATGGAGACAGGTGTCCAAAACTGCACTGAGATGGGCAGCAGGAGCTGGGAGAGCAGCTTCCCTTCCCTTCCCTTCCCTTCCCTTCCCTTCCCTTCCCTCCCCTCCCCTCCCCTCAGCAGGGCGATGCTGAAGAGCTCAGCCTGGGACTGTAACACAATCAACCCTCTCCTTATGAAGAGCAATTGTGCTGTTGACAGTTTTCCGTATTCACTTTTTCCAAAAACCAGGAGAAAGGCTGATTATGAAATGTGTCAGGAGGATCATCCAAACTCTGTTTTTCTTTCAAAGGATTGAAATTGAATTTGCAAAAGAACCAAGGTGCTGAAATGTACTGAGGATCTTTTTCCTTCCCTGGAAGAAATGAAGAAAGCTCAGGTGTAGCAAAAACTGTTTCCTCAAGCACAGCTCTGAGAGACATTCAGATGCCTCAGTATATTGAGCACACACCCAGAGCTAGAAATGGTTTATGAAACACCTGAGATAAAATGTGTTTGAGCAATGTGAGAGCACAATGTAAACAGTCATTAGGATATATTCACTATTGTGATGTCTGATCTCCAGATGAGCCACTTGAAAAACACTGAGCCTGTCATCTCCCAGGAAATCAAAAGCTCATCTCAATACCAGGAGCCACGAGAGCAGTTCAAACATGAGCATCTCCCGACTAAAAGGGCTCCTCATCCCACACCGAGGAATTCAGCTTTACAAAACTCCAGGAGAACCAAAGCCCCCGGGCAGCGTGTGCTCTGTTTGACAGGTGATAATTAACTGCTGATAATATAATTTCAGTATTGAGGCAAACTTGGGTTTCATTAAAAACTAATCAGCATTTACATGGCATGGGACAGCCTCCTCCAGGCAGAAATGTTCAGAGTTCAGCCACTGCTGGCACATTTACCTCCTGCTGAACATGGATCCATGGGGGAAAAGCCAGGGTCACATCTTCCCATGAAGCTGGAGATGTTTTGTCACCTTCAGGGTTTTGGATGTGAGGGATGCAATGCCCCAGGAAACGCTGCTGGTAGGGAAGTGCTGTGTCAACCACACCGGTTTTCAGGAAATGCAAATTGAGGGACTAGAGAACAGTTCCTGGAAGGAACCCTGCCCTTCAGAGGGGAGGTTTGGCTCTTTCCAAGGATGATCATGGATATCTCAGAGTGGATCAGGGTATGATAATACTGGGCTTGTTTCAGAGGATTGTACTCACAGTGTGGTGGGGCACAATTAGAAGGAAATCAGCTGATTTCCCCTTGAGGGTCGAGGGCACATCTTGGCACAAAGTTAACATTGGATGCTGCAGCTTCCAGAGACGAAAACAGGGGCCCCAAAGACCACTCTGACCCCTCCCATGACTGCCCAGGGCATCATCCTTTAATGCTGCAGCTCTTGATGGGCGGGAGCCTTTCCTGGTCCTACCTCGAGGTGGGGAGCAGTCGGTGTGGAGCTGTCCCCAGCCCCTTCTTGACCCTGGCCCTGCTGACCAGAGGTGTTCTCAGCATTGGGAAGTAGCACCCTGCTCCTGGGAAGGATCAGAACAGAATCACAGGCTCTGCTCAGAGCTGATGGTGCTGCTCATTCAGAAAGAGAAAGTCGAATTACCCAGATCATGGAGAGAGGCTGTGGTCAAGACCTGAAAAGAATCAGACTCATTAAGTTGCAGATTTCCCCGCCAGACACTGCTCCCATCTTCTGGGTTTCCAAACATGCAAGTGTTCTACAGTAAATTGTGATTCTCAAAGGTTAATTTTTAATAAGGCAGTTAACGTATTTAAACAATGATTATTAAAAAAACAGTGTGAGGTTTACAATATAATAGGTAATTATCTTCTCCAGAACAGTTCTAACAATGCAGCTTGCTCTTGTCTGCAGTGAGCCTTTGCTGTTTGTTTAACCTGCAGTAACGTTCTTATTAAACCCAGCTGAAATGGGTGTAATTCAAGGTATCACAGCAGATTTCAAGGAAAACAGCTCTGGCTGAACTGAGCTTCCTTCCCTGCTACTTAGAACTATCTTTCATGTCACAATGACTTGTCCCAAACCTCTTGAGCTCCACCAGAAGCAGCTGCAGGGAGCAGTGCCCAGGCTTGGTACCTGTTGGACCTAAAGCTCAATCCCAAACCAGTGAAAATCTCCACTGTCTGTCCAAATCCCCAGTTCTCTGCCTGAGCAGAAATCTCTGCCTGAGCCATGGGGTTTTTGTCCAGCAGGGCAGGAGCTGCTCCCCAGCTGCAGATGGACCTCTAAGAGTCAAAATATCCTGATCCAGGGGGATGATCACCAATCCCTGCATTCAGAGACATCCCAGAGGTGCAACAGTGATGCAGGAGGGGGAGGCAGAGGCAAAGCTTTCTCAGCACCCCCTGAGCAGGTGGCTCGTGAGGAAAAGTGGTACAATTTTCCCTGTCCCAGTTGTTTGTCCTGTGGTGACCCCACCAAAGCTGTCAGAGAGACCTGGCAGTTCAAACTCACTGCTGTGGTGCTGCTGGCTCAGTCTGAAGCCTTCCCAAGGGTTTCCCCCCACAACACTGTCTCTTTCACGGATGATTGGTAATAGAAGTTTCATTATGAGATCACAAAACACTGGGGGATATGTTAATGTGGTTCAGCATGTAATCCAGCATAATATCATTGCAAAGAATTGCATTTTGTCTACAACTGAGGCAGAAAAGAGGAGCAGCTTCTTTTGCAGCATTAATATCCATTGTTGAATTCTTTCTTCCTTCCTAAAATCCTTGGTAAATTTGCCAAAATGTGCATTGTGCTGATTTATACAGGTGCAGCCCCATTTGCTAAAACAATGAGCACAGGTAGGGATTTTGATCCTTCAGATACAGATTTTGAAGAACTGGGGTTGCTGTAAGAATCTCAATCAACTCTGAGCTCTGTCTCATGTGTGGATCACAGTGCACTTGTAACTCTCAACAGGATGTTTTAACCTCTTTTCTCTGGGTGCACAAACCTTTGGGGGCCGAGCACTGCCACAGCTCCTGTCTGACCTCACCAGAGGCTGCTTCAGTTGAGCAAAACTCCTGGACCAGGACTTGAGCCAATGTCACATGAGGACATGTGCTCTCCTCCTGTGTTATATTTAAGGGATGCCCCAGTCCTGGGGCCTGTTCTGTGTTACATTGAAGAAATGCCCCCAGCCCCATGGCCTGTTCTATGTTAAATTTAAATGCCCTCAGTCCTGTGGCTGTTGGGAGCTCGGGGTGGTATCAAAGCCCTCCCGGGCTCTGAGCAGCAGGTCCACTGCCATCGATTGGTGCAGCTCTGTCAGACAGAGCCTTGGTCCATAAATAGTGGAACATTGAGATTCTCAGCTGGAAAACATCCAAGAAAGACTAAAAGGTTTCTTGAGTATGCTTTGTCTTTTTTGGTAGCAGAATTTTCATTTCTACTTACTAAACTGTTTTGTGTCTCTCTAATGCAAATCCCATCAATCCACAACTGTCCAAGCCAATATTCAGGGAGTTCTCCTGTGTTGATTCATCTCTCATACTGTGACAGCTCCAGCCATTTATCAGGTGATCAGGGAAGACTTTATCCTGTCCCTGCACTAGAAAAGCAGAAGCACGTTTTAAATTTCCCATATTCTGTGGGCAAACCAGTTTGAGTTGTAAGCCACAGATGCTTATTTGACAGATGGACTCCTGGCCATGGTGCAGTGTTTGAAAGGTGTCCAGACTCACCAGATTGAATCCTGGTGGCCAGCAGGTTCCCAGGAGGGACCAAGAGATGTGGAAGTTGGTATTTAAGGGTTGCTGAGCAGACAGAAAACCTGCAGAAATCTAATTAGCAACAGGCAGGTAATGAGGAGAGAAGTCTCCGGGAGCTGCTTTGCTGAAAGCTGCACTCCAAGGTGTGAAATAGAACTTGGACTCAGGTAGGTCAGCAAACAGGTGAGTGCCAGGGGCCAAGCCCAGACACGGCACTTCTAATATTTCATTGTATTTTAGGGGAAAGTCTGAAGTTTGTAAATATGGGAAGAGGGAAGAGAAGGCCAAAGCCTTCCTGGTACGACCCCAGGTGAGAGGTGAACACCAGGCAGGTGGGTGGCAGAGGTTAACTGGGATCTCCTGACATGAGGCAGGGAGTTTGAAAACACAAGCAAACAAAGGTTTCTAACGTAGCTGTTTTGTACCTGTTGAAATAGCAGCAAAACTCTCCCAAGTGCTTTTTTTCTTGTTTAGTTTCCTACCTCTCACACAAACCTCTCCTGAAAGATTAAAGCAGAGAACTTGCCTCAATTTCAGTATCCTCTGGAAAGTTTCGGCTGTGCAAGTTGAGGGATGAAGATGCAGAGAGCAGACAGGAGTCAATAGCAAAAAGTTAATGAGAACTGAGTATATTCAGGATGGAAAATCCCAGCACAGGCTAGTATATGAGCTTCAAGTAATTGTGTGTCCCTGTCCAAGCTGCCACTGCAATGGGATTTTTTTTGCTCAGGGCTATAACTTCCCTACTGAGCTTTCCAAGCTTTGCTACTGGCTCAGCCCCCTTAGCCACCTACAGCAGTCAAACTTCCCTGTCCAGAGGATTCACCAACAGGCAGGATCACCATTTTCCCTGTTCTTCCATCCAAATTAATGTGCCTTGCAGAGTCAGACCTGTTACATGTGCTCCTGTCCTGCTTGCCCAGAAGGAAGTTTTCTTCTTGGGGAGGGATGTGATCTCCAAAGAAAACATGAAATGAGGTCAGTCAGTATTAATTATGGGGATTCCAATGGAAAGCTAGGATCTGTTTATGGGTAGGGCATCCTTTTCTTTACAGGGCCATGCTGGGTTGTGACATATCAATGTTAATAGGAAGCTTCAGGGCTGAAGGATTTTGAACAAAGATCAGGAAGAAAGGAGTTCTTGGATTGTAGCAGAGCAGATCATTCACAAATTAAAGCCTATTTTCCATGCCAGGGGAAAGTTTTGAGCAAAGGGGAAGAAGTTTCATGTCAAGTTTCAGATGCCATCCCCAGTTCTCTCAGCCTTTCCTCCCAGGCTGCCAGCACAAGTGGGTGGCACCTCTGTGGACAGGGCATTTCTGTTGCTGTGGCATTGGCACCCAGGGGTGAGCTGAGTCCTGCAGTGGGGGCTCTCTGCCTTGTGACGCCTCAGTGTGACCATTCCCAAAGGATGGAGGAATCTTTTGTTTCAGTAAGAGAAGAGATGGCACTTTTCCATGGCAGATTAACCTCAATGATTTTTGTGTTTGGCAAATTATCTGAGAGTCGATTTAGCAAAAAGAGTTTCTGTATCTTTGTCATATCCCGGTGTTAATATTGATGCTGTTCCCTGTAGAGGCTTTGGATGCCCAGTGCAGTTTGGCTTTGCAGGCTAAAGCAGCCTCAGTTTGCTGGGTTCTTTCCAAATAACCTGACATTTTAAGGGGAGAAAATTTATACACTGAACAGGGCAATGAACTGAAAACAAAAGAAAATGGCATTGTAAGGTCTCTTAAGGGACAGTTTGTCTGCACCTTCCCTCCCCTTCTCAGTTCTGTCCACAAAACCCCTCTGTTTGAGGCCAGGCCTCTGTGATGTTTTTCAAATTTTTGTTCCTTTTTAAAAATTCTTGTCTGGACTTCTGCAAACATCTGGACTTCCTACAAAACCCAGCAGGAGATGTTTTGGTGAGGCAGTTCAGCCTTATTTTAGCTGTTTCCACTTCATCCCTGTTTGTTTCTCAGTTCCCAGTTTATACATTAAAGGAAAGGGAAACCCCTTACAGCCTTGAGGAGTTAATTTTGTTATTTGGAATGGGTGAGGCTGGAAGGGATCAGACAGGGTCACAGCAGGGCCATCCCAGAGCACAGGGCACAGGATTGCTCCAGATGGGTCTGGAATGTCTGTGTTGCATCGGGCCAGGGAGCACAGCAAACAGTGCAGAACCCTGGGATGGGAAGGAATTCGGGGGTGTATCCCTATACATTGGGAATATCCCACTTCCTTCGCTTGGGGAGGGGCTGGGAAAAATCTTTCTGTTGCTGATACATAGGTCTGGCTCCGTTCAGTATATCCTGAAATCCCTCTGGCTCCTGAGAAACCTTGTCCGGCTGCTGGCTGTAGTTGGGTCAGACATTTCCTGAGGTGGGGAGAGAATCATTAGGGGAGAAGATAGCCACTGACAGGAACAAGTCAGATGTGCAGGCAAGGAGAATGTGCTTTATTTTCCTCCATCCTGTCAGAAATTATTGCCTTTACTGGGATCAATCCAAGCATCCTTCACAACCTGCACAGAGGACTTTGGTAGATTTATTTTCTTAGCCTGCTTGTTCAAGCCTGTTATTAATCCCCTCGTCAGCTCAGCTCTCTGGAAGAAAACAGACCTTCTTAAAGAGTTCTTAGGCTGCAAAGAAATGCCTCATTAAGTTAAACATATTAACCTGAAAACAGTATTTATGTCAAACAGACTGATGAATGCCATTCTGGGGAACACATGTTGGAACCTGCCCGAGCTCAGGTGGAGTTTGGGCCCCTCTGAAACACCTGCAGGCCCAAAATCTCACCCCCACAGAGGTGAGGAAGGGGAGAGCATGACCCTGAGTGTTGCCTCTGCGGGTGTTTATTCCCACGGTGGAAGATTTAGGCAGCACAGGAACTTCCCCCAAACCCTGAGGGCTGTACAAATCTGCCCAGTCCCTCTTGGGTGCGAGGGGAGAATCACCCTGTCATTTGCAAAAGGAGTTTTGCTCATTTTTCCTTTTCTGAATCATCCAACATTCATTAAAATGGTATTTCTCAGTGTTTGGTTTAGGTGCCCACAATGGGATTAAATCTGTTCCAGGGCACTCTGAGCAACCTGAGATAGTGGGAGGTGTCCCTGCCCACGGAGTGGAACTGGATGGGCTTTACAGCCCTTTCCAACCCAAACCATTCCATGAAACACCCAGTGGAGGGATTGGGAACTCACTGAAAATGTCTCAGACTTTGCAGTTTACAAGGCTTTGCTGGGGACTGGTTTTACCTTGCTCTGCACAGCTGGGGCCTGCTCTCCTGACACGGATTTGCTCCCACATGTGGGAAGAGCTGGGCACCTCACACACAGCCAGGAATGTTTTTAAAGGTTCAAGGTGTGAGGACAAATTCTGGTGTTGCCCAGAGGTCAGGGCCAGTCCCTGTGTCCTTGGCTCCAGCCCTGAGTGACTCTCAGGGTGATTCAGGAGCAGTTGGAGGGCAGGGATGCAGTCCCGGGGCTGGGCAGTGCACACTGTGTGTGCCTCCTCTGGAGCTGCCATTCCACATTAACATTCCAGGCCACAGCTCCTTGGGCTCATCTTCCCTCCCTAACACCGAGCGCTGTTCTGAACCCATCACGATTTGAATGCAGCTCAGAAAACCTCCTGTAATTCACCCAAATCGAGAGAGAAGTAGCCAGGAGGGGGTGAAGAGAAGGACAGCAGCAGTCTCATACTAACGAGGTATTGTCCTTAGAGGTGTTTAATTGAAGCGTTCTACAAAATAAGCTCGAGGTTTAATGCATTAACAGCTGCACACAGGAAAAATGCAAAGCTGGGGGTTGGTAAAAGGATGGGGAACGTTTACACCTCGAGGTGTGAATGACAATCTTCACTTTCCCTTCGTGTCAGAGGGGTGACCCTATAAATGAACAGTGAAGTGGTCTGACACGCTGCTAACGAGGTCTCTACAAATAAATAGCTACGAGCACTTGGTGCTCCCTCCAAGAGGCTCAGTCCCTGCTCATCCCTCACACGGACAGAGTCATTAACAGGCTCAGTTTTCCCACATCCCGCAAAGCCAAACGATAGCGCCACTTGTCAGAACAAGCTCGGAGCGCCTGGCTGGCGTTCCAGGAAAATGTGGGGAACTGGACAGTGGTGGCGGCACACGTGCCTGTGCCACCCCTGCCACCCCCTGTCCCCTCAGCGCTGCCCTGGCTCGGCCGCCGTGTCCCTCACTGGCCCTCGGAGCTGCGAGAGCCTGGCCCCAGCGGAGCAGAAATCGCTGCTGGTGCTGGCGGATGAAGGCCTGGGCACCGTGAGGGAGCCAGGCCTGGCCGCTCCCACAGGGATCTTCCCTCGGGACCAGCGGGCGGTAGGGCCGGGCCCTGGGGGCCGGGGCCATGGCCATGGGAACACTTTGCCGGCCACGTTCCCAAATCTGAGCTTTATCTCTTGGCACGGAGCAGATAAAACCAGAGATCTCCAGATATCCCCAGGGAGCTGCCATGGTCTGTGCTCCTCACCCTGAGGGGCCTGGCCGTGCCCTGGCCTCGGCTGAGGTGGCCATGAGAGGTTAAACTGGCCCCAAACCAGTGGCTGTATCCGAACTGTAGCTGGAAAAAGGGCCTGAGGTGATCCCTGACTGGTCCAGGAGCCAGACCTGCTCTGGGGCCGCATCACCCGGTGCAGACTGAGGGGTCCAGACCCACCCCTGGCACCCTCTGGTTGCTGTTCAGATGCCCTCTGATGCCAGCACTTCCCTCTGCCTTCCCAGGGGTCTAAACCAGGCTCTGCTCCTTTGGCAGCCGCCAGGGCTGTTCCCTGTTGGCCCCAGTGTCCGGGTGGGAACATTTGCTCATCACACTGAGGCATCTCCCACTGCCAGGGGCCCCAGAGCAGCCAGACACGCTGGGAGAAGGGAAGAGCACGAGTTTTTTTGTGCTGTCTCTCCTGTACTGTTCCCTCAGTTTCAAAGCAGCATTGTCTGAGCTGCAGAGAGGATTGAGGGACCTGGAGGAGCTGCCTGAAGTGGCAGAACACAACTTCATTGCACATTGACTTCCCCAACTCCTTGTACTTTGGCAAAGTACTGCTTTCATCCCAGCACGGTTTAATTTGCCCCTTGCTCCCCCTGTGATCAGCCATTTAGTCCTCGTTAATATATCTCATTTCCACAGGCTCTAGGTTGCGTTTAAAAAAAAAAAAAAAGGAAAAAAAATGATCCTTGCATGCAAAATATCCTTTTGAGAAAAGAAATAACTATCTGCAAGGCCTAACTGAATTATGCTCTTATCAATGGAAGGAAATAATCCACTTGAAACATGAAATACAAGTGGAATGAAAAGCCTTTGCTAGTTGCAGGGGAAGAAGAACACAGTGTGAGTCTCAAATAGCCCTGCTTTTCCCATAAGGAGAAATACATTTTTCTTGGAATCATTTCTTCTTTTGGTGCATAATGAAGTTTCTCAATCACTCACCCTTCCACCCCCCTGCTAATGCAATAAAAGGGAAATAATTCCTCCATTTGCAAAAGGCCTGGGAAGAGAGTTCAGGCTGCTTGGAGCTCAGCAGTGGCACCTTCTACAGATGTTGATGAGATTTCTGCTTTGTTTTGTGGGACAAGAGTTGGATTTGCCCATTGTGCTTTGGGGTTTAATTAATTCTCATTATTTGGACTTTCTGGCACAGCCATGCCGATCCCTCAGCAAAGATATCCTCAAAATCCTGCCTTTCTCCATGGCTTTGCTTCTTCTTGTGAGTAAAGAAAGCCTGGAGGAAGAAGGAGGTTTATAAATAAAAGCCACAGTCCACATGGATTCCCTTCTGGGAAGGTTAATTCAGGGTTCTGATTAAAGACTCTCGCTTCTGTCTCTTCCTCTCTCTCTCTCTCTGCTGCTAAAGACAATCTTTTATCCTTTGTAATGGAGCTATTGAATCCCAGTCAGGTCGAATCAGCGGAATGAGGCTCCTTAGAGCAAACACGAAGTGAGAGTTGGGCCAGATGATGACTCAGAGCTGGGCAAAGCCCAGCCAGGGCAGGAGGGCAAAGTCCCTCCAAAAAAAGGGGCTGAATTCCAACCCTGAGCCCAGTGTCCTTGTGCTCCCAGAGGGAACTCACCTGCAATGCTGCTTTTCCTGACACTTTTAATTTGATTTTTATTCTTACTATCCAGAGGAGAACTGCAGAGGCCTTGGTGACCCAGAGGGGAAGGTTTAAACCATCTCAGTGCTGAGTATTCCAAAAGCCCAAATCCCAATAGGAATTCACAGGTTTTGCTCTCCAGGAGGAAACCCAGAGGGCAGCCCAGCAGTGAGCCCATCCCAGCACCACTGGGAACAGGCTGTAGATCTTGAATTAACAACAGCCTGCAGTGTTTATTATGCCTAAAACAAACAAACCAAATTCCCAGATAAATGAAACTAATTAAACATGCTGCTATAAAAATTAAAGCTTTCCCTGTTTGTTTAGGGATTTTTTTTTTTTTTGGTGAGTCATGGGTTTTTTTGTAGCTTTGTTTTTTGTTTTGCCTTTTTTTTTGTTGTTGTTGTTCTTTTTCAGTGCTGCAGCAAATCTGAGAACAGATTTGCCAACTGCTGCTGGTTGCTCCAGACTGCTGAGCTGGCCTGGCTTTCAGTCCCACGAGGATCAAATGTTGTCACTGGGCTTTTGAAAGGCTCCAGAGGAGTCATAGTCATAGATTCATGGAATGGTTTGGATTGGGAGGGACCTTAAAGCCCATCCAGCCCCACCCCTGCCATGGCAGGGACACCTCCCACTGTCCCAGGTGCTCCCAGCCCCGTCCAGCCTGGCCTTGGGCACTGCCAGGGATCCAGGGGCAGCCACAGCTTCTCTGGGCACCCTGTGCCAGGGCCTGCCCACCCTCCCAGGGAACAATTCCTGCCCAATATCCCACCTGACCCTGCCCTCTGGCACTGGGATCCATTCCCTGTTGTCCTGTAAATGACAAGGTTATAAATGGTGTTCATCACTTGGGGGTTTGTGCGTTTTTTCCTCCCCATAAACTGACAGAGACTTTTTGGGTGTTTTCTCTACTCTGCTCATTTTGTGTCAATCTGTAGCACAGAACTGAGGAGCAGTGATGGGATCAGGGCCTGACAAGCTCTGAGGCAGCTTTGAAGGACTGAAAATGCCAGTGCTACCAAAACAAGCCATTAGTTAATGGAATTATAACCACTGCAGCTGGGATCTAAAGGACAGACTCCAGGATGTCCCAAAGGGAATGTGAATGTACCCTGTGCTTGGGATTCCACAGTCAGTGTAATTCCCAAGAGCATTATTTTTGTAATAAAAAACTAGTGTCTGAGGCACCTGGGATTGCTGGTGAAGCCTCTCCACAGAGGAGCCATGGGTTTCACTCCCACTGGAGTGGGGAGTTTGTAGAGCAGCCTGGCATTCTCGGTGTGTGCAGCAGTCCTGCTCCCAGGAAAAGCCCTGGGGCGTGGGGATGCCACCGAGACTGCTGGGCAGGGAATTTGCATGTCAGGGCAATCAGAACAGATCTACCAGACAGGAGGAATGGCTCACACGCACAATAAATAAACAAACAGGGTTTTAGGAAGCTGTGAACCCATTATCTCGCTGTGATTAACAGCATTTTTGACAGATGCCTTGGGGCAGCAGTGGCCAAGGGCGCTCAGCACTTCAGGACTTGGACATATCCAGGCCATTTCAAACAATGTCTTTTGGCACATCTGCTGCAGATGGTCCAGTGGAGAAGGCACTCATCTGGCAGACTTGAGAAGTGGATTTTGTCTGTTCTCCCTTAATTTTGTGATACATGACCTTGGGTTAGTCCTCAGGGTGGAACTGTAGCTCTGAACTGCAGAGAGATGTTTACCAGCACTTATTGACTCTTCAAGATCTGTCACCAAGATGTTGTTAATGAATGTCACTGTGAGAACTCCAACCCTCTGCCCACGTCTGGTCTTCTGCAATTCTGCCTGGAGAGACTGGAGCTGACAGGGAATTAGACCCTGGAGATGCTGAGGCTGACTCAGGGCTCTTTGCACCAGGCTCTCTTCTGCAATTTGGCTCATGCCTGAAGGCAGGACTGCGATTCCCAACAGTCACCAGCTAATCCAGCCATGCTGGGAGGAGACGGAAGTTCCCAAACAGCCACAAGCTGGGAGCAGAGACCGAGCCCAGCACAGTGTCCAGAGGCTGATGGGCTTCTCACAGCCACGTGGCTGCTGCTGGTTTGGGACTCTGGTGCAGCCCTGCAGCAGTGGGAAGGTTGATGCCCACATCTTTCCTGGGATTACTCAGCTCTCCCATGGATAACAGCTCCCATCTCCTCCTCAGGTGGTGGGATGGAGCAGCCCAGGCCCCTCCTGTGCACCCTGGCCCACCTGCCATGAGGACAAGCCCAGCACACAGCCCTGGCCCGCCTGGCTGTCACAGGGTGAGTCCTGCCCCGACTGCTGAGCAGGGGACGGGGCAGGGACACATCTGAGGCTGGCAGAGCATCCATCAACACCCTTGGCTGCTCCTGGAGTTAATCCACTTTCCCTCCCCAAAGTGTGTAATGAGAACTCACCAGAACAGATATCAGAGTTCGCAGGTTTGGAGTGGGGTTCATGTTTTAATTAACAGTGCAGGAAACTGGACATGGAGGGAGTGAAAGTCCCTCCCCAGACAGGCAGAGGAGCTTTGCTTTCCCATTTCATCCCTCTTTGTATTTCCTGTGACCAACACGGAGAGGTTCCATCTCATTTTCAGTTTTCAGTCCAAAGAGCTGGGAAAGCTCAGAATGGCATCACTTATGCAGGTTCAAAGTGTAATTCTGTAACAAAACCTGGAACAGTTCCCTGTGCTGATGTCAGGCACAGCCATTCCAGCCGGAGCTGGCATTGATTGCTCAGGCATGGGATCCATGGAGTGCCCCAGAGGTGCTGGAAGGTGATTGTGCTTGGATGCATCCTGAACAGCAAACACCACAGTAACCAGGCTGTTCCCTCTCAGGGGGTTCCAAAGGCTTGGACAGCACCAGACATTGCAAATTGCATTTGTGGGGAGCAGTGGATGTGTGACCCTTGAAAGACACACCAGGAAATGTCCAAATCCTGACAGGCTGCAGAGAGACATTGGGAAAAAAGCAAATTTTGGAGGAGGGAGAGACAGGAGTGGGACTGGTGGAGCTGTGGTGCCACTGTGGTGCCCCCTGGGACGGGGAGGAGGGACGAGCTCCATCTCCCCATGCAGCCCCCATGTGTGGGACCCTGAGCACAGGCTTGGGGTCAGACTCTCCTGGGATTTCATTTTTCCCTCCTGCCGCCTCCCCACTGGAGGGTGGAGTTGTGCCCTGAAACAGTTTCTGTTCTGCAGCAGGAAATTGTGCCCAGCTGCTCCCAACGCAAACCTCCTCTCCGAGCTGCTCCGTGCCACTCAGTGCTCTGCATAATGGATTTCTGCCTCATTTCCATCTCCCTCTCCATTGTAGCGATAAACGAATAAATCTGGGAAATTCAGAGATGGTTTTTAAAACCCATTTGCTGACACCAGCATTACTCACAAGTTGCTTTTTTCTGTTGTTGTTGTTTTAGGTGGGTTTTTTTTACCCAAGAGAGAGAAAGCAAATAAATGAACAAATAGTTTTGAGTTTTTTCTATTTGGCATCTTTTGAAGTCAGGGCGTTTTTTTGCTTCTTTCAAAATGTCTGTGAAATTTTCATTGATAGTAGTATGAAGACACTGAAATAATCACTGAAATTTTTACAGTTAATGAAAATTTAGTTACAAGTAAATGAAAAATGTCAGTAGGATTCTAAAGAAAACTCAAAAAAAAAACCCCAAAATTTAACACCCTTAAAAAAAAAATCTGTATTTTCCTAATATTTTTGGGAAAAGAGGCACTACTTGTTAAAAAAAAATCAATAAGCACAACTACTACTTCAGTTTCTGATTATCTCATTTTGTAGCCATTTTTGCCAGGGCAGAGCTGCAAAGTGCCTTCAGTTAATCAGGAAAAAAACCCAAGGACTTGTAAAAGCTTCAGGGTTAACTGAAGTCACTGTAACTGCAGACAGAGCCATCCCTCCCTCCGGTGCTTCCTGGTGCCCACGTGCAGGGTTGGAAGCCCAGCAGCCCATCCTGGCCATGAGGGACTTAGGCAGAAGTTCCATCCCCTTGCTCACAGTTCCCAAAGGGCCAGGAAAAGCTGGAATTTCATTCCCAAAGATTTGTTTTCCACAAAGAAAGCTGTAGGTGCTGTAAATTCTGCACCTTCCTATACACTATGCTTTTTCTCCAGCAATATCTGCAGGGATGGAATCCCTCACCCTGTGCTTGTCATTCCTTCTGCTGCTCCACTCCAGTGTCCGGCAGGAATTTGCTCTGCTTTAGGCTGGGTCTGGGGTCTCCATCCAGGTTTCTAAACAGGGGGAGTTTCTCAATTGGACAACGCTGGCAGATCCTGAAGCTGTGGCTCCCAGTGGCCTCAGGTCTCTCCCAGGACCTGCCAGGTCCCACAGTGTCCAAAGGCTCCTCAGCCAGGACTGGATGCCCACGTTTATGGAAGTGAATCCATCACAGTTTTCTTCATTCCCTGTTGCTTCTCCAAGTAGGGGTGACCTGGGAATTGGAAGACGTGTTCACCCTTCAAGCAACCTCTCTCAGAGATCTTCTAGACTCAAACAACCTTTTTGGAGGCCTGAGGACCTGAGGACTTTCCTCCTGAACAAACGCGGGGCATTAGAGGAATTCCACCACAGAGGAAATTCAGAACAACCCAAGGGGATGCAGAGGTTCTGAGGCACTCTCTGGAAGCATAGCCTGTGTTCCCACCCCATCCCAGGCACCAGGCAGGAGGAAATACTGCTCCAAATGCATTAAAACCTTTTGTGTTCCAAGCCGAGAGCCACTGGTGGTTGTGATTGAAATTCCTGTGGCCATCTGAGGGGAGGGAGCAGGGCCAGCCACATGATCATCCATATGCCCGGCGAAATCCACTCCAAATTGATTAAGCTGTGCTGAAGGAGACCTGGAAATCAATCTGTTCAGGCTTGCTTGGAGAAAAATGACAGCCTGGAGCTGACACCAGTCTATTTTCATTGCTGCCTCTCACATGAGCTCATGTTGCACCTCCCGTGCCTTCCCCCAGGTAATTCTGTTTGTAAAGATAATCAGCTGTCTTTGTAATAATTGTAAAATACTTTGCACCAATCCCGTGCCTTTTTGGGGCATTTCAGGCAATTTGGGGTTTTCAACCAAATCCAAGCAAAAAGAAATTGATTTCTTTTTAAGACAGTTCTAAGGAAAGGAATTAACATTCCTGGTGTATGGATGGTTCCCATTAGCACTTTGTTCATAGGAGGGTGTGAAGTGTTCTGGTAGTTGCTGTTTGCTGTGGTTTCCAGAGTGCAGAGCACAACAGGAGCCCCACTCAGCCCTGCATTGCTGGGATTTGCTGGAATCATATAATTATTGCAAGCTGGATTGATGTAACACTCCTTAAATAAACTGCATTATCCAGCATCAGGTCTTACACTGCTCACACTAAAGCCTAAATTTGTCTCTATTTTATCTCAGCCATGCTGAAAACGTGTTGGTCGTAGCAAGGCAACTGTGCTGTTCCAACAGCAGCATTTAAAGCCTTTTCCAGGTGAAACCTGCATAGATAAGAAGCTGATTCTTGATTAAAGACTTCTGACCTAATTAATTTTATAACAGGTTATGCCTGTTGTAGAAGAAAAAGGGACTCAGTCCTTCACAGACGGGGTCCAGAGAAATCAGTGGTAGTTCATGTGGGAATGGGAGCTTGGGACAGAACTTCCCAGCACCAAAGAGCTCCCTGGAAAAGCCAAGGACTCGTCAGGATTGAGCCTCACCTGTGCCCTGCTTGTCTCTGCCCTGTGTTAGCCCCGTGGGTGTTGTGAGAGCAGTTCTGCAAGGAATTGATTTCTGGCCATGCTGTACAACATAAAACCATGACAGAATCACTGAAACTCAGCTTTCTGCTGTCCCCTGACAAACCAGAGATTGACACCATGGGCTGTGATCTTTCTAATAATCTATTTCTTAATACAAAGTTTTCTTCATCTGGATTTGAAATCGTTGCATCGTGTTTTCATTTCAATAATGAATTATCTAAATTGGCAGTCTATGAAGATCTCTTTTGTCTTCGGCTGCTCATCCCCATTCCCAGTCCACTAAAAAAAAAGAGTCAATCCATCAACATGACTTTTCCACATATTATTTTTTTAAACAATTCTGTAAAAATTGGGACTGACCTGCTGGAGCAGCTCCACAGAGGACCTGGAGGTTCTGGTGGACCATGAGCTGTCCCTGACCAACAGTGTCCTGGGGGGCAAGGAGGCCGATGGTGTCCTGGGGGCATTGGGAAGAGCATTCCCAGCAGCTCAGGGAGTGATTCAGTCCCTCTGCCCCAGAGGCACATCTGCAGGGCTGTGTCCATCCCTCTGGGTGCTGTGTCCATCCCTCTGGGTGCCGTGTCCATCCCTCTGCAGGGCTGTGTCCATCCCTCTGGGTGCTGTGTCCATCCCTCTGGGTGCTGTGTCCAGCCCTGGGAGTGCCTCTGGGTGCTGTGTCCAGCTCTGGCCCCTCAGCACAGCAGGGCCAGGGAGCTCCTGCAGCGGGGCCAGCGGAGGCTGCGCAGATGATTCAGGGCCTGGAGCCTCTCCCTGCCCAGGACAGGCTGAGGGAGCTGGGGCTGCTCAACTCCAGAGGAGCCCCAGCTGAGAGGGGCCCTCAGCCCTGGGTGTCCCTGTGAGCAGGGAGGGCTCAGCCCTGGGTGTCCCTGTGAGCAGGGAGGGCTCAGCCCTGGGTGTCCCTGTGAGCAGGGAGGGCTCAGAGCAGGGCCCAGCAATGGCCCCAGAGGAACGGGCAGGGACTGATGCCCAGGGAGCTCCCCCTGCACAGGAGGCAGAACTTCTGCCCTGGGCACTGCCCCAGCCTGAGCAGAGACCAGAGAGGCTGTGGAGTCTCCTCCCTGGGATATTGCAGAGCCCTCTGGACACAGCCCTGTGCCCTGTGCTCTGGGATGGCCCTGCTGGGGCAGGGAGGTGGCACCAGTGACCCTCAGCCCGACCTGTTCTGTGGTTCTGTGTTCAGGCTGAATTTAACATCTGACTGTTCCAGGTTTCCAACTCAGCACTTCCATTAATGCCAGTGGAGTTGCTGGGAGTCATCGAGGTCTGTCCAGTTGTCCCTGTGACATTTCCCACCCGTGTTTGCTGCTGCTCCCAGAAACCTGGGACGTGCTGGAGCCTTGTCCTCCGTGTGTTTTCTGCCTGTTCTGACTTCATTTGTTGAATTATCCAGTAATTCATTACAACTAAATTTCATTGGGCTTTTGGCCAAGATTTTTCATCAAAAATGACATGAAGACAAATATTGTCATTATTTGTCCAGCTGTGCAGCTACATTGATATTCTCTGCAGGGCTGAGCCTGTAATCAGAGCTAAATAACACTGATGATAATAAAACCATATCTCTCCACTACAGAGCACCCAGTGTCAACACAGGCACCTGAGCAGTGCCCAAACCTCGATGTTGATTTAATCACCCTCCACACCCACTTTGTTCAGATGGAGACTCGCTCTATAATCTTCCAATTGAACATTTGTTCAGCCAAACCCAGGCAGTTTTTTTACAGCAGAATGTTACCAGCAGCATGCTGGATTTCATGTATTCATATTTCAGGCAGGGGAAAGAAATACCCAGGCTGCTTCAATAATACATCAGGATCCTGTTCCCTTATTGTCAAAACAAAACACTTTTGTTTGTATTCCAAGTGACTTTTTGTTAAGAAGTATCTTTGTTTCCAGATATAAATATTCCTCTAAAAATATGCAACCAGTGTGAAACATTTCTCTTTCATCAAATGAAATATCTTTATTATCCCCAAATGTCTGTTTATTAACACTCACAGGACTGGCATTTATATTCTTACTTTTGCACTGCTCAGGAGCAGAAAACAAACTTGCTAATGGAATACACGACTGCTGCCCATTTTCCCAGCCCTGGGGAGAAGCCTGCAGAAGGAACAGACACGAGCTGAGTGTTAACACAACAACTTGCTGATGTTTTTTATCCCCCCACTACAGGAGGAACACGGTGCTGGTGTTGCCTCATGGCAAACTGGTGCCCCAGGAGGAGCAGGAGGGCTGAACACTGGTCCAGCACTTTTAGAAACAACCTTGAGTGCTCCTGCCCTGAGAGGTGGGAAAGGCACAGGACATGGAGCATCCTTTGCTCTACCCTGGACCATGGGACTGCAAAAGCCTCTCCAGTGACTCCTGTAATTAACCCCTCTAATTTACAGCTCTGCTCCCTCTCAGCACTGGCAAGAAGAAAAGAGCTGTAAATCACTTCAATCCAAGCATGTCCCTCTCCCAGCCCAAGACAGGGCTTGTTGTGTCCTTACTCGGGTAACCCTCAGTTCCCTGGGGATGCCTCTTCAGGTGGGGGATTTTGAAAGGTCCATGAGATAATGGGATATTTCAATGGATCTAATCCTCCAAAAATAATCACTTTCATTCCAAACTTAAAAGGATTGGCTCCACAACCCCCTCCCAAAGCACATCCCCCTCCCAAATTAGTGGGGCTCTAAGGATAAAACATCCCAGCTCCCTGTGACCAAAGCTGCCTTCCCTGGCTGCAATTCATCAGCCCCCAAGATTAGACTGAGTTTAAATATTTTGTGTGTGTTTTAAAGGGAAAGATTAATTGAGCTTTATTACAGGTTTAATGCTTCAGTCTCCATTTGCATTTTAAGAGGTGTGATCTCATCCTGCTGCAGAATCCTGCGTTCCGTGTTTACGCTCGGAATTGATTCCGGGTTTGATAGGTTATAATTAAAGCAGGCACATTAAGGATTTAATAGGGCTTCTTATTGTGAAGAAGGATTAAAGGCGTTGTAGAATTCATACTTAAATTTAATGACTTTGATTAAACAAGGGCACAAAGGGATCCTTTGGTTCTGACTCCTGTTCCGACCTTGGGAAAGTCACCTGGCCCAGGACCTGTTCTTTGTCAGCTCAAGCTCTGCTCGGAGTGTGTTCTTCAGGGCTGAGCTTAACTGCTTTGAACCTTGGTCAGTTCTCTTAAAAGCTGCAAATCCTTTCCAACTGCAGAACAGGAAGCTGGCTTTTGGGATCAATTGGGATTTCCTGGAGTGCTAAGGACAAGAGGCAGAACAAGAGGAAATGGCCACAAGCTGTGCCAGGGAAGGTTCAGGTTGGTTGTTAGGAAAATTTCCTCACTGGAAGTTTGGTCAAGCCCTGGCACAGCTGCCCAGGGCAGAGGTGGAGTCTCCATCCCTGGAGGGATTTAGAAACATGTGGATGTGGCACTTGGGGACATGGCAGTGCTGGGTTGGACTCAGTGATGTCAGAGGGCTTTTCCAACCTGAACAATTCCATGAAATATCATCCAACTTGAACAGCAGTGACATCAAAGAGTTCAGTTGTGTGTTGGTGCATGACCATGTCCTGAATGTGTAATTTTCCAGTAAAATAGGGAAAATTTCAGCTTTCCTCCTTTAAAAGTTACTTCTGTGAACCAGGAATCATGGACTATTTCCTTGTTAAGTCACTCCTGGGATGTGCTGTCTTTTCTGCAGGATTCATCCAGAAATGGTGGCAAATCTTCAGCTGACAAGTGTTACTACACCACAAAGGGGAAAATCCAGCCCAACACGGAGGGAATGTTTTAGAGCAGTTCAGCAAAAGGCAGTGAAATCTTTCAGCTCAAAATGTGTCAATCTGTTCCCTTCACTTAAAAAATGTCTCACTGAAACTTCTGCAGTTGAAGTTCAGTAACAAACATTCCCTTCCCATCCCAGTTTCAATGAAAATAAAGTATTGAACCACAGGGATTTGCCACAGAAGAAGAATCCCAGTTTTTGCTCAGCTTTATCTGTATAGCTCCTGCTTTGTACCCCAAGAACTTGAATTGTGGAATGAGGGAGCAATGACGTAGGAACAGCTGCTCCATGGGGTGAATAGAAAAAGCTCTTCTTTCCCCTCATCCCTCTTTTCCTCTTTTCCTCTCTCTTTTTCAAATCAGGAGGGCTTTGATAGGACTCTGTGGTGTGGAGCCATGGACAGGCTTTCTGTGCATTGGTTTTTAGGGAAAAGTGGAAATCCACCCTGGAAGGAACAATGACTCAAAGAGCTTTTCCCAAAACAAACTCTGAGTCACTGCTTGTTTGGGCTGAGGTAAATCAGGAATCATGCCTTGGAATCCATTGGTAGGAGTCAGAGATATCTCCTGGGAAGATCCCAGCTGATTTCTGCCAGGGTTTGCTCAGGATAAGGGCAGGAATTAGGAGCTCAGATAGGCAGAGATAAATGAAGTGGAAGTTGTGTCTGTGCCTGGTCCAGCTGCCTCTGTTCACAGGCTGCCAAACACGGGTAATTCCCTGAAAAGGGAGATCTTTCCTGAAGTGGTGTCTCCACCTGAGCTCAGCTGTGGTTTGGCTCCAAAATCCACCTGCTGATCCTCAGCAGCTCATGGTCACATCTTCTCATGGTAAAACATGGAATTCCAGTGCTCTTCCCTGCACAGGATCCAGGGAGCTGGGACAACACCTGGGAGTGGTTCAGTGCTTCTGGTTTCCATCAGCTGCAGCCTGTCCTGGTCTGACCTCCCCCCTTACCCTGGCAGGGCCATGGGCTGCTGACTGTCTGGCTCTGTCTGCCACTAAATTATTCATCTCCAGTCAGGGGGGATTCAAATTTCATGAGGCAGTTGTAGAATCCTGGAATGCAGGTGATGGCAGGGGATGGCTGAGATTTAAGGATGTAGCCCAATCCCTTGTCTGCAACCAGTCTTGTTAAACTCCGCTGATAATTTTACCACAATCATGTATTTGTGGAACAAATCTTTTTGTTTCTTTTTGTGGAAAAAAAACCCAGTTGTTTGAGAACTGTAAGATTTGAGGACTACAAGATGTGAGGACTGTAAGATTTGCCCATGTTTCAGTCACAACCTGAGCTGTTTCTCACTCATCACAAAGAGTTTATAAGTTTCTTGTATAAAATGCACTGTGCACGTGTTAAAAGCAGAATGCTAAGCATGGTCATTAATTAACTTACTAAGTTATGGTACAATTAATTTTTAAAATATATTTGCCCACTTTTACCACGGCTGCATGTGAATAATCCCTTCTGCAAAGCTGCTTGACTTTAATTTTGTACCCAATCTACCTGCAGCCTTTACTCAAAATGGACTCAGAATGAACTTTGGGATGAAGAAATCTCTGGGAATGGGACAGGAAGAAATTAATTTCAACTGCCTAAATGAGCCTGTGGGCTCCCCCCAACAGAGGAGCCAAGAAACCTCTACCCTGGTACACCTCCCATTGTTCTGCACTGGAGCTCACCAGTGAAACCATCCCATGGGAGCAAACAGGGCTGAGAGGAACATGGAGCTGGGAAATACAGCCAGCATGAGGTGATTCTGGGGTGATATTTTTGTTCATCAAGTCTCTGATCTTTCCTCATGCTGCCATCTGTAGAAAGCACACATTGTACATATGGGATTTTTATTCACTCTGTCAGGGGGACCTGGAATATTTCCAGTTATTTCAGCTCCTTCCCTTCAATATCCAGGAAAAAAAAGTCTTCCTGTAGAATGTTCTTGTTGGAGCATCAAAATATTGTTCCTTTCACCATTGTTTTTCTGCATTTCTGTTTCACAAATACTGTTTTTCATCCCCCTTGTGTTTCCTGTGGCTTCTGTCTGGGTTTGCACAATCTCCATCCTTGCTGGAACCGCGCTGTCAGCAGAGCTGGGCAAACAGGGCCAACCAGTCCGGGAGTGAAGCTCAGGCCAGGCTGTGCTGCTGGGATTGAGCTGTGCCTGGGGGGAGCTGGTGCAGTGCTGGGCTGGGCACACTTTGTCACCCACTGCTTTAAGGGTCACATAAGATCCCAGAGACTCTGTCCAGGTGCAGCAATGAACTGTCCCTGTGTTTCATGAGCAGCCGTTGCTCATCCAGGAATGCATCCACTGGGAATTTTGTCATTCAGTGGTGACCACACTCCAGGCTTAAACCATTCCAGTCTGGGCTGATCCCCAGGGTGGGCAGCAGGGAAAGGGGGAGTTCTGCCCCTCTGCCCCTGTGCCCAGGTCAGATCCCCCTGCAGAGCTGCCCCAGCCCTGGGCCCAGCACAGGGAGGAGCTGGAGCTGCTGGAGAGAGCCCAGAGGAGGCTCCAGGATGAGCAGAGGGATGGAGCAGCTCTGCTGGGAGGGAAGGCTGGGAGAGCTGGGATTGTTCAGCCTGGAGAGGAGAAGCCTTAGGTGACCTCAGTGTGGCGTTGCAGGGGATTGTGGCATGAAGGAGCTGACAGAGAAGATGGAGAGAGACCATTTACAAGGAATGGAGGGACAGGAGAAGGGGGAATGGCTTCCCAGTGCCAGAGGGCAGGGTTGGGTGGGATATTGGGCAGGAATTGTTCCCTGGGAGGGTGGGCAGGCCCTGGCATAGGGTGCCCAGAGAAGCTGTGGCTGCCCCTGGATCCCTGGCAGTGCCCAAGGCCAGGCTGGACGGGGCTGGGAGCTCCTGGGACAGTGGGAGGTGTCCCTGCCAGGGCAGGGGTGGGGCTGGATGGGCTTTGAGGTCCCTCCCAACCCCAATCATTCTGTGATTCAATGATTTGTTAAAGCACATTCGGGGATGAATTTTGGATGCATTCAGCTGACGGAGCTGCCCCTCCAGCTTCTCCCATCTCTTACCCACTGGGGCCGGGGAGGCCACTGGGCTGAAGGTGTTTCATGCTACTGCTTAAGCTGGGCTTCAAACAAGGTGGCCCTGCTGGTCTCTGCTCTGGGAATGATGAATCAGCATCCAAAATCTACCCAAAATACACCCAAAATCCATCCAAAACACAGCATCAGCAGAGCAGCTGGTGAACAGCTCAGAGGGCTCTTCTGTCAGTGCTTTTGGACATCACTCCTGCTGACGAACAACTGTCCTGAGTTTTAAACACCCTTCTCCCAAGCCAGAGAGCTTTTAGTGGAGACCAGAAGGAAACTAGAGCTGTTAATTAAGCAAAGCAGCAGTGAGGGCAGCAGTGATGCCAACATCCCTCCTAAACTCCAAGGATATTGTTGGAAGAAATCACCCAGAGGAGGGGCAGAAGGTCTGAATGATCAAAAGCCACTGCTCAGCTCCTGCTTAATCACCTCAAATGATCTTGGAGAGGACCACACACAAGGAGCAGGAAGTTTCTCTGCTAATTCTTGGGAAGAGGAGAGGATTTATCACCCGTGAGCACCAAATGTGAGTGAATGAGTGGCAGCTTGTCCAGAGCTCAGCAGAGAGGAGGAGACAGAGCAGCAAAGCCGTCGTTAATCTCCAGATCAGCTCCTGAGCCCCAGGCACAGCCAGCATGGCACTGCCACTTGGCTGCCCACCAAAGAAATTCAACGTTAAACAGGGTTTTTTTCCTGATGGATGCATTCCTGAGAATGGAGAGTCATAAAAGAGAAAAATAGACTGGTTGTGCTCTGGTAGCAACAACCTGTGAAGTCATTATCATCAGCTGCCCCTGAATTAGGATTCTGTGTCTGTGTGAGGCACTTTCCAAGGTAATTTATCAGCACGTGGATTTATGGACTCCACAAATGCTGTCTGGGGTGTTGTTTTCCCCTCCAGTTCCCCAGAAATGCCTCTATTTAGTTTTTGTCAGGATTGCTGCTCCTCTGTGGCTCTGGTGGGTGGGAGAAGTGGCCCATCCTCCCAGCAGTGCAAGGAAGTGCTGATCCCAGGGGGCTGACAGTGGCTTTCAGAGGGTCTTGCTGTTTGTCTTGTGTCCAAGGTGTCCCAAAAGTTCCCTTCCCATCACTGTTCTCATTTCCAAGGTGGGGAAGTACTTGTAGGCAACCATCTTCTTACAGCCCTGGATTCTCTGGTACTTCCACAGCTCTTTCTAAATCAGAGAATCCCAGAATGGTTTGGGTTGGAAGGACTTTAAAAATCATCTCATCCCACCCCTGCCCTGGCAGGGACACCTCCCACTGTCCCAGGTGCTCCCAGCCCCGTCCAGCCTGGCCTTGGGCACTGCCAGGGATCCAGGGGCAGCCACAGCTTCTCTGGGCACCCTGTGCCAGGGCCTGCCCACCCTCCCAGGGAACAATTCCTGCCCAATATCCCGTCTGACCCTGCCCTCTGGCACTGGGAAGCCATTCCCTGTGTCCTGTCCCTCCATTCCACCTCGACAGTGAATTATGAGTTTACTTTTTCTTTTATTTTATTTTTCAGTGGTATTCAATATTTTTCTTCTTTGCCTTCACTTTCTAGTGGCTGGTCACATGTATAATTTTTTTGCTGCTCCGGGAGGTCTGTGAGAAGCTGATGTTTTCCAAAGGAAAGCTGTGACTTCCCTGGACACAGAGAAATGAGGAGCTGGGGATGATGACATGGATCATTATCAGGAGGCTTGTAAGAGAATAATGGGAGCTGACAGTGGCAGATTCGAGAAGATGTTTACAAGATAAATAACAGCAACAATTTTATTGGAGCCAGTGACTTAGAAATAAGAACAGGGATATTTTTCCACCCAGGAGATGACACATTTTATGTTGGTTTCAAGTTTCCTGTGCACAAAGCACAGCACTGGGGTGAGGCTTCTCTCTGCCTCCTTGAGCTGCTTTATTTCATTTCCAAGCCAACAGAAACATTGGGAGGAGCTCCTGCTCCTGTTGCCGACCCTCAAGTGAGGGATACAAGTCAAGCTCAGCCCAGGAAGGGCCTGTGGAGCTCCAGGATCCTGCTCATCACTTGGACAACAAACAGAACTCTGCTAATGGGTCAGCCATGTCCTGGATCTGTGCTCCAGCTGATGTTTTATTGAATCCCAGTTGTAGGACAAAATGAAATCCCAGCTCAGGGTGAGCCAGAACTGAATCCTCTGTTTCAAAAAGGTCAGAACCTCAGGCAATTTTTTTATTATCGTTGTTGTTGCTGCTTCTAAAATCTCTGAAGCAAAAGTCAGTGACCCATCATCCTCCTTGTACAAATTCCTCTCTCTCCTGCTCATTGCTAACACAGAACTGATCCCTCCAGGCCTCCCAAATTCTGAATCATCCTTATTTTGCCTGCAACCCTTTCTTCTCCCTAAACATTGCTGTGGGATCACTAGAGAAACTGAAGATTGTTGAAGTGTTGTAGGAATGAGTGGTTTATCCATTGCTGCTGCATCCTGTCCTTGTTGAGCAGTGATTAAAAATGCAGTTTTAACAGAGCTTTAAATGTGATTTATCTGGTACTGAACTTACTTTATGTGGTATTTTCTTGCTGTGGTTCCTCAGCCACTGGGTTCAGGATTGTTCTCTTCCATCCCATTCTCTGCCTCAGCTCCTTTTCCTTAACTTGACCTCCCCAGGATTAAAAAAGGTGTGATCCTCATTGCATCCAAAATTCACCTCACCCTGGACAAGAAAGGAGCAAAAAGCAGGTATCCCATTCCCAAGTTTTTCCATGGGAGAGAAGAGAGATGTGAAAGAGATGAGCAAATCAGACTGTCCAGGTTTTTAGAGACTGGGATCATTCCCTCCCTAGAGGAATTTCTCTCCTCTCCCAGGCTCTGCAGCAGCCAGTGCTGCGCTCGTGGCTCCACCTGATCCCGAGGGGGACAGGCACTCAGCCTTCCCTGCTGAGGGGCCAGGGGAGCATTTTTTGGGATTATTTAGGCAGGGAAAAGGCAGAAAGGAAGCCAAGGCATTTCACAGGGAGAACTGGAGCAGCAGTGCCTGGCAGAGTGGCCTCAGTGCCATTCATCCACCTGATTTTATGGCCTTGTTAATGATGGGCTGTGATGTTTGATGGAGCTGGGGATGGATCCAGGATGACAGACAGATCAGGATGGATGTAGGGAACATAAACCTCCCTGACTGGCAGTCCCAGAGTGCAGGGAGCTCTTCCTTGTCTCTGCTCCTCCTGCCCTTGCCAGCTGCAGCTCGGGCTCAGGCTTTCATCTTGTGGAGCAGAAATCCCTGGAGGGGAGGATCCTTCCCAGGCTCCAGGCGTGGTGGGAAGAGTCAGGGCTGGCTTGGTGAGTGAGGGTCTGTCTGAGCATCAGCACTCAGTGGCAGGGAGGTGATGTATCCCAGGAACACAGGGTGTGGAAGTTTTGGATGAAGCATTACCAAAGCAGCTTGTTTCAGTAAGATCACTGAACTTCCATTTTAGCAAAGTGAGGAATTCAGAGCAATCAAACATTTCCCAGTCTTATCCCCAACAGTGTTTGCTTTCAGAGACTTAAACCTGTTGTGGTTTGTGAAGAACGATGCTTCACTTATGAAAAATTTAACTGTTTATTAATAAAAATAAAAATTGACAATAGGGGACACCACAAGCCCAAGAGCAGTACTGGGTGCGTGGCATCAGCCAGAGGCACACCCTCCAGGAGCTGTGCAGCCTCTCTTATGCTCCTCTGGTGTCAATCAAATCATTTGATCCTTTTGTCCAATTATATTACAGCCCATCCCTTATCCCACCTCTCCGGGGTGCTCTATCCCTGCTCTGCCTCACGGAGGGTGCCCAGTTTGGCCCTGGGCTGTGCTCTTACTTGTCACTGATGTCCTGAGTGACACGAGAGAAGAACTTTCTAGAATGCTGCTCTCAGCTCCCGGTCGCCAACTCGGCTCCATTATATTTATGCACAATATGTGAAAAACCATATAACTAACCAGGAATAATAACCACAACTGGTAAGTACAGTAAAATAACTTAAATAATATTATGACAACACATTAACACTAACCATTATCTTAATTAACACCTTAATTAATAAATAGCATTTTAAATATACGAAAGTCAATCCCAATTTTGGCCGTCTATAACATGGTTTATTACATTGTATTACAGGGACTCTTTAAATAAAACGTATCATCTCCAAAACTCAGAGCATGGAAATAAAATACTGAATTTCTGAAGGTCATTATTGTCGTGGTTTGGGTGGGAAGGACCTTAAAGGCCACCCCTGCCATGGGCAGGGACACCTCCCACTGTCCCAGGTGCTCCCAGCCCCGTCCAGCCTGGCCTTGGGCACTGCCAGGGATCCAGGGGCAGCCACAGCTTCTCTGGGCACCCTGTGCCAGGGCCTCCCCACCCTCCCAGGGAACAATTCCTGCCCAATATCCCATCTGACCCTGCCCTCTGTCTGTTTATTGTGTGTAAGTTTAATATTATTTATTATGAGGAAAGATGTTATAAAGGCAAAGCAAATTCAACACATTCAGTTTAGAAAAGAGCTGAAAACAACAAATGGAGTTACTGGTTGTAAATGGGTTAAAAACCCCTCAAGTTTCAGCTTTGCCTTCCAGCCGTGGGGGTTGGACCATCTCCCTTGGGAGCTGTGTGTGAATTATTTGGCTGGTTGGAGACAGCCCTGGTGAAACTCTCAATCCTGTGAAGCAGGACTTGAACAAAGTGTCAGTAACTGCCTCCTTTTGCTGTAAAATTTCTGAAGTAAAACAGAGCTGACAAATTCTGAGGCAGCTCAGGAAAAACCAGGATCAGATCATTGTGCTGAAGGAGTCAAAGCAGGAACCCGGTGAATGAGCTGAGGGGGAAACACCTCTGGACAGTGTCTGAGAGCTGCAGCCAGCCTGGCCCCAGCCACAGCACAACTGCAGCTTTATTTGCAATCAAAATAAATGACTGAATATTCTCTCCATAGCTCCAGATCGCTGTGAGCCCAGCCTGGAACACCCCAGAGGCTCCTCCCGCCAGACACCATGGAATGACCCCTCTGGGAAGGTGAATTACACAGAATCACAGAATTAACTGGGCTGGAAAAGATCTCTGAGATCATTGAGTCCACCCTGTGACCCAACAGCCTCTTGTCACCCAGCCCAGGGCACTGAGTGCCACATCCAGGCTTTCCTTAAACACTCCAGGGATGGGGACTCCAGCACCTCCCTGGGCAGCCCCTGCCAATGCCCAACCACCCTTTTTGTGAAGAAATTATTCCTGATGTCCAGCCTAAGCTCCCCTGGCACAGCTGATTACACCCCCATGTTCTGAGCCCAACTCCTGAATCAGTCCAGGGTCCTTTTGCAGCTCCCATTGAACTGCTGGGCTGGGTTGTTTGTGTTTTGCAGCCCCTGGAGATGCACTGGTGACATCCTGAGCAGTGCTGGTGACTCGTTCTGCTGCAGGTAAATAAACCTGAGCCTGGGCTCTGTCACAGGAACTCTGCTGTTTATGGAGATGCGGGGAGATTGGGATGCAAAGAAAAGAAAAATATCTCTTTCCAACAACCACCCAAACGTGTGTCTCACACAGTTTTATCACTGGAAGTTATCAGCTCCTTCAGACAAAACTGCTGTGAATGTACAGGGACGTAGGTGTGGGAGACAGGCAGAGAATCCAACACTGGACTGGGTTGGAAGGAACTTAAATCCCATTCAGTGCCACTCCTGCCATGGCAGGGACACCTCCCACTGTCCCAGGTGCTCCCAGCCCCGTCCAGCCTGGCCTTGGGCACTGCCAGGGATCCAGGGGCAGCCACAGCTTCTCTGGGCACCCTGTGCCAGGGCCTGCCCACCCTCCCAGGGAACAATTCCTGCCCAATATCCCATCTGACCCTGCCTCCTTCAGCCTGAGCCTCACACCCATTGTAGTTCCTGAGGAGCAGCACTGCTGTTTTACAGACACGGATTTGTTCCTTGGAAGGCAGGAAGGAGGGAGGAAGGAGAGGAGAATGTTTGGAAAGCAGTATGGTGGAAATAGGGACGCACAGGAAAAGGAAGGGACAAAATTCTGTCTTTCTTCCTGCACCTTTCTATGTATGTTTTTCCAAAGCTTTTCCTGACTATTTCCCCTTTAATATTTTAATTAAAAGCATCATCATAATAATAACAACTGGATGATGAGTGTGTTTCTGGCTGACTTGAAATAACTCCCTCCTCATCTGGTAAACTCCAGTGCTGAATATTCCAGCACCGCCTTTAGGATTTATTTTGTCTGTGATATGGTTATTGCATCCCATAAACAAGAAGCATCCTCAAGTTACCATTATAATAAAACTGTTACAATGCACTGCTTTTTATGTAGGAATTAGGGAATGTGCTTTTGCATGGCTGGAAATTTATATATGTAGTTCACAGATTGATATGGAAATTTTTTACAGTGATTTTGAAAAGCAAAACTGCTGTGCTTGGGGTTTGTGAGCACAGGGCCCTGTGCTGGGGGGGGCCTGAATTGGGTAGGTAAATGAAGTATCTGCTGTAGGGTCACCCAGGTACTTCAGAATCCATGGGGGAGGGATAATTATAGAGGAAATCATTCTTTCCTGAACAAACAGGGATTTTTTTCCATCTGAAATTCCTTCCTTCTACTCAATAAGACTGGAAAAAAAGTAGGACTTGTCCTATTAGTAACGGAGTTTGGGCATCTGGGTATGTTGAATGCAGAGCTGCCTCTGGGTCTGGGAATTCCAGCACAGGAGGACGTGGAGCTGCTGGGGAGAGTCCAGAGGAGCCCCGGAGCTGCCCCAGGGCTGGAGCCCCTCTGCTCTGAGCCAGGCTGGGAGAGCTGGGGGGCTCACCTGGAGCAGAGAAGGCTCCAGGGAGAGCTCAGAGCCCCTGCCAGGGCCTAAAGGGGCTCCAGGAGAGCTGGAGAGGGACTGGGGACAAGGGCTGGAGGGACAGGACACAGGGAATGGCTTCCCAGTGCCAGAGGGCAGGGTCAGATGGGATTTGGGCAGGAATGGGCCAGCCCAGGGGCAGCAGTGGCCTGGCCTGGCTGGTGATGCTGTCCCTGATGCCCCCAGGACAGGGATGTCCCTCCCTCCTGGCTCCAGGGCTGACTCAGATCCAACTGGCCATGGACCAGCACCCCCACGTCCCATCCCAGAGCTGCTTTCCAGCCTCTCATTCCCTGCTCTGTCCCAATATCCAGAATGTCCCATCCTAGGTGCAGAATGCGACACTTCCCTGGTTAACTCCACACAGTCGGTGATTTCCCATCTCTCTGATCTGCTGAGGTCTCTCTGCAGGACCTCCCTGCCCTCGAGGGAGCCAACAGCTCCTCCCAGATTTGGATCCTCTGGGAAGCTGCTCCGTGTCCCCCCCAGCCCGGTGCCCAGGGCATTTACGGGGCTGTTGGAGAGCCAGAGCCCTGCAGGACCCCACGAGTGACAGTGCCAGCCTGGTGTCACCCCCGTGTCCCCCACACGTGCTCAGGGACGCCAGTGTGAGCCTCCAGCGGTGTCCTGTGAGATCCTGGAGCATCAGGGGCTCCTCTGGCATCCTCTGGCAGCCAGTCCTGGCCTCCCGGTGCCTGGAGCCAAGGAGGGCTCCAGAGGGACGGGAAACCTCTGCCTGCTGCTGGAGGAGGAGGGGATGGAGCAGGGAGAGCTCATCTGCATTCACCTGCCCACCCCACATCACCTGAGGGATGCTCTGTGAGCAGCCACGGCTCACGGGGAGCCCCGGGGTGGGGAGAGAACAAAACTGAGCTGAGCAAACAGGAAATCAGAGAGGGGCAAAGTGAGTTGCAAATGTGAAAGCATTGTCTGGAAGGGCACCCCAGGGAAGTAATTAGAGCAGAAATTCAGGGTGGGATAGAGCTGATGGAATTATTTCTTTTTGTGAACAGCCTCAATTATTTGATCCCAGCCCTTGTGCTGCCAGGGCATATCCAGGTGCTGGAAGTCGAGCGACCCCACTGGTATTCAAATCATCCTCCAAAGCATCACAGCTCTAGAAATTTGCTTTGAAGTTTGACACAAGGCTTTTTCCCCAACTTTTCTTCGGGTATAAAATTACCTTTTCTTTAGGAAAAGAGAAAAAATCCCATGAAAATGAAAAGTGAAAGCAAAGGGGGGAAAAAAGTTCAAGGTTTTATTTTTCTTCCTGTTTTCCCTTCCCTGCAGCCTCTCAGTCTCATTATCTGTCCAGTGTGAATCCAAAATAGTGAGGAGGAAAACAATTAGGAATTAAAAAGGAGAGAGGGAAAATATTTGTGAAATTGTGCAAATGCTAGAAATTATTTTTTCCAGGACAGGTTATGCAATTTCAGTCCTCCCTCCCTCATCTTCTTTTTTCATTACCTCTACATGTGCAAGCCCCCAGCCCCTGACAGACCAGGTCCAGCAGAGAGAGGCATCAGCCACTTCCTAGGAGCAGTGAAGGATCTGGAAACATCCCAGCCCATTTTCTAGGAACAGTGAAGGATCTGGAAACATCCCAGCCCATTTTCAGGTGCGGGGAAGGATCTGGAAGCATTGATATAAATTTAAAGAGTGGCTCCCCCTCCCCATCCCACATCCCAGTGTGTTCCTGGCACTTTCCACCAGGCAATAAACAGACCAAAAATAGGAAAAGCCAGGAGGTGTGGCTGTGAGTGTGGCAGGGGCGGGAGGGGACGTGGCAGGACTCCCAAATACGTCCATAAAACCCTGAGCTGTGCCCAGGTACAATGTGCAGGAAAGCTGGGATGCAGGGGGAGGGTCTGGGTGGGAGTTCCAGACGTGATTCTGTCAGCTCTGCAAGTTCAGCACTTCGTCTGAGGCTTCTGTGCTTTGTTTTCCTGTGCATAACCATGGGTTTACTGCTTCTCTGCCTCCTCGGAGAGTGAACAATGAAGCCCACGGCGTCATTCAGGTCTGGTGGAAATAGTTCAATCAATATTTCAAACCCAAGTGCCAATTTTCATTTAGCTGAGATTTAAAATGTCATTTTGCATTTTTTTCATGTTCCCTAAAACAAGAGAGAAAGTAACTTGAACAGAAACTTCATGAGAGTTAATTTGCTGTCATTTTGCTAAGCCATGTAATTTGATTTTTAAAAATGTGATTTAGTTAAAAAGACGCAAGAGAGAATTTAAAAAATCAGTTTGAAATGGAAACGGTAATTTCATCCCCAATTTCCAAATTATCCTGAAAATGCAGATCTTGGCTCTGGCACTGTCTCAGAGAGGATGAAACCTTTCATTAGAAATGCCATCTTCCCATAATAGGAAATGTAAAAAATGCATTATTAGATGTCTTTCAGATGGAGCTTTTGCTGTTTGGGATGGCAGGAGCATTGTCCTGTTCCATGGAGCTTCTGGCTGTACTGGGGGAACAGGGGTGAGAATAAAGTAGCCAAGGAATAACATCCCCTGTGCCCTGGGCTGATCCCCAGGGTGGGCAGCAAGGAAAGGGGAATTCTGCCCCTCTGCCCCTGTGCCCAGGTCAGACCCCCCTGCAGAGCTGCCCCAGCCCCGGGCCCAGCACAGGGAGGAGCTGGAGCTGCTGGAGAGAGCCCAGAGGAGGCTCCAGGATGAGCAGAGGGATGGAGCAGCTCTGCTGGGAGGGAAGGCTGGGAGAGCTGGGATTGTTCAGCCTGGAGAGGAGAAGCCTTAGGTGACCTCAGTGTGGCCTTGCAGGGGATTGTGGCCTGAAGGAGCTGACAGGGAAGATGGAGAGAGACCATTTACAAGGAATGGAGGGACAGGAGAAGGGGGAATGGCTTCCCAGTGCCAGAGGGCAGGGTTGGGTGGGATATTGGGCAGGAATTGTTCCCTGGGAGGGTGGGCAGGCCCTGGCACAGGGTGCCCAGAGAAGCTGTGGCTGCCCCTGGATCCCTGGCAGTGCCCAAGGCCAGGCTGGACGGGGCTGGGAGCACCTGGGACAGTGGGAGGTGTCCCTGCCAGGGCAGGGGTGGGGCTGGATGGGCTTTGAGGTCCCTCCCAACCCACACCCTTCTGGAATTCTGTATTGAAATCAGGACACTCCACTCTCATTTTGACCCAGGTAAGCAGGACAGCCTGGATTATCTGACATCCATCAGTGGTTGAGACTCCATTCTCAGATGTGAAACTGCCACCGAGTGATTTCTTTTAGAATTAACTAATTTCTCCTCACATTTATTGCATTCTCAAAGTCTGTGGGCAGCACTTCAAAAGCATCTGGGTCTGTGAATATGAACCAGCAGGAGCAGCTGAGAAATTAGGAGGTTGTGGTGCCATTCAGAGAACCTGAAACAGGCTGGGAAATGGGGATGGAGGCACCTCCTGGGGCTCAGGAAAGAGAAGTTTGGCCCTTCCAGGTCCTCGTGCTTGACAAGGAGAACACAGAGGGGAGGTGGGATGAGGGAGCAGAGGGGTCCCAGGAAAACAAATCCTGGTGAGGTTTGGGGTGTCCAATGCCAGCAGTCGGATGCTGCTCCAGTGTTTGGAGGGCAGTGGAAGGGCCAGGACCTGCAGATGAATCATGGCAGGATAATATTGCTACAAATCAGCAGCACTGTGCTTTTAGCTCCGAGGGGATGATGGAAGACTCCAAACTGATTTATCCCACAGTGATCCATCTCCCCTCCCCTGCTCTCCAGCCCATCAATCCCTGGAGCCATCCAGCAGGACCCAGTGCTTCTGTGCTCAAAGTCACCCACGGCTGCTCAGGGCACATCCAGCAGCAGGACCAGGCGGGGAATGAACTCAGTTCTGGGAGCAGCAGCCTCCTCCTCCTCCTCCTCCCTCTGCACCTGGAGCTGTTTTCCCCACCCTCCCACAGCCGATTTAGTGTAGGGATGGAGCCATCAACAGCAGTAGCTCAGCTCCAGGGAGAGGAAAGTCCCAGTTTTTACTGTTCTGGTGACTCGTTCTAGGAGGGCTGTAACAGCTCAGGGAAGCCCAGAGCAGTAGGAATGTGCAGGGGGGTTATCCAAAAACACATTGTACCATTCCCTTCTTGCCACATTCCCATCAGCTGATGAGTTCCCTGCTCCTGCACTGCCCAGTGCTCAGCTCAATCTGCCCAGATATATAAAAAACATCCCTCTGAGGTGGGGAGTTCCTCTGCACTCTCATATATTTATTTTTTAGGTGTGTAAACATGAGCTCATCACCATCCTTGTGAAAGACGTGGGCAGAAATCAGCTCCCCCAGCAGGGAGTTGTGGCCATTTCAGCCAAACCCAGCTGGGGCAGAATCATCTCCTTTGGAAGAGGCCACTGACTGATTGACAAGGCGAGATTGGTCCAAGCTTGGTGATCTTGGGGGTCTTTTCCACCCTAAAAGATTCTGCGATTCTGTGACCCCAGAGGAAACCTGGAGTGCGTGGCAGATGGAGCTGCACATCCCTGTTCGGCACCCAACGTGAGAGGAGATTAATTCAGTTTATTTTCTGAGTGCTTTGGTGGACTCGCAATGTTCTGCCAGTGTTTGTCAAGCCCTGCACAGCTCAAGGTGGGTGAGAGATGATTCAGTTCCTGCCAGGGCTCGGGCTGGCCTTGAAGGCAGCCCTGGAAGGAGGTTCCAGCTGCCTCCTTTTTCTTCCCAATTCATAAAGGGTAAATGATACTTAGAGAGATACTGCTGTGCCTTGGCTTAGTCCTTGGGAACCTGGTATTCCTCATGTTTTTGTGGCTTCTCATATCCAGGTCTCTCAGCAGTGACAATCCTAGAAGAAAATCCAGCTGTTGCTGCACAGACTCTGCAATTTTCCAAGGTATATGAAAGAGCTGTGCCTTCAACAAACCCATCAGTCACTGTGAGTACAGAACAGGGTGGTTTGATTCATGTCAGCTCTCATTAATTTAAAAAAAAAAAATGAAGCTTTGAAAACATTAGGGAAAATATGAGTCAAATAATCATTTGAAAATGTGCAGCACAATAAATCCAAAGTATTTGTCTGACAAGTGATTTGACCAGTTTGAGTGATCAATTTACCGATCATAATAATCATAAACAACTGTAGGAACAAGCACTGTGCTTAATCACTGTGGCTGAGGGGGCAGTGACAGGGACAAAGGGTCCTGTGTGTGTAATTTGGGCTCTCACAGGCACACAAGGCACAGACCTGGCACGGAGGTGGGGAAGGAGCACTCTGAGTTGTGTGCCAAATCCATGGAAAACAGGCTGGAACCTCTCTGTGCCAGCCCAGATTTGCCCAGGCATCCTGCTGTCCTTGCTCTGTCCTCTGCCTCCCTCAACCTGACTGTCTGGCTGGGAAAAGCCCAAAGCAGCAGGATTTGTACCGTGCCCCAAACAGCGCTCGTGGCCGGCAGATGTTTGCAGGCAGAAAGGGTCACAGTGCCCCGGGCAGCTGAGGAGCAGCCAGAGAGGCTTTTGTTGGTGTTTGTGTCACCTTTGGAGCCCGAACTTCACACACACAAAGGGCCCAACTCTTGTGTCAGCTTCATCCTGACCTCATTAAAAGCACAGTCCCTGCCAGGGGCTCTCCATG
>VZRZ01008027.1:235738-249404 GCA_013398175.1 Climacteris rufus
TTCACCTGAGGCATGGTGAGAGACAGTGGCTGGCCTGGAGACAGGCTCAGACACCCCCAGGAGAGGAGGGAGTGGTGTCATCGTCCCTGTCCTGGAGGGGCACTGAGACAGGGATTGTGCTGCTGTAAATGAGGGAATGAGTGGGAAACACCCAAAACTGAGCCTGTCCCAGGAATTCCATAACCACTCTGTTCTTTTAGTGTCACACACCCCCTATAGTGCTGGCTCTGAATTGTGGAATCACAGAATCCCGGGATGGCTTTGGCTGGACAGCACTTTAAAGGCATCTCACTCCACCCCTGCCCTGGCAGGGACACCTCCCACTGTCCCAGGTGCTCCCAGCCCCGTCCAGCCTGGCCTTGGGCACTGCCAGGGATCCAGGGGCAGCCACAGCTTCTCTGGGCACCCTGTGCCAGGGCCTGCCCACCCTCCCAGGGAACAATTCCTGCCCAATATCCCATCTATCAGTGCCCCCTGACACTTTTAAACCATTGCCCCTTGTCCTGTCACTCTCTGCCTGTATGAAAAATGTCTCTCCTCCTCTTCCTAAACCCCTTTAGGCACTGAAAGGGGCTCTGAGGTCTCCCCAAGGCCTTCTCTTCTCCCAGCTGGACACCCCCAGCTCTCCCAGCCTGGCTCCATAGGGCTCCTGTCCTGTCTCAGCAGCTTATTGATGTGACCCCAGTACAGCTGAGCTGGAGCTTAAGGGTTTTCTCACCCCCCACCCTCTGTGGCACAGCTTTAGGGTGCCCCTGGAGCTTAGCAAAGCTCCCACACCACAATGGAAGGGAAATTTGGGGTGGGGGAATCCTCTCCTGTCACTCAGCTTCTCCTGTGGAATTGTTCAAATCAGGACACTCAGGAAGAGCAGAAGTGGCAATGGCAGCTGGATAAACTGTGTCAGAGTGAGCCACCTTCCTTTATTAACTCCGAGATAATCTCTGACTTTCCCCTTCCAAGACAGGTATTAATATTCCACTTGGAAAAGACGGAGGGGAAATCAATGGAGCGGGAAGCTCTGCGTGTTGTTTGTGGCAGCCAGGCAGGATTCATTTGCCTTCTGACTCTCCTTGTGACAGATGGGTGCTTTGTGCTGCTTGCAGGGGGCCCAGCCAGCAGGATTAAGATCTTTGCTGGGAGGAGCTGTGACAGATTTCATGAGGGCAGCAGTTTTAGGGAGACATCCAAGGGAGGGAGGCAGGCTTGCTGCAGCTCCTCTGTGCTGTCCCACGCTGGGGCAGGTCTGGGGAGATTCATTTGCTCGGTGGCTCTTTGTGAGTGCTCCAAGTCCCTGGGAATTGTGGTGATGTTGGCAATGGCAGGAGCTGATCAAATCCGGTTGAGTTCCTGCTCCTGCAGCCTGTGGAGTGACTGAATTCCCACTGTGGTCATCGCAGCTCCAGAGTGAAATCCATGGATGAAATTCATTGCTCATTAAACCAGGCTGCCTTGATTGCCTGTCGCTGTCCATCTGAGTGCAGCAGGTTGGGTTTGGGTTAATGAGAGACCTGAGCTGGTCTTTCTTTAACGAACACAGGCACAGCCTCCTCCAGACTCTGCCAGTTGTACAAAGCACAAGGGAACCTTGTAAAAACACCAGGCTTGAGAGCAAAGCTTTTCTCCTTTTAATAGGAATTTTTCCAACATCAGGGCACAGCAACCTTTTACACCTTCTCCACTTCCAGCAGCTCCACCTGTGTTATTCCTTTATTATTCATTAAGAAAATTCCATGTGAATCACGCCTGAATTCCAACCAGTGCAATCAAGTCCTGCCTCCTTCTTGCAGAGAACAGAGTAGCCTCTTCTGTTCTTGATCTGAATTCTGAGGTGAGGTTTTGCTGGGCACTTACAAAGATTTGCTTTTCTTCACGGGGGCAGCCAGTTTGAACGTTAAAGACAAGATTCCGTGGAATCCAATCAAATCCATCTGCTTACATTTCTGCCTTCAAACCTGCCTAATTTTCTGTTTGCCTGCTGAAATCCATGAACCTCCCCCACTGAAACAATGCAGGAAATACTTACTAGTAGGAAGTCCTTCTATTGTAGAGGAACAAACTACACAGAGACAGCTCCAGGAGGCTGTGCTGGCACTGGGCTCTGTCTGCTCCCACCTGTTGGGGAGGGCACAATTTCTGAAGTCCAAAGCAAATTGCATTACATCGGAGAAATACAGTCAACAAGTGGAGTTCCCATTTCATCCCCTCCCCAAATTCCTGGGCTCAGGCACTGGCAGAGTGCTGCAGGCTGCTGTGAAATACTGCAGAACACAGAGCATTTATTGACCAAAACCAAGCCCATGTCCAAGAATACGAAGTTTTATTGATTTGTTTGCTTGTAGCCAGTGCTTTCCCCTGAAAGCTGCAGCATGGCCATGATTTGTTTTCATCTCCAACTTTTATATCTCTATTGATTTAGGATGGGGAGAAACAAAAAGGAGAATTGAAGTTAGGTCTTCAGATCTGTCCTTTCTTGTGTTTGCCAAGAGCTTGAGAGCTCTGAGAAAGGATATAAATTTATCAGCACAGTTATCTGGGTATCATTCCTAATGCACGGTGCAAAATGCTCCCAAGCAATTCATTAGAGATGCTTTTTGTATCCCAAGGAAAGGACACATCCCATCCCTGTGCCAGCCAGACATGGTTAAGGTCACCTTACCCCTGGACAGATCTGGAGAGCAGCACAGGTCTCCCCAAATGTGCTTCTTTAAGGCCCTCAGTTCTTAGGAGCTGTGTGGCCACCCAGAAATACAGAAGAATATGGACTTTTAATATATATAAATATTTATGAAAGTCTTATAATTAGATCCTAATCAAAGTCACAGTGCTCCTGTAAGGCAGTTTATTTATTCAGATCTATGAGCACAAGCCAATGTATTGATCCAGTATAGAAAATGTTATTATTTGCTGTAAGATTTCTGCTATGGTTGGCTGGAAAAAAAAAATATGTCAAGGGCAGGCAAGAATGAATTAAAACATCAGTTTGGAAACTGCCCTCAGTGGAGCTCTTCAGGTTCTAGAGCTCCTGTCCAGAAGAAATGAGTTAACCCTGGTGTTATTCCACAGAGGTTTTGTGGTTTCAAATTCTCTTTTCTCTCCACTGAAGAACAAACCCAGAATATTTTCTTGATGCATAATTTTGCAAATATATTTTTCCTGCCATCTCTCTCTCTTTCTTGCACTTTCTCCCTCTCAAGCTCCCCATCAAAACTCATCCTCAAGCACAGTATAATTCCCTAGGAGAATTCCCTGGCTCCATCAGCACAGCGGGTTTTGGTGACAGGACACTGAGCAGAAATGTTGTGACCATCAGGTTCCCACTGCAACTTCCAAAAGCTGCCCACAGCCTCAGGGAAATCCAGTGCAGGAATTTTGCCAGCTGGTGAACAAGTGAGTGAAATTCTCCATTTGGATTTTTGCTTCTCAAAGACTAGGTACAGAACTAAAGCTGCCACTCATGAACTGGAAAAGGAACTGCACCCAGCTGCTCCTGGCAGGAGCTGTGCAGAGCCAGCAGGGCCCCCTGAGCCTCCTTTGCTCCAGGCTGAGCCCCCCCAGCTCCCTCAGCCCCTCCTGGGGCTCCAGCCCCTTCCCCAGCCCCGTTCCCTTCCCTGGGAAGGTCCCTCTGAGCCTCAGGTTGGGACTGAACAAAAACCAAAAGGGTAACTCACATTTTTCCTGCCTAAGGGAGATGGACACAGCTCCTGCTCAGCCTGATAAGATTGTGGTGTCCAAAACTCATGGGCAGCCTGGAAAATCGCATCCCACCCATGCCCTTAGCTCTGCAAATGGGAATGTCAGCTCTGGTTCCCTGGGCTGGCACGGGAAGGGAAGGGCTGGGTGCAGGGACTGCCCTGGACCTGCTTTGCTCCTTCCCAGACCGTGGCAGAACAACCTCCTGCCCACACTGCAGCAGCTGGGGCTGCCCTGCAGCGTGGCCCTGGTGCCCTTCCAGCCCTGCTCCCTGACACTGAGGTGCCAGAACGTCCCCGCAGCTCTGCCAAAGGGAAATATTGGCATCTTCCAGTCCAAGCTCCCAGGCTGGATTCCTGTGCCAAAGGCCAGGACGTGACACATTCCAAGAGCTCCGAGAGGCTCTGCTGGAAGGGGCTGTCTGAGCAAAAGCTGCCTCATTATCCTGCCCACGCCTGGGAAGCAGGTGCACAAACCTCCATCCAAAAAATGTTTGCATGGGCTTGGCATCACCTGTGAGACAGAGCCATGGTTTTGAAGTGGGAACAAAGGAAATGGGAATATTCCTTCCTGCTCAGGGCCATCTCTGCAAGAAAAGCTCACCCTGAGCTCTCCAAATGGCCACTTTTATAACCCCTCCTTGCTAATCCACCACATTCAGTCCAACAATTGGTGAAGACTGTGTTTTTCATCATGATGCTTGATGCAAAAAAAAATAATAAAAATGAAGTGAGACAGTATTATATTTCAATTAAAATGCCATGAAATTTTTGGCTGTGCTTTTTAATGTGATAATGTTAATTAAACTGAGCTCTCGTGTTCTGAAGTCTTATAAAATGTCTTGGAAAAGGATAAAAAATAATAGTAGAAATAAAATTGGGCTATTTATCTACCAGGAGATTAAAGGGCTTCTTGTTTCCTTTGTGAATTTAGATTTCCAGAATTAAATGAGTGTGAAGTAATGATATTTTTCAGTAGAATCATTATCATTTTTATTGCAGTGGAATGTGTGCAGCATTTCACTGTTATTTTACTTAACTCACCTAATTGGGCCTCTCCACTCCCCAGCACATCCCCCTCAGTGGGGAACTGTACTCAGGTGGTGAAGGCGTCACAAAATCCAGCCTTTTCCACCAAATTCTTGCCTAGCTGTATTTTCTGGAAGCTGTTCTCTCATGGGGGTCTTCGGGCAGTATGTGCAAAGCTATTGCTCAGTCCCTCAGACTGCCCCCAAATGCTTTATAGCATCTCCACCAGGCCTGTTCTCGTAGTACAAGCCATATTTATGAAGTATAATACATAAAAATGTACTTAAAGCCTGGTTTATTACACAGATATGTAAGGCATGAACCACAGGCGGAGTGCCCAGCGTGGGCAGGCCCAGGTGTGGAGCAGAAATGGGGATGTTTGGGTACTAAGGCTGTTGATGGCCTTTGGATGAAGGAATTACTGCTTGGAATTGCACTGGGAGAAGTGACAGCAGAGAATATGGAGGGGCTGGTGGGGGAGAAACCCCCACTGCCACTGAAAAACCCTGAGAGAGCAGAGCAGCTCCTCAGCTGGGCCGGGACACTGTGCCAAAGGCTTGGATGAAGCAAAGCCTCCTGAGCCAGATCCTGAGTGGACACGGCCCCAGCCTGGGTCTGGCACTGGAGGTGCCTTTGGGCACCATCCTGGTCATGTTTGGTGCTCTGAGGCAGAGCCAGGCCCTGCTCAGAGTCCGTTCACAGTCCATAAAAGCAGCTCCTGCTGTGGGGACAGCTGAAGGCAGCTGAAGAAGGACAAGGAGGGGGACATTTTGTTCACATCTTAAGGCTCCTTTGCCACATGTGTGAGGAGAGCAGAGAATTCCTTCAGGGCAGCCCTGTTCCAGATAAAGGGGACACTCAGCAGGAATCTTATCCTGGAATCATTTGGGTTGAAAAGCCCTCAGAGATCAGTGAGTCCTGCTGTTCCCCAGCACTGCCAAGGCCACCACTGCCCCGTGTCCCCAAGGGCCACATCCACACAACTTTTTAATCCCTCCACAGATGGTGACTCCACCACTGCCCTGGGCAACTGTGCCAGGGCTGGACAGCCCTTTCTGCGAAGAAATTTTCCCAAATATCCAACCTGAGCCTCCCCTGGCCCAGCCTGAGGCTGTTCCCTCTGCTCCTGTCCCTGTTCCCTGGGAGCAGAGCCCGACCCCCCTGGCTGCCCCTCCTGGCAGGAGCTGTGCAGAGCCAGCAGGGCCCCCCTTATTGCATAAATCTGATTTCTCATCTCAAATTACTGCATCCCTCATCAAACACCTGATTTATGGAAGTTAAAAGACAGAAGGAAGAAAGGAATCCCACTCCTGAGGGTTCTGAGCAAACATGGCAGGGGTGGAACTGGGTGGGCTTTAAGGTCCCTTCCAACCCAAACCAGTCTGGGATGCTATTAAATACGTGCTTTCAATGTTTTATTTATCCCTCAGTCCTTTGGGACACGAACTGAGGGTCAGTGTGTATTGGATTGTCCTGGTTATTCCTTGGGGAATTAAAGAAAACTGAAAAAGAAGAGTGATAATGATCCAATAATTCTCACCATGAGGTATAATGAGGCTTTTTGTGCAGAATTCCAGATTTCCAGAAGGATCTGAAATTCGGGGTGATCATAGAAAATAAATACCTGTCCTTTTCCTGCTTGAGTGTTTATTTGCCACAGTCCAGGATGTGTTTGGAGCAACTGTTGTTCATCTCCACACCTTGAAATCATTTTGTGGCAGCATTTGAAGTTTGATATCCAAGATTTGATATCCATTGTATCTCTATTAGCCTGAGTCAATGCCATCATTCATATTTTCCTTCCTTCTCAGCAATCTTCTTTGATTTTGTCAGTCGTTGACCTTTGAAGATTTATCCAATCTGATTTTTAATGCTGGAGTGACAGCACTGGGCACAGACCTCATCTGGAGCTGCTTGTTCCTCTCTCAGAGCTGGAGCAGACAAATCACAGCTCACAGGCTGGGCCCTCCAGAGAGGGGCCATAAAACTGGGGAATCATCTTGTAAACTGGAGAAGAGATCTCTTCTGATAACAGAGATTTGTCAGCCTGACATTCTTTATTGCTCTTCAAAGTCCAGGCTGTAATGGGGACTTTGGGGCCAGGAGACTTTATGATGACAAGGCAGGAATGGGTCAGAAGTTCTGTGCCCTCAAGGCTTTTGCTGCTGTTTTTCCTTCCACTCCACACACAGAGGAGAGGAAATGAAACTGCAGAGATTTATGCTATAGAGAAGATGCTTCTTGGGCTTCTTCTGGATTTTTTTTCTGACAAACACACTCCCACTACTCCTGACTCTCCCTCCGAGCTTCTTAAATTGCATTGGTAGATGAAATATTTGGTTGGAGGGGTGGGGCCTGGCCCAGAAATGATGATTTCAGGATCCCAGTCTTTAATTGCCTTGGCAAGGTGCACGTGGGAAGCTTTAGTGACAGAGGCAGTGAACCAGAACAGATTTTCCTGTAATACCCAGATTTTAAACTGGTTTTGCAATTCATGAAGCTGCTGCTCAACATAAAACAGGGTTTATAAATTTTTTTCCCCTCTCAAAGTGCCAAAGGCTCCTGGAACTGAGCATGCACAGAGCAGGGGAGGCCTGGGACTGGTTCCAGTGGTCCTGATGTAAATCAGAAGTGACAGTAGTGAAGTCAGTGATGGTGGCACTGGGGAGAAGTCCCTTGTCCTGAATGGCAGCTGAGACAGACACTCGATGGGCTTGGTGCATGTCCCACCTTGAAAGTACTTCATGTGTTCCCACATCCTGGAGAGCACCTCCAGGAGGGCAGGAGAGCAGGAACTCCTCTGTATTCCCATCCTTCCTCCCCAGAGATCGTGGAATCACAATGGCTGGGTTGGAAGGGATCTGAAAGAGCATCTCATTGCACCCCTGCCCTGGGCAGGGACACCTTCCACCATCCCACGTCATTCCAGCCTGGCCTTGGACACTCCCAGGGATGGGGCAGGCACAGCTTCTCTGTGCCAGGGTACTCCCCACCCTCACAGGGAAGGATTTTCCCCAATATCCAGTGAAGGAATCTTCCCCTCAGTGAACCCAGGGAATGGCAGGTGCCCTTTGCTCATTTGCACCCTCCAAGTGCAACAAGTGGTTTTGGAAACCTCGTTGCCAGTGATTGCTGTGGTGAGGTCTGTGCACCAGGCAGTGAATAACTAACACCTTCTACCCCCTTTTGATCACACTAAATCAGTGCACCGTCAGGAGGATGTTTAAAACCCATTTTTTATGCATCGCTGCCTACATTGAAAAGGCTCATTGCCACCCAAATCAGTCAATACAGCCTGGAACTCCAAAGTAACTCCTGGATGGAATCAATGCTGCCAATGAAGATGGGGGGGAAGGATGGAAAAATGGGGGAGGGGAATGTTAAACAAAACAAAGCCTTTTGGAAGCATTTTGCCTTTCTTCTAAAGCACAAACAGCCTCCCTCGGTGTGTTAGGCCGTAACTCAGGAGGAATTTTCGGGGTCTGGAGAGGTTTTCAGCTGAGCTGTTGCTCGAGGACCACAAGAGGGCAATGGAGAATGGGCCAGAGCCGTGCCCGGGCTGTGTGAGGAGCAGGAGGTGCTCTGCCCCTTCCCTGACAGCACCCACAAAACGCCACGCAGAGAAAGAGATGAAGTGTGACAATAAGAGCGCCTGGGTTTCCAGCAGGGCTCTTTTGGAATCAATGAGGCATTATTACAAATAAAACATATGTCTGCTGGAGAGCTAATGCTCCCTAAATCCCATTAAGCCCCGGCAGCCGGGCCGGGCTCTGTGTGTTCTCAGAAAGGTGCGTGGCAGCAATATTGATCTCCTGACTAAGTGTCCTAATGAAATACAAATCTGCTGTCATTTAGAGAGCCATCTGTCACCAGGAGACATGAAAAATGCTACAAGCAGAACAATAACTATAATTCAATTGCAGAATCCAGCCCACTCTCAGCAGGCACAAAGCACCAGGCCCAGCCCATGGCCTCTGGGGTCGATTCTGTTTTCTGTGCTAAACTTCATCAAAGGGCAATAAAGAAATCAGTCAATAAAGTATTAAAGAAATTTCCAGTTATGGGTAAGGTACTTGTTGCAGAAGACCTCTTCAGCCTGGTGTGGTGATTTAAAATCCATCTCCATGGCTCGAGCAGAGTCATTTAATGTTTGTGGTGTTCTATTGTCCCACAGAACGGTAACTGCTCAGAAAGGAGAAGGGCAGGAAATGGTGACACTGGGTTAATGCAGATGTCACTCTGCTAATGCTCCCCAGGCCATTGCTGACGCAGGACTTCCCTGCTTGCGAGTTTTCAGGAAAATTAATCCAAATTAACTTCTCCAGTAGGTTGGTTAAACCATATTAGCAGCTCTGTGGCCATGCTCATTCCCAGTGAAAATGGGCTTGATTCAATTGAGCCGAGTTCAGTTAAACTCTGGTTCATCCGAGCACTGGAATATTTGGTCATGTCCCTGGCACATGGCTCAGACACAGAGTCTGCAGGGCTGTGCTGATGAGGGCTGGAATAGAGCAGGGCTGGGGAGTGAAGGGACAGGCAAATGGTCCAGAGATGGCTCCCAGCCCCATTTTTCCATCATTTCTGTCTGAGCTGCAGGTGTTGGGGCACAGCTGCATCCAGCACTGGCTGCTCCTCACTTAGCCAGGAGGGACCACGGCCCTCGGGCATCTCTGACTGCTCTTCCTGGTGGGGCTTCCATGGCCCCTTGTGCCTGCTTCTGTTCCTCATAATCCTTCTTTTCTGCTCCTCCACCACAGACCTGGGAGGCCAGGGCAGGGCGTGGGGGGAACGGCTGCTGGGGCTGCCCTTGGTGCCCCCCAGCTGTGCTGCTCACCCTGAGGAAACACAAACACGAAAATCTCTCCAATATCTCCAATTCCCCTTCCTCAATCCCCCTGTCACTGTTTTGTCCCTCTGTCTGTCCCTACTTCGTGCAGCAGCAGTGACCAACAACCCCACCCCACCCCATCTCAGAGGGGCAGCAAACCCTCATTTGGGACAATTTTTCTGAGCAGCCTTTGGCCACCTACGTGGGGGAGATGCTGGAACGACAGGAGTAAGGGATCTGTGTCCTCAGAGCTGAGCTGTGCCAAACCCCACGGAGAGGAGCACCCAGGCACTGGGACCGAGTCCCCAGGGAGGGCCCAGAGCTGCCTCACCCAGCCTGAGGGTCCAGCCTGGCCCTGGGCTCACTGGGAGGAGCACGTGAGCACTGACAGGATTTATCCTCTGGTTTGTGCTTGGGTTTATTTTCTGTAAAAAAGAAAAAGCAACTTGTTTGTGCAGAGGAGCCAGATGAGAGCTCGGATCTCCAAAGGACTGACAAACACAACACAGAGCAGAAGGAAAGGGAAGAACCATTCTGATTGTGTGACAGCCTCCAAGCAGCCCCGCTGCAGCCACAGGCTGCTTCCTCAACACTCTCCACTGCTTTATTTCTTCCCAAGCCGGATATCTGGGCTTTACAGCAGAGCCACCGGGTCCCAAACCCCCGCTGGAAGCACCGTCCGGGCTCCACGGAATCCAGGGCTGTGTGCTCTGCTGCTTTGCCTGAGATAATATATGTCCAAATTATTTTTTGGAACCTTTTCCCAAAGTCTTTATCTGGCAGGCTCAGGCTGTGGGATCGATGTGCTGCTGTGTGCTCGTTCTCTTTCCATCTCAGCAGCTTTTCTCCGGGAAAGGCTGGGCTGGAGCTTGGCTGGTGACAGTTCCTGATAAGCCAGGTTCTGTTCCCTTTGACAACCCTCCAGAACATCCTATGTCACTTTTATGGATATCAGAGTTTGGATTGCCTCATGAAAACCAGGATATTTTCATATTAATCAAGGTTCTTTCTCATCCAGATGATGATCCCTATTAATGACCCCGCATCTGATACCAATCCAGGCTGCTCTTTTTTAAGGAACCAATTACTAAAGATGGATTTGATTAATCTTCCTCTGTCAGAGGAGAATCTGAGCATTGGATTGGTGGATTTGAGCGTGGTTTGGTGGATTGGGGTGGTTTGAGCCATGTGTGGACTGATGGGACCCCAGTCTAGAAGGAGCTTGCTGTGAGTTCCTTCCCTGCCTGGAAGGGACAGAGCAAATGTGGGAAGGGATGGAGCAAAGTGGAGGAAAAATAACTGGGAACACTCTTTGTAGAGTGACTCCACGTTCCCAGCTCTGGCAGAGAGGAGATGAGACATTCCTGGAGCAAGGCTCAGCTTGGCTTCCATAAAACTCCTGCATGAAGCACCTGGAGCCCTGGGACACCACACAGGGGAGAGGAGGAGCTCAGCTGGGTCTGGGAAAGACATGCTGGGAAGGGAAGGAGATTTTGCCCTCCATGAAGACAAAGAGCTGTTGTTGAGCCACTCCTCACTCCAGGCCCACAGGGCACCTCTGCCTGAGCCCAGATGATGCTTTTCCCTGGCAGGTCCATCACTGTATGATCACTGGAATAACTGCCCCTCCCATGGCAGGTCCTTGCCTTTGGTGCATGGACCAAGAAGGCAATCCCAGCCCAACTCCAGTGCTCAGCCCCTCTCCAGAGGCTCCAGCAGAGGCAGAGCTGAGGCACAGCTACACCATGGCTGGAAACTTCCTTTAATTCCTGCATTGTTTGTAAATATTTTACTGTCTGGTGTTAAACGAACATAATTACTGCAGCTTAAAAATGAGGGAAGCTCTTTAAAGCAGATGCTGTCCAAGTATTTCCCCCTGAGTTTCAAAAGCTGTTATTTCTTTCTCTCCTGTCATCGGTAATAATCCCTTGAAAGCTTGGAAGTGAAATGCACTGCCTGCCTTTGCAATTGTTTCTCTTTGTTATGTTGCTCAAACAAAGAGTAAAACATGCACTTTAAGGCTCTATGACTTTTCTTTTAGATTAAGGGGAATAAACAAAGAATGAACAGATCTTAAACTTTTTGGGAGAGAAAGCAGCCCCATCTCTCATCAGTACCTGAGCCCAGAGCTGCTACAGCAACAGCTCTGTGCTGCTGTGCTTTGTTCAGACCCACCCAAAAATGAAACCCCCTGAGGTGACTTTGCTCTACCTGATTATTCAGAGTCTGCTGAGATCCCAACAGGGCTCATTGCTGTGAGTGCATCCCTCTGTTACCCCTCAGCAGTGATCAACATCCCCAGCATCTCCGCTGGGGCTGGGCTTCACAGAGTGCCCAAAACAAGGGGTTTGTTCTGGAAGTCATGGGAAGGTCTTGTTTGGGAAGAGACATCAGGAAACCTTGAGCACACTTTGCCATTTGCATGGCTGATCCCTGATATAACCTGAATCCATTGGGGGCTATAATATCACCAGAAAACTGAGACTGTCTTTGGGAATGCCGATGCCTGGGGTCTTATGGAAATCAGCAGTCACCTGCTGGATCAGGTGGAGTCTGGAACAAGAAAGAACAATCTGTAGGCTGCTCTGAGGATGGTTTTCCTGCCAGCCCGGAGCTCTTGCTGAGCTCACAGCCAGGCTCTGCCCTTGGCTGCCTCTGGAGCACCTAAGGAAGCACCTGATCCTCAATTTATCCAAGCTGACAAGGTTTGATATCTGAGGTGCTGGTTCCTCGGATGAAGTGTTGTCCGTGTGAACTGTGCTGGGTTACAAACACTGACAGAGGAGGTGAGTTTGTGAGTCTGAAGTGTGAGAGAACCATCCCTTGTTGGATCATAGAATCACAGAATGAACCAGGTGGGAAAAGACCTTTGAGGTCATCATGTCCAACCTTTGACCTGACACCTCCTCATCAACTAAACCATGGCCATGTCCAGTCTTTTGTTAAACACCTCCAGGGACGGCGACTCCACCGCCTCCCTGGGCAGACAATTCCAGTGCCCAGTCGCTCTCTCAGTAAAGAATTTTTTCCTGATGTCCAACCTGAACTTCCCCTGGTGCAGCTTGAGGCTGTGTCCTCTCGTTCTGTCAGTGGTGCCTGGGAGAGGAGACCAACCCCACCTGGCTGCCCCTCCTGTCAGGGAGCTGTAGGGGGTGATGAGGTGTCCCCTGAGCCTCCTCTGCTCCAGGATAAACAACCCCAGCTCCAGACATTACCAAGTCTGGCTCTGGCTCCTGATAGCTTATCCTGAAATCCCCCAAACAGTACAAAGCTCAGATTTCTGCTACTTGAAGTTTTTTTAAACAATGTTATCTCCATTATTCTGCTGCTAATAAGCTGNGGACAGGCTCTCTCCATTGCCTAAAACCTTTTTGTTTCCCTCTGATTCCATCCATCTTTTTCCACAAACTCTAAGCCGATGATTGACAGCCCAATTTAAACTTAATGTTTAATATTGCAATCAGGAGTGATATTCTGTTTGCTTTTTGAAGTGAGGAGAAAGGGGAGCAGCATTTGCTTCTTCGCAATAATTTCACCCACAAAAGGGAACACATCCAGTAAAGTGAAATTTTGCTGGTGAAGAAGAAAAAGAAAACGAGAAGGGGGATAAAAAAAGCTAGATTAACATCCTTTAAAATGTTCCTGTTTACTCCTATCGTCTCAGAGCTAACTTTAAATAGGATAAAATGATCCTTTAATCCCCTTTATCTTCTTAAGAGCTGCTGTAAAAGATCTACTTGACATTTGAGAAATGAAAAAAAACAGGAGGTCTCATAATATTCCTCAGAAATGGTGGATGGGAAGATTTGAGTTTAACAAAACGTGAAGATTTGGCTCCTGAGCTGGGCATAAATTACTGTGGGCTCTGCCGGGTGCCTCGGGATTGCACAGGGTGGGAGCACATCCCAGAGCTGCTGGTTTGTCATGGCAGGCCCATGGCAGGGGCTGGGCTCCTGGGGCACGGGCTCCTGTTGGAAATCCGTGCGATCCAGCCGTCTTGCTCGGGAGAGGAGGCTGGGAGAGGCTTTCCATGCTCAGGAGAGGAGGCTGGGAGAGGCTTTCCATGCTCAGGAGAGGAGGCTGGGAGAGGCTTTCCATGCTCAGGAGAGGAGGCTGGGAG
>VZRZ01008027.1:252470-264243 GCA_013398175.1 Climacteris rufus
CTGCCACCCCCTGCCACCCCCTGCCACCCTCCCTTCCCCTGCAGCCTTCCCCACCCGCCCGGGGAGCACGGGGAGCTGTTGCCATGGCAGCCGATGCTTTTTTGGTACCTCCACATTATTCATGCCAGGGGCCACAATGAGATCCTGTCTGGATTTGGAAGGAGCAGCAGGCAGAGGGCTCAGGACACCCTGCTGAGCCGGGACTGACACCTTCTGCCACTCCAAGGGCAAAGCCGGACCCGGTGACCCAGCTGCCACCCCCACGGATTGAAATGCAAAGCTCCACTGAGATGTAAGGATGCCAAATGGGAGAAAACCATTTATTTGAGACACATTTTCCCCTGGGAGAAGCCGAGAAGTCACGCTAAGCCTCAGTTTGTATTCAGGAATAGTTTGTTCTGGCACTTCAATACAGATATTTTATTTTTGCAGGCAACTGTGGAGGAGATCTATTACCATTTGCATCCTGTCTGAAAAATAATAATTACAATTATAATAAAAACATCTTGATTCCGTTATGCAGGGGGGAAAAAGAAACTGGAGAGTCCTTTTCAAACCCAATCTTTGTGCCTCTGGGTGCTCCTCCTACGCAGTATTTGAGCTGACTGAATGAGGTGACTCCAGTGGCTTTCCCAGCTCTCCTGTTCCAGTGTGAGCTATTTCCTCCCTCCCCAGGCATCGGGAGGGTTTGGAGAATTGCAGAAAACTCTTTATTTTCGTTTCAGTAGGGTCTCAGGTTAGGAAACAGAGTTATTAAAGGATATAATCTGCTGGAGTCGTTGCAGAGCAGGTTTGGGGGTTCTCTCCACTGTCACCACCATGTCTCCAGTTCCCCAGGTGTGTCAGAGCATCCCGGGTTGTCCAACTCACTTTGTGCTTTGCTGGACGTTCTACCTAAGGATCTGGATGTTCTGCCTTTTTTCCCTGCTTTTCTCAAGGATGTCGATGATGTTGCTCTCTCCTCTTCCCTGCTCAGCCATTCCAAGGAGCAGCAGCTCAGCAGATCAGGGCAACAAACCCTGAATTTCTGTGCCTGCAGGGATGGGATTTTGTCAGGAATTCAGCTGACCCACTTTCCTGATCCCCAAATAACCCGAGAAAGCTCTGTGCCAATCCCACCAGGATCAAGCCAAGGGGTCTCCATCCAGCTCTGCTTTATCCCTGCTCCCTGTGGTGCTTCCCAACTGGCTCCTGCTGAATTCGGGATGCTGGTGCTGATGTCAAAGATGTCACAAGGCAATGATCTTCATTTTATCTCAGTGCAAGAGCCAAGCAGAGAGGAGGAACACTAATCCTGGCAGACCCCATGCTGGAGCTGGGATGCTCAGGGCTGGGAAACTGCTGCCTGGCTTCCAGTCCTGCTGTTCCATCCCTTTCTGGAGGCAGCAGGGAGAGTTGGAATAATCCTCTTAGTGAGGAGAAATCAAGTTAAAAGAATGAGCCATGGGGTGCCTGGGTGGGGCTGTGCTGTGCCAGCTTCTCTCAGGCAGGGCCGTGCTGCCCTCAGGCCACAGCCAAGGACCAGAGCTGGGACATAGAGTGCCCTTGGCAAGAAAAGGAGATCCAGAATTGCAGATATTGAGCCTCAGGAGTGATTCCTGTATTTATCTTGTCTCCCAGGGAGAAAGTTCCTCGTGTCTGAGCATCTGCAAGTCCAAATCCATGGGGTGTGTGAGCGACTGTTCTGATTTCACCAAGAGATTCACACAGTTCCTTGGTAAAAACAGGAGATGGGGATGGGGTTTCATTTCTCCAGGAAGATGTGGGTGGCTTTAAGCTGAAGGTGGGTAGATTTAGAAGGGGTATTGGGCAGGAATTGTTCCCTGGGAGGGTGGGCAGGCCCTGGCACAGGGTGCCCAGAGAAGCTGTGGCTGCCCCTGGATCCCTGGCAGTGCCCAAGGCCAGGCTGGACGGGGCTGGGAGCACCTGGGACAGTGGGAGGTGTCCCTGCCAGGGCAGGGGTGGGGTGGGATGAGTTTGAGGTCCCTTCCAGCCCAAAGCATTCCATGGTTCCATGTTCTCTCTCTGAGTACAGAGCAGCTCCTGAACTGCTGGATCCCCACAGAAGAATCAGAAGTGTCACTGTTGGGAGGGGCTGTGGCAAACAGGGACTTCCTGTGGAATTCCTCGTTAGGAAATCCCACCTGCCTGGAAATGCAGGGATGCCTCATCCATTAAAAGGCTGTGTTTGCTCCAGCCTTTATTCTTTAAAACATTTTCACAGTTGGGGTCTTACTAAAACCCCCCTTAGTTACTCCAGTATTTCAAGTCAGTCCTATCAGCTGTGGATATTTGGGAATTTCCTGTGTGTTTCCCAGGCTTGTTCCAATCAAATTCTGATTGCAAAAATAGCCCCACGATGCCATTTTCTGCTCCTTTCCCACGTGTCTCCAGAGTTAACACTGCTTAATTTACAGCCATAAATAGATCTTTCTGTCTGGGTTTTTTTCTGGGTAACTCTGAGTGCAACCCCCCCTAAACAATCCATCATCTGCTCCTCTTCATTCATCTCCCACAAAACAGCTAATTAAGTTCTGATTCCAGAGTCTTTTAGCATGGCAATGACATCTTTAAGCACAACCCTGACAGCTGGAATTTCAGATCTCTGAACTGCATGTTTGGGTGGCATTTGGAGAAGTCTTTAGTGGAGAGGAGTTGATATCTCACTTATTGAGAGGTTCAGTCAAGAGGGAACTCAAAAAGTTTCTTTTCAAGGACCTAACCCCACTGTTGTAGTTTCTGGGTGAGCTTTTCAAGTGCAGCAGTTTTGAGCTCAGCACAGCTGGGAAACAAAGGGAATTAAATCCCCCCCAGCCATATCCTGCAACTGGAGGCAAAACAGACAAAGAAACGAAGATCCAAATATATCCTCCCTGTGAGGTGGGGGTGGGGAGAATTATTTTGCTCTTAATGATTTGACTGGAACACCTTCTCCAGGTGAATAATTTTCTCCTCTCATGGCAGCAGAACTGACCTAGATGGGTTTTAAATGGTTGCAGGAATTTGCTGCTCTGTACAGGCCCTGTTTGTGTTCAGTTTGGTGCCAGTGCTGAGCAATCTGGGTTTTGTTCAGTTCCCCTTGGTACCAGTGTTTAACTGTTGAATCACTGAGAGCTTTTTACCCGGGGAGACAAGTTGGTGTCCTGAAAGCTGATGACTAAAACTCTGTGGATTCAACAATCAGGAATTAATGCCAGGTTTCATAAGGTCATCCTCCTCACACCTTCTTAATTCCTCCTTTCCTCCCCAAAATTTTAATCAACACACAAAAAGGTGAATCCCTGCAAATCAGCTACTGGTGTTTGCATGGAAGGTCCCTGAGGACAGGAGGTGAACCAGGGTTAGGAAACTTCATTCCCAATCTCTACGAATAAATACATGACTCAAGTAGGGCCAGGCCAGGGGAGGTTCAGGTCAGATAATAGGAAACATTTCTTGCCTGAAAGGGTGATCAGGCATTGGTGGAGGCAGTGGTGGAGTCCCCATCCCTGGAAGTGCTCAGAAAATGTGTGGATGTGGCAACTGGGGACATGGTTAGTGGTGACCAGGGTGGTGATGGGTTGATGTTGGATTTGATGAACTTGGAGGTCATTTCCAACCCCAGTGACTCTGTGGTTCTCACTCACAGGTGAAGGACAAGCGAGGTGTGGTGCAAAGATACCCCATGGATGAAAATCTCCTGTTGCAGGACAATCCGGTTCCACCTGGGGATTTCTCACTGAGCTGGGAGCTGAGGCCAGAACATTCAGCAGGGTTTGGGCTTTCACAGGCAGGAACGGCACAGGGCTGCTCTTTATCTGCTTCTGTTCCTCCAGAGCACACGTTCCCTGCACACGCGGGACTCATCAGAGACGAGCGGATTTGGTTCAGCTTTTGGCTGAAAATGCACCAACGTTGTTTAAATTGACGATGTTCTCTTAACGCTGGGCAGCATTGTGGAAAACAGAGCAGGGAGAGGGGAGCTGGGGGAAGCCGAAGTTGCATCACCTCCGACAACTCCATCCCCAACTCTCCAAGGCTGCTCTTAATTACGGTGGGTGGTGATGGCCCTGCAACCGCTGTCAGGGTTGGAGCACTCGGGGTGGGGCTTTCCCAGGCAATTCTTCCACTGAGTTCATAAAAAGCTTCTGGGATGTTCCTCAATTATTCAGGATACAGGTTTCTTCCATCAGAAAGACCCCGTGACTCTGTGTGGAGGGAGGGTGATCCCAGGGAAATGCTCCTGGATTGTGTGAAAAGAACAAAGTTTGGTCTTATCATTGATCCCAAATTTTCTGAGAAGCAGAAGGGGGACTGGAAGTGTTGGGTCCCACCCCCGAGAGGAGCAGCAGACAAAGAAGGACCTTCCCCAGCTGTACCACATGGATCTCATTTGCCACTAAAACCTTGGATTATGTGGGTGTTAAAAATGGCTCTGTCAAACTGGCTGATAGGGAGATAAGGATTTGGGAGAATAAGGGAATAGAGGTAATTTTATATCAGAGGAGATTTTGAAATGCTAATAAATATTCAGAATCACCACCCAGGCAGAGGCATATGAGAGATAAGAAATTTTAGGTAAAACGGTTCTCTAGTGTGACTGTTGCTACAGGATGCAAAAGGCAGGACACAAAAGCGAGGGAATACACGGATACACCAAAACACTGCAACTTGTACTGCAAATAAGAATCATGGAGTTACAGAATGGTTTGGGTTGGAAGGGACCTCAAAGCCCATCCAGCACCACCCCTGCCCTGGCAGGGACACCTCCCACTGTCCCAGGTGCTCCCAGCCCCGTCCAGCCTGGCCTTGGGCACTGCCAGGGATCCAGGGGCAGCCACAGCTTCTCTGGGCACCCTGTGCCAGGGCCTGCCCACCCTCCCAGGGAACAATTCCTGCCCAATATCCCATCTGACCCTGCCCTCTGGCACTGGGAAGCCATTCCCTGTGTCCTGCCCCTCCAGCCCTTGGCCCCAGTCCCTCTCCAGCTCTCCTGGAGCCCCTTTAGGCCCTGGAAATAAGAAGGAGAAGGAATGGCACTGAGATATGGGAATGCTGGGCCTCTGCACCGTTAGTGGAGCACTGGGAGAAAGGGTCTTTGAGAGGAGCATGTGGAACCCCAGGGTTTGTCCAGCTGGTTGTTCCTGGCAGTGTCCTGGGCAGCTGCAGGGACCAGGACGGGCAGATGGGCAGTGGGGTCCAGGGAGGGACAGTGCCTGTGTCGAAATTTCTTCAAATGCTGTTTCCAGCACAGTCAGCCCAGCAGCAGAACCCCAGAGTCACTGCCCACATCAGGGAGCTTTTCCTGTGCTCCCAACCCCTGTGTGTGCAGGGAGAGAGCCACTGGAATCATGGAGTGGCTTGGGTGGGAAGAGACCTTGAACATCATCTCTTTCTAACCCCCATATGGCTCCAAATCACCAGGGACACTAAAAAGTTACAGATGAATCCAACTCAGTGCCTCAAACCGAGGGATTTGGGACACCAGAGAAGCGAGTGACTGCTCCCACATTGAAGGGAAATGCCCGAGCTCCAGCAAATCGACTTTTGGGGAAAAAAATAATTTATCATAGGAGCTGGAAAATGCAAATAAGTATCTGGAGGGTCTTTCTGGAAAGCATTGAAGCAGGTTGAGGACTCGCTTCTCCTTTTTAAATCTCCTCTGGTTCCAAGCTACATCTTTCATTGCCTTTCAAAACTGGGTCTTTTATTAACGAGAGTTAAATTACATAATACTGAAAAAAGAATTTAAAATAATTACTTCCTAACCCCGTTTGCAAAGCCCTGAAGCACGAGGCTTTATTACCCTTATCTTAACTTTCTTAACTACTAATGTTTTAGCAGTTAGGAAATTATCCTTTCCCTGTAGAAATTCCAGCTGCAGTTATTTTTTCCACACTTTTATTAGCCCTCCATATATTGATAATAATCGCACCATATTGAGGTGTTTCAGGAGGAGACATTAAGGCCAATCAAGTGAATAATTCAACATTTTCAAAATTGTCTGAACACAAATTTACACAATAGCCTGTGACAAAGGAATCTTTAGGGGACGATCAAATAAATAACAGTCATTTTTCAAGAACACTGCAACACTATCAAAAGAATAATCCAGGCTCTTTTTTAATGCCATGCTATTATTATTCATGGATGGTGACAATTTAAGAGCTCTGGAGCTGAGCTCTGCTAAGTTCTCTGTGCTACTTTGAGAAGAGGCAGCAGATTCCTCAGCCCTGCACCTTAAATTTCAATTTAGTGGGCAAAAAATATAGAATTATAGAGGGGTTTGGGTGGGAAGGACCTTAAAAATGATCAATTCTACCCCTGCCATGGGCAGGGACACCTCCCACTGTCCCAGGTGCTCCAAGCCCTGTCCAACCTGGCCTTGGGCACTGCCAGGGATCCAGGGGCAGCCACAGCTTCTCTGGGCACCCTGTGCCCTTAATTTCCCCTCCTTCAGTTTGAACCCATTGCTCCTTGTCCTGTCCCTGCAGTTCTTGATGAATATTATGCATATATTATATACAGCACCATGTATTTGTGTTTCTTTGTGATCTGACTACAGGACACATGCAATAGTAATGTCACTATGTGCATCCCACATAGTATTTACATATTCCCCAAAAAGCTTGTCCAGCATGTCCCTTTTTCCTACAATATTTTTTCTGGCAGTCAGTGTAAAAGATGAGGAGACCACACAAAGCTCCAGCTTAGCTGGGACCGTGATTTCAGAGCAGAAGATTCTGACTCAGTTTAAGCTTGGATTTTCCAGACAGTGCTTTTGGAGTAGTCTGGATTTGGGGGCTTTCAGCTGCATCTCAGCAGCCTTTTCTGAGGAGTCCAGAAGGTGAATTATCTCCATGCAACAGCAAAAACTATTCAAGGATAAAAATAATTTCTGAGCCCTTATCAAACGAAGACTTCATGCTAAAACCTCTCCTTTACCTGTCAGGGATTCACCTGCACAACCCTCTGTGCTCTCTCTGATAAGGAAGAGCCTCCTTAAAGCACCAGGAAGAGCAGGAAGGGCCTTTCCCATCAGGGATTTGAAGCATCACCAGCCCTGCTCAGACACCAGCCCAGACCCTTCAGCTGCCAGAGGTGGCCTTGGGCTCAGTGCTTCTTGGGCTGCTTTTTCTTAAACTTTTTGAGGGGCACTTGTTAATCCAAGTGGCTGACTCTTGATTTCTCCATGCTTCCTATTTTTAATATATATTTCTAATAAATAATGATTTAAAATCTGCTGTGAAACACCTTGAGGTACAGGGAAAGATCTGTGTGGGACCAGAGGCACAGGCAGAGGAAGGGAAGTACCGAAAATCAGAGACAGAAAAGTCTGGGGCTGCACAGCCTCATGTGCTCCCCACCAGACACTGAGAGTCACAGCCCTGCCCTTCTCCAGTCCTGCCCTCCCATCCCCTCCCTGCCAAATCCAGGGGCATGGGAAGAGTGGGAAGGACCTGGACAGGGGCTTCTCTTCCTTCTGCCAGGTAGTTTTCCATGCTATGGATTTATTCCTTAAAAATTCAGCTCCACTTTGCTGGGATAATTTTTTATTATAACTGTCCAAGAGTTTGGGGCTGTAAAGCACCACCTGTGTCATCCATCTCTCCCAAGGCTGTCTTTGGTGCTCCCCTGCCTCATTTTTCAGCAGACAGTGGGTGTCACTACGCTTTGGATTTGGAACCTGTTCCCTGGTTCCCTGTGCCCCTGCTCCTTCAGCTGCATTCTCTGTGGTGATAAAAACCCATTACAGCCTGCATGAACAATGCCTTTGTTATTTATTGCTCTCTCCTAAATAATATGCTGGGATTTGGCTGCCCTCTTTGCTACCACATCACCTTCCATCCCTCACTCTGAGCACCTGGATGGGACTTTTTGCCTCTTCTCTCCTGAGCCAAACTCCAGCCCGGGCTGTAGAAGGATGCTGTGATGGGAAGAGCACAGGTCTCAGGAACTGTGATACCTCAGGCTGGATTTAAAGAAGGGGAGGCAGCCAGAGCTGTGAGAAGCAGATTGGTTTTAATTGATTGATCAAAGGAGGAGAGTCTGGCTCTCCCTCAGGGAGGGGAAGGACTTGGGGGCTGCTGTGCTGGGCACAGTGGGAAGTGGAGGCAGAAGTGCCCTGTTTCTGGAGGTCTGGCCTTGGAATGAGAAGGCAAGTAATTGAGTTCATTTGCACTCAGAGCCAGCAGGATCCTGTGGCTTCTGAGCCAAGGGGGAGAGCCAAAGGCACCAAACACGCAGCACTTCTCCTGGATAAATCCCAAGGCTCCTCTTTGCCCTGCAAGGCATCAGAAACAGGAGACTACTTCAACTGTTCATCAGTTAAATCTGCAGGTGGCTTCAGGTCAGCCTTTGGCATCGAGGATCCCATTGGCTTCACAGAGACCAGAAATGCAAGAGGGAATCTCATGAATTTAACAAAAAACTCATCTTGTGTTGGGAAACTGCTGGAGTCAGCACAGCCTGGAGGCAATCACAGAATCCTGGAATGGTTTGGGTTGGACCTTAAAGCCCATCCAGTTCCAGCCCAGGGACACCTTCCACTGTCCCAGGGTGCTCCAAGCCCTATCCAACCTGTCCTTGGACACTTCTGGGGATGGGGCAGCCACAGCTTCCCTGGACAACCTGTCACTGCTTCTGCTTTTAAGGGTCTTGTTCTTGCAGACAGTTGGAAGGAGGTGAGCCCTGCTCCTCTGGAATGCCAGGGAATCCTTCTGCATCCATGTGCTCAGACAAGAGGAGAGCACAGCAGATGGAGGAGGGGTGCTGCACGTCAGAACTGCAGCCCAAGAAAAATAGAGCAGGCTGATTTTCTGAAGATGGCTGAATTAATCAAATCAATAGTTTTAAGCACTTAATACCTAAAGTGGTTTGAGTGTTGATTATAAAAGCCTGTGTAAACATAATGTATAAATACTCAGTAATTGACAGCTCATTCTGGGAAAATGGATCTGCTGTCTGTTGGGTGTGGATATAGTGCCTGTGTGTGTGCATAATCATAATTTATCTCTTTACAGAGTGTTCAGGTATTAATCAACTGTAACAATAATGCTCTGAGTCAGTGCTGAGTGCAGCTCAAAGCCCCATCTGCTTGGATGGAGGGAAATCTGCCTCAGGAGCTGGCAAAGGGCTGGTTTGGCATTCAGCAGGAGCTGGGCTTTGCAAGGCTCAGAACCAACCACAAATTCTGTCATAGCCCCACATTTCGTACAGGTGCTTCTCACCAGATCACAGGGACATCGAGGGGTATGTGAGCTGCTGGAACTGAGCTCTGAAGTGAACTGGAGCCTTTAACTGGGCTGGACAAGGTTGGGAAATGCAGTGCAGGAAAACCTCTGTGCCTGAGGGCTGGCAGAGCTGGATGCTTTGGGATCCGGTTCTGTGAGATCCAGAGCTCTCCTGCTGCCTGATTCCATCCTGATCCTGACACCCTCTGTTGTTACAGGAAATGAATATCACAAGGAATGTCTGTCCGTGCATGTCCAAGGTGAATTTAGAGCCATCAATTATTTATTTGTGCTTGGGCTAAACCAAGTGGTGCCGACACCAGGGCCAGAAACGGCTGCAGGAACACGTCCTGCCAAGAGGGAACATGGAAAAGCTGCAGCTTTCTCACTTCCCTCTCCTGCTTTCAGCTCCTCTCTCAGCCCACCAGAATAACATTTAAGCCAAGGTTTAAAGTTTAACCATTAATTTTGAAGGGTATTTTTAAGACATGAATGGAAGCTGAACAGCCCTTTATGTCCCATGGATTGGATAGAGCTTGGAAATCTCCTTGATCCCTGGGATTTAACCACGTGCTGGAAGTTTAAACTCACGCCAAAACTCTGCTTCCATTTAGCTCCTTATCCCAGCAGAACTGGTCTTTAACACCATTTCTCCAGCTGAGCCAGGTTTCCACTGCTTCCCCATCCCTGAGGGAGTCCTGGTGCTCAGAAACTGGAAATTTTACCAGGGCAGGTGGTGCCTCAGCAGCCTTTTGTATTTTGCTCCTCTGTCTAAAAGGTGTTTGGATTTTTAAAATGTTTATTAAGACAGTAACATAAACCAAGGAGATGGAATGTTTTAAAAGCAGACTCCAGTGTTGTGTCTGCTGGCTGATAAATCAGTGCCCTTATCAACTCCTCATGCATTGCAATGGACTTGGCACAGATGAGCAGAGGATGAAAGCCCTTTATTACCCTCATCTCCAGCTCCTGCACACTCACACTCAAGGACAATTCCCCACACCTTATCTGGATGGAGACAGCATTGATTTAGCTTACATTAACCTTTTAAGACCTATCAGATTATGCTGGATACATTTCACTTGGTAAGAATTTAGCTGGAGTTCAGTCCCTGCCGCTCCTCCCTGCAACCGAGTTCTGCAGTGTGGAATTAATCACCATCAGTGAATCTGCTGCCGAACTTTGGGTGGCAAAGTGGGTTTAATCACAATTTTAGTTCTAAAATTACTGACCAATCTGCCCAGCCACTTCACTCACTTGAAATCAATCGTTCCCAGGAACGTTTAACTTTCTAACAAAAAGTCTTTGTGCTCTGCTGTTTCAAGGCTGACTCAAGGCACTCTGAGGACATCGCACTCAGCCCATCCTGCTCATAATGGCCTGTACCACCTCAGCTGATGTTGTGTCTCGCCTGGTTGTCATTTTAGCAAGATTCATGCTTGGCTTTGTTCGGAGCATGGGAAGAGCTTTGTAGGATGAAGTTTTGCAGCTGATCTCTTTACTAAAAACCTGGTCTGGGTTTGATAGACAGAGAGCCTGTAGGACTTTAGACCTTCTTGTCTAATATGTGATAAACAAACTCAGACAAGAGTTCTGCATCTTTCCAGTGCTGCTGAGATCATTCACAAGCACAAGTCTGGTAGTGACAGAGTCTGTGTGTGTGTGACCCACAAAAACACAAACAAGCAACAAATGGCCCCAGAACTGCAGCAAAATCCTGTGTGAACCCTTGGGGCAGGAGGATCGTTCAGTTTGCTCCCAGACCTGAGGCTCCTGCACAGCTGGAGATCCAACTGAGCCCTGCCAGAGTGCTGTGGATGAGCCTGCCCAGCTGTGCTGTGCTGTGTGCAGCAGGTACAGCTGTGACATGGCCAGGCGGTGACAGAGCTGTGGCATGGCCAGGCAGTGACAGAGCTGTGACACAGCCAGGCGGTGACAGAGCTGTGACATGGCCAGGTGGTGACAGAGCTGTGGCACAGAGCTGCCCTGCAGCTCCAGTTCTTGTCCAAGCAGTGTCTTTAGGACAGGCTTTGGTTCACCCTGCACTGCTCTGCTCCTTGGCTTCATCAGCCCTGGCAGGACAGAGCTGGGCACGGCCAGACGGCCAAACGCCGGGGAGTGACACCGTGTGACATCATGTGACATCGTGTGATGTGTGTGACACCATGTGACACCGTGTGACACCGTGTGACAGTGTGTGACACCATGTGACATGTGTGACACCATGTGACATGTGTGACATCGTGTGACATGTGTGACACCCTGTGACATTGCGTGACATGTTGTCTCGGTTTTGAAAGACAGGTGTCTACTAAGAGAGGTTGAACCCTCCCGTAGGACAGAGAATGTGATTTTCCCCTCCCTCTGAAATATTTAATTTTGAAATCAAGGGCTCTCAGGCAAAGATACGGGAAAAGGAATTACAGTTCTTTACTAGTATCTATAAACAAGCAATAACAATAATAACAACCATAAATAGAACCCAAATCCAATAGCAGATGACTTTCCCGTGCGGTGTAATCACGGTCAAAAAACAGCAGGTGGCGCTGTTGAGCTCCCGG
>VZRZ01008027.1:266165-277575 GCA_013398175.1 Climacteris rufus
GTGTGACACCTGTGACACGTGTGACATTGTGTGACATTGTGTGACATTGTGTGACACCTGTGACACCTGTGACACGTGTGACACCTGTGACACGGGTGACATTGTGTGACGTTCTGTGACACCCGTGACACCTGTAACACGTGTGACACGTGCCGTACGAGGTTTCCAGGGCGGCCCTGGCAGGGCAGGCGCTGTTCCCCGGGCTCTCCCCGCGCCGGCTCCGCTGCACATGCGGCTCTGCCCCCCCGCCGCGCCCTCCCCGGTGCTCCGCAGTGATTGATTCCCGTTCTGCTCCCTTCCCCGGATTAGTGAGGCTGTAAATGGAGAGAAAACAGAAGAGGCAGCCCCATAAAAACAACCAAATGCTGAAGAGATCAAAGTAGCACAGCACAGGAACAGAGCCATAAGTCACCGGCTGCAGGTGGCATTAAAACTGTGCAGGGTTTGTTCTCATGGAGATGGCAATAGGAGCAGTAAATGGCACAGAACTAATCTTTGCTCCAGATAAAATATTTACAGTGACTATAGAAAACAAACAACAATGGGAGTGCGGAGAGAGGGCAAAGGCACATCAATATTCCTGAAAAAACAGGAAAAATATTTTTTCTCAAATAATCTTGATAACTTACTATAGGCATTTCCTTTTAACATAAATCTGCTGTAATTCCTAAGAGTCCCAGGGTGTGGGAGGGGAAGCAGGAGTTCAATCTCTAATGGTGGATAATACATGGAACACATTGGTGTGAGGTGTAGAGCTCAGCTGAGACCTTTCCATGTGGCAAAAAGCTTTTCCTCCTCTGGATGTGGCCGTCTTGTCCATGCTGGGCATCAGGAATGGTCCTGGATGTGGACCTGGGACCCGTAGGATGTGGCAGTTTCTCAATTTGTGCAAAGTTGTGCAAGCCCAGCTGGGAATTTTGCACTGTCATGGCAGCACTTGGGTGTTCTGTTCTGGTAGCTGAGGTTGGTGGAAGTAACTGCAGAAAATAACTAATAAGATAGCTAATAACTACAAAAAAACCTAGTAACTAATAAAAATAAATTAGCTAATAACTAATAAAATAGCTGCAGAAAATAACTCATCAAACAGCTTGAACTGATTTAGGAGGGGACATTTCAACCTGCAGAAAACAGGCACTTCTCTGTAACAGAGAAATTAGGAATTGTTATAAACTCCCTGTCAGTCCAGCCTGTACCAGACCCTTTTACAGCTGCACTTATTGCTGAGACTTAAACAATTTACCTGCCCAGACTGGCCTTCCTGCCTCAGAGACTTCAAGCAAGGGCAAATCTAAACCTTTGGATCTAAAATTTCAATAAAGACAAGATGAACAAGAATGTTCTAATCCTTGACTCCTAAATTTATGAACTTGGTAGTATTAACCTTTTGTTTTATTGCCTTTATGGCCCTGCTATAAAATACAGCCACAGTCAAATACCTGCGTGGTTGAGCTGTGCTGCCTGGCAGGGGTGGATTCCTGAAGATGGAGAGTCCTTCTTCCCACTGGGAGGGGCCCCAAGGGGGATGGGGGTGAGGACAGTGGTTTCTCTGTTCAGCCGTGCCCGGAGCCAATGTCAGTGAGAAGGGTGGTGACAGAGTTCAGGGACTCAAACCTGCTGCTTCTCGTGGTCCTGGAGGGTTTGGCTGGGCTCTGCAGGGCTGGGTGTGTGCCCAGTGCCATCCTACACACACACTTCAATGTGTTTTAGTGTCTATAATGTGCTGTAAGGGGTCTAAAGGCTGTGAGGGGATACTCATGGCGGAAAAGAGGGGAGAGGATTTATAAATCCAGCAGTTCAGCAAGACCTGGGAGTGTTTCTGTCCTCACAAGTGTGAAGCCAAAGAGAGGCAGAGGAAAAAATTAAACTATATCTGCATGGCCTATGCCTGGATTTTGAGTTGTAGGTTCATTGACAGGGCTCAGGACTGTGAGGACTCTGTGTATCAGGGGATCCCATCAGCTGCAGAAAGACAGGGATGAGTGGGATGGAAATGCAGGTTCTGGAGTTCCTCACCCTGCAAAAGCTGAGTTCTGGTTGCAGGTCTCTGGCTTGTGCTCTGTTTACAGCCAGCCCCATGAAAGAGTTGAAAACCCTGGCACACACAAGGCTGTCCTTGTCCCTGGAGTTTCTCCTCTTCATCTGTGCAAAGCACTCCTTGAACTCCTGATGCCCAAACTGGCAAACCCTCATCTTGAATAAACCAAATTCTGCTGCTTTCTGCCCCAGCCAGCTGAGCATTGTCCTCCAGAGCTCCTGATCCCGAGACAGAGTCACAGGAGCTGTGTGAAACCTGGAGAACCCACAGGTTTGTCCACATCCCCAGGGTCAGCCAGGAACTGCCAGGGGACACGTGAATTGAAAAAATTCCATTCCCACTGAGGGGAAAAAGTGTTTTCTTCTGAGATAAAGAGCCCAGAGAGCTTTTTAACAGAGCCTTTCAGTCCAACCCAGAGAGATGCCCTCAGTGTCCTGTGGTTCCCAAGAGCTGCAGGCAATCCCTCCAGCCCAGCACAGGAGCAATCCTGACACAGAGAATGGCCAGGGCAGGTGCCACAGCTGCCCCAGCGCCCACCTGGCCGTGCTGGCAGTGCTGGTCCTCCAAAGAGCTCCTCAGAGCCTCCTCCTCTGACATTCCCGGGCCTGTTTAAAACGGGATGAGCTCTAAATACAACCCCGTGTGTGTGGCACTGTCCCCACCAGCAGCTCTGAGCTGAGGTGGCACAAATTTTGAAATTGTGGCAGATCAGCTCAATTTCTGGGTGTTTTGCCATCTCCCCGGTGCTGTTTTACGTTGATGAGATCGTTATGGAAAATGAGCTGTCGCAATCACCATCATCCCAGCGATGGGGAGTGGAAAACAGGGCCTGTTTTTATTTTCCTTGACAGCTTTTGGACACGGAGGGGAACTCGTACCTTCACTGGGTGGGATAAATTTGCAAGGGAAATTAGGAGGCAACGTGGGGTCTGTGTTATTTCTCAGGGCTGACAGGAGCAGTTTGGAAGTGCGTGCAGAGCCCCGTGGTGCTGACGAGCAGTGACAGCAGAACATCCACGGCCTCATCAGAGCTGCTGTAAACCTGGAGTCCTCCTGGAGCCGTTATCCAGGAGCTGGAAAGCTCTGACAGCATCTCCCGTGCAAGCACCTGGCTGCTGTGAGGAAATACAGCGGCTGAGAAATCCTGCAGGGATCCCTAAAATCTGGGGCTGAGCAGCTGGGGGGCAATGTCACTTATCCTGAGCCAAAGCCGCTCTTGGCAAGGGGACAAAACCATTCCCATTGACATTAACAGATTGTTTAGCTCTGGTTTTTGTGGAGAGAGCTTGATGAAGTCTGTACAGGCTGGAGACATCATTGTTTGGCTATCAACTACCACGGAGACCTGACAATACTCAGATTGGGCTTTCAGAGCAGAAACACTCCCAAAGAAAAGCTCCTGAGCAGCTCTATCCAGGGAGAGGAGTGTTGCTGTCAGGGTTTTGGAGACACACTGGTTTATTCCATGCCCTGCTGCCTGAATTGCAGGAAGAGGTGCTAAAGACCGGAAAGATAAAATTAGTTCCTGCAGGGACACACGGGTGTCATGCAGTCCTCTGGATTTAAACAGAGCACCCAGATGGAAAGAGAAAAATACCATCAGTTCTGCAGTTTCATTACCTGCTGCAAACCCTGGGAGCTTTAGAATAAGGCAAGAAAGGAGTTTATTCCAATCACAACCCCCTGGAGCTTCCACGGGAATTTCATAAGGTCCATCCCTCAGAGACAGGGCACAGAGGGTGTGACTGGGTGTGATTTAGTGACACTGGGACCAAAATGCTTCTGAAGGAAAGGCTTTGCTGGCTCCTGCCAGGCCAGCAGGAACCTGTTGGTGCTCGTGCTGCAGAGCCCACTCTGCTCCCTCCCTCTGGGCCACGCTGGGGCCTCAGGAGCTCTGCACAGCCACATCACCTCTGGGGTTCTGCAAGCCTGAACCCGGCTGTGCACTACCATGTTAATCCTCACCCTCCTCAGCATGAACTGCCTCATTTTCCAGAGGGAATTGGCTCTCCTGGAGTCTTTGAGGGATGTTTTCCATTTCTCTGGTAGGATTCTCCCCACACACAGAACCATTTCAATTCATCAGCACCTCCCCATCTTGAAAGTGATGTTCCATTTATCTCCCCTCGGAAGCCTCCCCAGAGCTCCTGAAGCCAGGCCTGCCTGCTCTGCTGCCATCCCCGAGTTCTCATTAAAGCAGTGCTGGAATCGGGGATGGGGCTCTGGGCTCTGAGTCCATTTATCTCCTCCTGCTCTCCTTTCTTCCTGATCATCAATATCTGTCTCTGGATGGGCAGAACTCAGCACTGGCTGCTGTCTGGAGACTTTGTGCTGCACAAAACAAGTTGTGTTCAATCCTTCCCCATCCATCACCTGCTAACAAGTGTCCCATGGCCGATTCCAGGAACTTCTCCTGGTGTCCCACATATCTCAAAGGATGGAGCACGGATGGGGGAGCCCAGACTCCCTTGGCTTGGGGCCCTGCCGTTGCTGCCTCTTTTAATTTGGCCTTTTTTACCTGTGGAAAACGTGTTGATCGGGAAGAGAGGTTTTTAAACCTGTGAAGCCCTTCTTTTTAACAATTATGAAATCAGTTATAATCAACAGTTTGGCAATTAGGGGGGAAGGCAGGAGTAACTCCCTTTTCTCTGACAATCTGACCCTGGCCTTTCCAACACTATTTTCATGCAGTGCTTGCTGTTGGTGTGGACCCTCCCAGGAGAAGAGAAATACAAAGACTACTCCCAGTTATTTAAAACCTGCTATAAAAAACTCTTCCCATGTATCCTGAAGACTCTAAGGCTTGGATTTGCAGTCCAGAGGAGCAATAAAGCCAAGCCAAGGGGCTGAAGCCATTCCTGACGGTATCAGACCATCCTGAAAAGAAAAGCCCACCCCTGCCCAGCTGCAGGGTTGGACAAGCAAGTCCTCAATGCAATGGCAGGGTTTTATAGAGAAATATAAATAGCTGGGAAGGAAGAGGAAGCTGCAGGCCCAGAGCAGCTTCCTTAGCATTTCAAGCTCAATGGGGTTTGATTGCTCCACACCTGCCTGCTCCTCCAAGGCTGAAGCAGAAAAAATAATCTCCCCTGATATGCAAATCCAGCAAATCTGAACACAGTGGAGGAGAGCAAGAAATAAATCTGCAAATCCGAGTCACCAGCTTCAAACCATTTCTTGAGAGAGCTTTGACTGATTTCCCTTTTCCCTGGCTCGCTCAGAAGAGAGGGAATGAAGGATTCTCATTCCTTTTGCACCATCATCCTATGAACAACTTCTGTGGGCTGTGCTGTACTGGAGTAATCAGGCATTTTCCAACAGATCTCCTCAAGTTTTAACACCAAATGCTTTGGGATGAGTGCTCCTTCACATGGCTGTACCATTCCATGGGAAACTTCCTGAAATCCACAGATCCAGAAACCTCTTCTGCAGAACCAAAGAGCTTGGATTGAGTTCAAATCCCACCAAAGCTGGGCTGTTCTGGTGTAAGTGCCACTCTCCAGCCCTCATTTCTTAAGGAGTTTAATTTCCTAGGGATGAGTAGAATAAATAAAACTTACTGGGAAGGGAAAAACTTTACATGAACATGCAGAAAGGCTGAAAAGCAAGAACTGTATCAAGCAATGTGGCTCCAGTTCCTGAAGGGAACCTGCTCTGGTTTGTGTCCTCTACCTAAGGAAAACCTTCTGCTCATGGGGGAAACAGGTGTCAAATATTGATTTTAACTGGGGACTAAGGATTTAAAGTTCAGCACCCAGAGATTTCACCCAGTTTAGGAAAGCAGCAGGTGTTGCTGCTACTGCCATTGTAAATGCCCAGTTTGTGTGAGAAGAGCTGTTCCTGGATGCTCCTGGCCCAGGATGGGCACTCTGAGCAGCCAGGCAGGGACTGGACTTTGGTGAAACAGCGATGGACTGAGCTCGATAGATCTGGAAGATTTTGGGAGACAGTGTGCCCACAGCAAGACCCCGGGGTGGATCAGGGAGGCAGGAAAGAGTTAAAACAGGAACACGGGCCAGGAGAAAGAACTGGGTTTGGAATTGTTTCAGCTCAAAGACCAACCTTGCACCTGAGAGATATCAGAAAATGCTCAGTGTGAGAAAATTCATCAGTTTGTGTTCATTTTGGGTTTGTTTCTGTCTGCTAAATAGGAACTTTCTCACCAAGATAAGGAAGGTTGTTAACCAGTCCTTTTCTATGGATCAGCCTACGGAATTTTGTCCAACCACATATTTGCAAAGAGGATCACTGTCCCATCCCACTGGATAAGGATTTCAGGGCCTGGGCATGACCCACAGCAACAAATTCCTGCTGCAGCCTCTCCCTGTGAAGGGATCAGTCGGAATCACAGAACTTCCTAACATGATAAAGGAACATTCCTGGTTTAAGATCCCTCTCCAAATTCCAGTTTGCTTTTAGTAATTTTTATGTGTGCAACACTTCACTAATTCTCCAACAGCAGCAAAACATAATTAGAGTTGATTAATCCCATGAAATATTCTGTGTTTTTGATAAAGAGCCCTGGCAATGTCACTTCCTTGAAATCCAAGTGCTGCCTTTGAGTGCAGTGCTGACAGTGGGGATACTTTATATTCCTTATTTGAATACAATTGACTTTTGGAAATATTCATTCCATTAACCAAGGTTGAAATTCTATATTTGGGGAACACTTGATGTTCTCCATGAGTCAGTATCCACACTGTGATTCTGGAGGATCATGTCATAAAAATGTAAAGATTTTAGCTTTTTTCCCCTTCAAAGTAGGAGCATCCTGAAGATTCTTAGGACTATTTGGGACTGGGAAACCCATTTTTCTGATCAGCAATAAGTGCATCTGACTCTAATGAAAGCAGTGGTCCTTAACAGTAAGACAGGAGGGCTTGTGTTCATTAACCAGACTTCAAACCCTCATCTCTCTGGCAGATAAATGATGTGTGTATTTTTAATACACTCTCTTGACTTAGCATTTTCTTCTTTTTCAGCCTCTCTAAAAGATAACATCCAGATGAGCATCTGATAATTAGCCCCCAAGGGCCACATGTACAATTTTATTTCAAAGGGAGACTTTCATGCTAGAAAAATATATTGATTAAAAAAAATAAAAGTGGCCTTTTGCATCAAAAAGCAGCCTCAGAGTGCTCTGTGTGCACGTTTGCTCCTGCATGGAGCTTCCCTTCCCCAGCCCTGCCCACGTGAGGCCATCAGACAAATCCTTAAGTTTATTTATTAAAACTCATTTATTGTCTACAGACAGGCTGAAAAATAGGAATTCTTTGTTTGAATGCCAGGCCTGGGTCTGATAATCAAACCCAACCTGATGCTCTCTGTGTTGCGTTGATGAAAGAGCTCAGCAGCTGAAGATTCAAAAATTATGGAGATCAAAGACGTGGCAGTGGGGAGCTGCAAGGAGCTGATGGATGTGGGATACCAGGGAGGGAAAAGGTAAAGCCTCTCAAAGGCAGAGTCCCTGTCAGAGCCAGCAGGGAGAGAGCAGCTAATTGAGACTGGGTGTGATCATCTCACAGGGTGTTAATTGATCTGTAATTGGGCAGGGCACCCGTGGGGTGTGGGGGGAATGCTCCAAACCCCCCTCACAAGGTTCTTGGATTAATTCCACGTTTATTGCCTCTGTTATTTTGAGTTAATTACATGGACGCCTAAATGGATGTCTTTTAAATCTCAATTAATGTCCTGTACAATCAATTCATATTTAATTAAGACAAGGGGCTGATTCAATGGGAAGAGAAGATTCGTTTTGCACAAAGTGCTCCCAGTCCTGTCTTGGCTGCAGTGGTTGGGGAACCCCTGACCCTGACAGGACTAAACCCGACAGCTTTGGGGTTTGCCAACTTTTCTGGTTATTTAAGGAGGTTCAGGAAGTCAGAAACCAGAATTCAGCTGAACTGTCTGTGGGGTCAGACACTGCCAGGGCTGGAGAACCCCAGGGAGAGGAATGCAGAGGCACAAGCAAGTGTGCCATGGAATTCGGGAATGGTTTGGGCTGGAAGGACCTTAAAGCCCATCCAGTGCCACCGCTGCCCTGGCAGGGACACCTCCCACTGTCCCAGGCGCTCCCAGCCCCGTCCAGCCTGGCCTTGGGCACTGCCAGGGATCCAGGGGCAGCCACAGCTTCTCTGGGCACCCTGTGCCAGGGCCTGCCCACCCTCCCGGGGAACAATTCCTGCCCAATATCCCATCTGCCCCTGCCCTCTGGCACTGGGAAGCCATTCCCTGTGTCCTGTCCTATTACCGGGATGCCTGTTATTACGGCTTATCCCGGCTTATCAGCCGAAGACGCAGAATTAATGAGAGCCGGAGTTCGAGCTGTGTTCAGAGCAAGGGCGAAAAAGGGGGAAACCCCGTTCGTTTAATTCTTATATACACTTTTAGAAATCACAGATCATTGGAGAAAGTTAACACTTCCGTCTCTAACTATATTGGTTACAAGAAGTGTCCGTCAAAAGGATCTGTGTCCATGGGAAAGGAATGTAAAAAGATAATTTTTACAACAACATAGCTATGTTTACAGAAATCGTCCTTGAGACTGTCTAACAGAGAAAACTAGCTATTTTACAGTGAAAAATGGGCAACACTGTCCCTCCAGCCCTTGTCCCCAGTCCCTCTCCAGCTCTCCTGGAGCCCCTTTAGGCCCTGGCAGGGGCTCTGAGCTCTCCCTGGAGCCTTCTCTGCTCCAGGTGAGCCCCCCCAGCTCTCCCAGCCTCGTGGATCACACCCATGAACCCCCTCATAATCCTCGTCCCTATAGGGAGGACATCCCTCCTGCTCCCACTGAAGGGAGGGAGTATTTGGGGTCACATGGCAGGGATGTGTATTTTGAATGCAGAAATTGTGGGATGCAGCTCCCAGTGGGGAGAGGAGGGGGCTCAGCATTGCAGGGCTGAAATTTGGGAGCTTCAAACATTTAAAGAGAAGTTCAGGAAGCTGAACAGTGTGAAAGTACAAACCAGGTTACAAAGAGCAAAGTTTCTCACAGAACAAATTGTGCTGTAATTCAAGGCAGGTCCAGGGTTGCCACTTCACAGACTTGGGCAGTAAAATTCCACACAAATTCTGGGTAAAATCGCTTTGCTCCCTTTCACTTGAAGCTCTGTGAAGTTGGAGGTCGCTTCCCTCTCCTGACCCTGAGGAAGGATGTTCTCGGGTCTGTGGCTCGAATCTTCACCAGAGAAACTCCCTCCTCCATCCTCCCTGACTCCCAGGAGCAGCAACTCTCCACCCCTCCCAGGGTTTACTGGGCCCTGGTTATCTCTTGCAATTAATGAAAGAATAATCCATGTTCTGAAATTCCTTTCCTGGATTCGCTGCTGGTCAGAGCACTCAGCTCATGTACATCCAGAAGCTCTCCAAGGACTTGTCTTCTACCATTTATTCTGATAACTGGAACACACAGATAAGAGGAGCACACGACGCTGGAAAGGGAATAAATTTACATTTTCAAACGTGCAGAAGCCCCATTCAGAGAGAAACCAGGTTCTGAGGATAAGTAGCCTGCAAAAGGAAGAAAATCTGGAATATTCCTGTGTTTTAGCTGTTTCAGGAATTAAGATGTTGAATTAAACTTTGGGGTAGAAGCTCCACTCAACCCCAGATTTCCCAGGTACAGAGTAGAGAGAAAACCTTCACAGAAAAAAGGTGTTTCTCTGATTTTCACCCAGGATTTATTTGCTGATCTGTCCCCAGACTGTGGAAGTCATACATACATTAGATGATCTCAGTTGATTCCCTCAGGAATTCTGCTCTGTGCCTGGTGCTGACCCCAGACTCCAGGACTGGGTGTGTCTGCAAACACAACGCTGGGGCCTCTTAAAATTAAGACCTGGTTATGAACCACTGCAGCTTTTTCTAAAATTGACACAAGGTTCAGTTTTGGTAAAGCTTTGGCTACTAGGATTAAACTTCTTTGGGGTATCTGCTTTCCTCTACTTGGAATATTTGTAGTGAAATAGGAGGAAGGAGCCAAAAGCAAAGAAAGCTGCTGTCCAAAGCAAGGGAACAGTAGTGAAAATTCACATGTTTATTTCATATATTAAATTCTGTATTTAATTCTTTTTAAATTCCATGTTTGATTCCAATCAGGAACAGCATTGCCTGGTTAAGCAAGGAGTGCATTGTTCTCGCTCTCTCAGTCAAGGCTTGTGATCTTTTGGGTTGGATTTTTATTAGCTTTTGAAAGCTTTCGGGTTTGGAATCACGCCTAGTTTTTCCCGGATTTTTTAATCCTTTTGTACTTGAGCCAGGCAGATCCTGGAGCAGCCTGGCTGAGCTGCTCTGGGCACTCCCTGGGTGCTCTTTTGTCTCTTTTAGGAAGATGAAAAGAGCAACTTCTCACAGAATCGCTGCACTGCAGGAGCTGAAGCTTTCAGACCTCGGTGAGGGAGCACTTCCCACATGGAGCTGTGCAGCTGCCCCGGCTGGTGGGAAGGAGAGCTTCCAATTCCATCACTTTTGGTGACCCAAGCTCTCCTCATCTGCTGGAACCCCGGGCAGAAGCCCAAAAGACTTTGAAAGAATCCAGAATTCACCCATCAAGAATTCCCTCCTTTGCTTGGAGCAGAGGAAAGGAAGGAAGTGTTACCGGGCAGCCTTGTCGTGGCAGGAAAATTAAAGATTGAGTCAAAGAGACAATGACTAAAGAATTATTTTTTTCTGTCTTGTGAATTCAGAGGAAGAACTGACATTTTTATGTTCCTTCAAGGGAAGTCTCTTACGTAAAAGAGAGAGCAGGGAAGTGGAAAAGAGGGGAAGGAGGAGGGAGAGAAGGGGAAAGGGAAAACTGCTTGGAGCTATAACACAACCACAGGCCAGAATTCTTCATTAGGAGCGTCATTTTAAATCAGGTGCATCTAAGGAGTTTTGCCACCCTCCTAAAAGTTCATTTTCTCTTCGTGCAGCACTTCTCTCAATGCATAAATCTTTCATATTCTCATTTTCCACTGGCCCCACATGTGTGCAGTTGGCTCTGGGGCTAAGGACAGTGTTAAAGTTGTCGCACTCAGACACCTCTTGTTCAGGAATAAAGAAGTTCCAGCAAAGCCACAATGAAATCTTTCCTAAGTGGTGCCCTTGGATGCTGTTGTTTTTTAACTTTGGGACTTTATTTTTCACTTTGAGGAAAGCATCTGGAGCTTTCATTTTGAACCAAGGAGTTTCAGGAACCAATTGAGGAGCTGCTGTCATTGGGAGCTGAATCAGGGCACTGGCATTGGTACAAAGCAATAACTTTCTATCCAAACCACTTTTCAGTGAAAAATGTGATTTTTCTCTGTGGAAAAAAAAATAAACACATATTTCCTCTGGAAAGAGATTTTATTTTCAGTTAAAAAAAAAAAAAAGAAAAGAAAAGAAAAAAGA
>VZRZ01008027.1:292312-318849 GCA_013398175.1 Climacteris rufus
CTGGGCACCCTGTGCCAGGGCCTGCCCACCCTCCCAGGGAACAATTCCTGCCCAATATCCCATCTGACCCTGCCCTCTGGCACTGGGAGCCATTCCCTGTGTCCTGTCCCTCCAGCCCCTGTCCCAAGTCCCTCTCCATCTTTCTTGTAGCCCCTTCAGGCACTGGGAAGTCACAGTCAGGTCAGCCTGTACCTCTCCTCTCCAGGCTGAACAATCCGAATTCTCTCAGCATTTTCCTGCCCTCTCTTCCCAGATAACTCCTTAAAATGGGCAGGTTTGGATCTGCATGGCTTATCCTGCCCATCCAAAGCCAGATGGTGGGAAGGTTGTAGATCCCAGAGGAAATTGTTTAAGCAGGCTCAGCCTTGCAGGAGAACGTAGGGATTGGTTCCTGACCCCTAGAACTTGTCTGGAGGGAAATAATGGGAAATATCACTCAGGGTCTTATTTTTACTCACATTTGCATCACACTGAGCCAAATTAGAGAGGCAAAGTGACATCAGGCAGCCTTGATTCTCCTCCAGGCACTGAGAATAACAGCAACTTTTCCCCTTAACTCCTGAACCGCCCGCTCACTTTTCAGAACAGCTCCTCTATTTTTCAATCATTTTTCCAATTTTTCATTATTGTTTTGTCCCTTCCATAAAGCAGGATGAAAATTAAAACCCATAAAAACTTCAATTTCTGGAGTATGGATCTATTGGCAGATAAAAACCTGCTACAAATCATTAACCCAAGATGCAGCACGAGATGCTGTTGGGAGGTGCCAGGGTGACATTGAAGCAGAGATTCCTGGGGTTTTCAGAAAACTTCGTACCAGTTCACAGCTGTTTAGGCAGCTCTGGGTGTGCACAGGACAGCTGCAAACTGATTTCCAGAGAGCTTCCCCTTCTGAAGTGCAGATGAGACAAATTCCTGCTCAGAGGAATCTCCAAGGGCTCTTTGTCCCTCCAGGTAATTCCTGCATCTTCTTCCCCATCTGTGACCTGCCCAGAAAGCTCCTGGTAGCACCTGGCTGCCCTTTTTGTTTTGGGAATGCTTTGAAATCTCTGGCAGAATTGTTCTAAGGGTGAAGTTGGGTAGAAATTCACCCTCTGGGTGGCGTGGCTTCATAAACCCCAGAAAACTTGCATTTACCTTGGTTTTCTTCCCCCTTATACACAGAACTTCTCAACATCAGCTCTGCACTGGAGCTCTTCAGCTCCCTGAACCTTTTCCAGGTATTGTTCCCTTTCCAGGTCTGATTTTTCTATGGAAAAATAAGGCTCTCCAAGGCAAAATAATGGCTCTTTGGAGAGGAAAGAGGTATTTTCTAATGCTGGAGCGCCCATTGCATTGATTGGCAGGGTGTGTTTCAGTGTTTCAACTGGAATCTTGGATTTGATTTCATCCTCCTCCTTCAGAGAACACAAAATTATAGAAACCACTTGGCTTTAACTGCAGAAGAACAGCCAGACCTGTCCCCAAGTAAGAAACTCTCGAGACACTTGCTGGAGGTTTTGCTGAACAAAATGAGAGCTTAAAATGTGGGGTTTGTTGTGTTAATTGTTTATCTGAAATGGGGCATAAAAATGTACTTTGGTGAGTATGTGGATAAACATCTCATGGTGGCAGTCAGAGAATCACAGAATCATAAAATGGTTTGGGTTTGAAATGATCTTAAAGCCCATCCAGTTCCATGGGCAGGGACACCTCCCACTGTCCCAGGTGCTCCCAGCCCCGTCCAGCCTGGCCTTGGGCACTGCCAGGGATCCAGGGGCAGCCACAGCTTCTCTGGGCACCCTGTGCCAGGGCCTGCCCACCCTCCCAGGGAACAATTCCTGCCCAATATCCCACCTGACCCTGCCCTCTGGCACTGGGAAGCCATTCCCTGTGTCCTGTCCCTCCAGCCCTTGTCCCAAGTCCCTCTCAATTTTTCCTATAGCTCCTTCGGGTTCTGGAATCCACAATTAGGTCACCCCAAAACCTTCTCTTCTCCAGGGTGAACAGTCATGTTTAGAGAACAGGAAATAAGGACAAAGCCTCCTGTATACCTGTGCTTCTGTAGGACTCTGGGATCAGGGATCCTGTATCACACCGGGGTCAGGGATCCTGTATCACACCGGGGTCAGGAATCCTGAATCACACCAGGGTCAGGGATCCTGTAGGACTCTGGGATCAGGGATCATGTATCACACCGGCGTCAGGGATCCTGTATCACACCAGGGTCAGGGATCCTGTAGGACTCTGGGATCAGGGATCCTGTATCACACCGGGGTCAGTGTTATCAGCAGGAGCTGCAGGTGGTTCCTGCTTTGCAGGTCACAGATTCACTGATTTGCACAGGGCCAGAGCAAAGCTCTGCACAGGGAGGTCACACCTGCACTTTCCTGAGCAGTGTCCCCTCTCTGGGTGTGGGCAGGGCTGCCAGGGGCTGAACTCCAGTGTCCAGGGAGAGGTGCCAAGGGCAGCTGTGCAGGGCAGCCCTGGGAGCTGCTTTTGGAGCGAAGGGAACAGGCTGGGGGAGCCCTCCCGGGGGTCAAACTGGTGGCACATCCTGGCAGTAACTGCGGGGTTTTATCCAAATAATTTGGTATTTTATCAGAGGTCTGGTGAGAGGTGTCTTTGTCCACAGCAGAGAGGTGGAACTGGATGACCTTCCAGGTCCTTTTCAGGCCATTCTGATTCTGTGACCTTGGAGAAAGCCAGGGATGCTGGAGTTCTGAGCATCTAGGGGGGGAGTTACTGCCTGCAGGAGCCTGGACTGGGATGAGCAGCAAAAGGCAGAGGGGAGAGGAGGTGAAGCCCCTGGATCGTGAGCAGGAGGGGGGTAGGACTTTGCAGCTGATTTTCCTGTCCCTCCAGTGTCACTGGAGGTGACACAGCCCCTCTAACCTGGCAAGTTAAACCCCTGTGGGAGAGCTTTGAGCTCACAACCAACATCACAAGGGGACCTGAGCATCTGCAGCAGAAATTCACCTGCCTGAAGCCTGGGCTGGGCTGAATTCCTCTCTTCAACACCTGCACACTGAATTCCGTGCCCTTGGAGGCCACCCTGGAGCTCAGTGGCAGCACAAGGAGCCCTTCAGTTCCTGTGCTGGCACCATCTGTGCCATTCACAACTCATTTCAGAGCAGTTCCACATTACACAGTCACAGTAATTGTTACAAAAATCAGTGATAATCCAAGCAGGATTTCAGTGCTGGATCTTGGGGGAGCTCTGGAATGAAAATCAGGCAGTGAGAATGAGAGTGGGAGCACTCAAATAACAGCATTCCTGATAAAATAAGGAATTAGTTTGCATTTCCACCTTCCAGTCTCTAAAAAGAAAAAAAAAGGCTTAAATTGAGCTTGCACACTCCCCTGAATCTTGCAAAAAGGTAGGCAATAGGCAAATAGGAGAAGTTTAATGCCATGGCTCTGCTCCCTGCTCGGGAGTTTTCCTGCTGTGGATTAACAGACCAGGCTTTCTCCAGCTGCAGTCAAAGAGAAAAATTCTTTCTTCAGCAGCCGACTTCGGGTATTTAAGTAAATCACACATGGATCTGATATTGCTGAGTGAGATTTGTAGACTTCTGTGGCTTTGGGCAATAATAGAGAAGTGAAAAAACCCTGTATTTTGGGTGATTCTCTTATTTAATTCCAAGTGTTTGAGGTCCATCCATCACAGCAGCACCATCCAGTCACGTCAGGCAGTGCAAGAAGAACCCATTTGAGACATAAATCTGAAAATGTGGCCCAGGTAATGTGATCTGCAGGTAAATTAAACTGGCTTTGAATAGCTGCTGAGGACAGGGGAACAATCAGAAATAAGCAGCTGAAGCTCATTCAGGAAATTCCAGTGAAGGAAGTTTTGTCCTTTGCTTCTGAGTTAAGCAGCAAATGAAAGCAGAGTCGTTTCAGCTGTTCCCAGCCAGCAGGTGGGGGCTGTGGAGATGGAGAGGGTATAAATTCCTCTGCCCAGGAGGGGTTATTGATTGGTTTGGAGAGGGAATTCTGGAAGTTGTGGATTGCAGTATCCTCTTTTAAGGGAGCCAGCAGTTTGACTGTGTGACCTGCTCCAACATCCAGCAGAACAAGGAGCTAAAGCTGCTGCCAGAGCTTTAAGGTAAGGACAGAGCTGCCAGTGCATCACTTGGGGTCCTGGTGCTGCCCCCAGGCTTTAGGAAAGCTTTGTGCAGCTGGGAGAAAACCTCAGGTGGGGTTTAAGTTCTCTCAGGATGACAGAGGATGTCTGCAGGTTTCAGGAGGGGGCAGTTGCTGTAAAACTGCTCCCAGTCTTCAGCAATTCCAGCTTGGAGATGGCTGCAGAGGATGGGGGTGGTGCAGATCTAAACACTGAGTCTGGCAGGTGGGTTTGGAGCTGAGACACTTTCTGGTCACTCTGCCAAAAATGCTCTTGGTGGGAGTAAAATGCTTCCAGGAAGCCTCAGCATCCCGGGGAAGAGCAAAAGGAGCCCTTGGGATGCAGCTGTGGAGGCTGGGTGGGCCTTCAGCATCTTCCCCCCAAATGGAATTTCTGTTTTCCTGTCATGGGAAAAAGGTGTGGAATTTAATGGAGAGCCAAGGTACAAAAGTCAAACCTCTGAGGAAGCTTTCAGTGTCAGATCATCCTCCCTCGTGGCAGCCCTGGCCTTCCTCACCTTTCTGAGGGTACCAATAGGATGCAAATCCTGCTTTTCTGGCAGTGGGAAGTGTAAAGCTGCCTCCCTGAAACAACCTTGTAATTCCTGAGCTCCTGGGGAGCCCTGCACTGGGAGTTCTGCTGCCTCTGGGGGCTCTGCCTGGAGCAAAACCCATCAGCACAAAGTCACTTGCACTGGTGGCTTTACCTCCTTTCTCTTCAGGGGCAATAACACACAGGAAGCAATTTCTAAAGCTCAGCTGATGGAGGGTAATTTATTGAGCTGCAGTAACTATTTAATCCCTGAGCACTGCATTATTTGCCTGTTTTTTGAGGCCTCCAGCAGGTCCTGAGGAGGTGCTGATGGCATTCACCCGGAGCATTCCAGCCCTGCCAGAGTGAGGTTCAGATCCAGCAGTTGCAACCCCGATTTTGTAGTAAAAATCACCTGGGCACCCAGCAGTCCTTGGGTTCCAAATTGCAGGGTTGCAGCCAAGATGCCAATTTAGCCCTGGTGGAGCAGTTTTGCTTATCACAATACTTAAATTGTTCCCTGCAGCTCCTTAGAGAAAACAGCAGTCGGTAACATCAGAGTGGGGAGATAACTGGTGGTTTCACAAAAGAGGTCCCTGTGTACAGAACTGGTACAGTTTGGGGGGATTTGGGGTCTTTTTATCCTATGGAATCATCCTTGAGAACAACATGGATCATCTGTCAGGGTCCTCTGTGGAGGAGGAGGTAAAAAATAGTCTGGAACACCCCAGGGCTGCCAATTCTTTAATTCTCTTGGGATAAGGGCGTTTCTGCATTTTCCCAGCCAGAGGGTGGAGTATTGGATGGCCCGGTGCAAGGTGTCCAGAGCATTAAGCTTCCCTGAAGAAGATAAATCCCCCTGGAAAGCGTCCTTTTCCTGGAGGAGAGCTGCAGCAACCAGCTCTGCAGGGCTAGCTGCACTCGGTTCCTGCTCTGGTGCAGTTTGAGCTGTAGTGAGAAGGGGAGGGTGTTGTGACTGCAGGGATTGTTCCACCTGGAGCCATAAATCCCCTCCGTGGCCATCATCATCATCAGCTGCATCGCTGCTCTGGCTTGTCTGGCGTTTGTCCCTCTGGACTCAACGTTTTACACTTGTCTGCATTAAATGGCATTTGCTGGCTGAGTCACCCAAAGGATGCAAATCCTCTGGAATCCGGGCTATTGTGCCTGCTCCGAGGGAGGAGAGTGGCATATAAATGTGTTCTTTCCCAGCTCCTCTGAATCCCTTCTGACCAGAACTATGAAAACACATCCAAAGCTGGTTTTTTTTGTTTGTTTTTTTTTTTTNCTATGAAAAACCATCCAAAGTTTGTTTTTTTTTTTTTTTTTTTTTTTTTGGGGTTTTTTTTTGGTTTTTGGTTTTTTTTTTTTTTTTTTTACATTTCCTTGAATGTGTCCAAATCTCCAGCATTTTCGGGGGCATGGATCCCATTCAGACCCAGCTATAAATCCTCTCTGTGCTCCAGCCTTTGCTGGGGATTTTCCTTTACTCTTTCCACAGTCCCCAAGAGGGGGATGTGCTGTCCTGGTCTGCCTCAGGAGGCTGGAATCTGACTAAATCTGCAAGGATTAGCTGTGATTTGAGGGTGGAAAACTGGGAATGAAGCAGGCAGGAGCTGACCTGGAGTTCTCTGGCAGCTCTGCAGGATTGTTGGTTTAATGCTCGGTACAGCTGGCACAGATTGCAGGATAGCTGGAGGGACAGGTACTTCAGCTGCAGACTGGGATTTATGGGATCTAGCAGTTCCCAACCTGCCTGATTATGCCCACATTAGTGCAGGGCAGCTCTGACTCCAGAGACAAAGTTGGGAATGAGGGATTCAGAGTCCTTAAAATGGTCATGAGCTGTATAGGTCATGGATTTTGGGTTACAGGGTTGCTGCTCATTTAATGAAACCTGAACTGAAGTGAATGAGATTTTTGGGAGTAGATGGGTGTAACATCAGCTCGGTGTCCAGGAGAAGTTAAAGACTATGGAATGCTGGGCATCAGAAAATGAATAATTAAACACAACTCACCCTCGTGAAATCTGAGGTTTGCTCACACTTTGCAGTTCTTTTTCATGGCCTAATATTCCTTCCTAACTAGGAATATTCAGGAAGAGAGGGACGAGAAGGAGGATTTTGGTCTGCAGTGGTTTCATCCTAGAAGAGCTAGCAAGGCTTGGGTTCTGTTTGGGACAGGAGCACTGCTGGGGGTGTGCAGAGCCGGGGGGCTCTGGAGCTGCTCTGGCAGGAGCTGGGAGCCCTCAAACGAGCCTTAGTGGGAGCCGAGTTCCAAAGGGACACAAAGCCAGACCTGTCCTGTGCTCATCCAAAGGTGTTGTGTGAGCCAGCCCTGCAGCCTGGCTGGGGCACACCTGGGCAGAGCTTGGGGAGACACCTGGGATGCTTTGGGGATCCCCTGAGCCCGAAGCTGATGCCTCAGTCCTTCCTGAAGGATGCAGCAGGGATGGCCTGGGACTGCGGTCCTGACAGAGCACCTGATGCTCTGTTGGGGGTTTTCTCTTGTTCCCATGGGGCACAGCTGTGTTGGCAAATCTGTTCAATATTTTCCAGAGCCAACTTCCCCTCATTCCACCACGGAGTTGTTTTTTCTGCCTCCTGAGGATTTCCTAAAGCAGCTCTGCACTTCCTGACAATAACTTGCAATTGTTAATCACCTCCAGTAATTACAACTTTCTCTGCTTTCTGCCTCCCCCACTGCAGCTGAGGACAGGAGCTGTTTCATATTTAAACAGTATTAGAGCTGGATTGCTCTCCTGGGGAGCTCTTGGTCTTGAAGGCGGAGGTTTAATTCTCTGCACCGCTAATTAGATCAGGAAAACAAGGAGGAAGATGCAAGCAGAAGGTTTGTAGGGGTGTTAACAAACATCATCTCCTGCTTTAGGAGCCGTGTCGTGGGCCTGTTGTGGCTCAGAAACAGGAATTTCTGAGGGACGTGAAGAGGAGGAATTGAGGTTTTACCCCTGGATGTTACTTCTACAGTAACACAGCAAGGGAAATAAGTGGGAAGTACAAGCCCAAAGATTACACTTGATGTAAAAGCAGAAAAATCCCTTGGCTGGGGGAGCTGGAAGGGACCTGGCAGAGCTGGCAGGTGGTGAGGTTGGGATTGTGGTTCCACCAAGCTTCACTTCGGACTTGCTGTCAGGGATAACAGAAGCTGTGGGTTTGCCCCACTGAGTAAATGCCATGAGGGTTTGTTTGGATGTGTCTGGGCACCAGGACTGACAATCCTTGGAACAGCCAGCAGGAAACCCTCAGGGGCCGTGGAACTGCTGGGTGTGAGCTGTGTCCAGGACCCAGCTCGAGAGGTAACCATGGAACAGCCCCCCAGCTGTTGACACCAAATGTACTAAAATTTAGTGCTTTACAGACTTGAAACAGCTAAAAAATCCATTAAGGGAAAGCTGTTAATGTGGTTTTCCTTTCTGGAGAAAGCTTAAAGGGAATGGGGGTAGGAGGCTTGGGGTGTTTAAAGATATTCTGGGAGCAGTTCAGAGGGAATTTTTTTACTACTTAGCAGAGCCACAGCTAAAATACTTTAGCGGAGTGGTTAAACAGCAGTGATGGAGCTTTTAGGAGTGGAGGCAGAACTGTGCCTCAGAAAAAAAACAAAATTCTTAAAGCACTTTAACCATCACTGGATGCCATCAGAGGGTTAAAACCTCAAAAATTCAAGGGATGATAGAAAGTTATCCTCAAGGCAGTTAAAATGCAAACAGAGAGGAATTATGGAAGATGTCCCAAGGCCACATGATTGGAAAGAAAATATTCCGTTTTTACTGAGTTGCTTTTTTCCTCTGCAATTTTTGTTACTTTTTTTTTTACATGTGAGGATTTATTAAGCAGGGCAAGTCTCATAAGTATGGGGGGAAAAGGATGATTTTAGTGGAGGGCAGGTGATGATGATGATCATAAAAAACTTATTTTAAAACTTGGTGCAAAGTAGGCCGGGAGAGATTTTTTTCTTGGAGCTTGGAATTTGAGATTTAAATGACTTGATCTGGGTGTTGTGCCCATCATGGCAGAGATTTCTGAGCATGTGGTCTACAATCTCTTCATCGTGGGAAGTCACTCAAGACCCCTCCCAGCTCTCTGGGCACCCTGTGCCAGGACCTCACCACCTTCACTGCCAACAATTCCTTCCCAATATCCAATCCAAACCTGCTCCCTTTCAGTCTAAGATCATCCCCCTGCTTGTCCTGACCCTCCATCCCTTGTAAAAAGTTTATCTCCATCTTTCTTTAGCTCCTTCAGGAGCTGGAAGGTTGCAATGAAGTGACGCCATACCTTCTCTTCTCCAGACTTAATAATGATAATAATCTGCTTTTCGCTGACAAGGCTTTGCTCTGAGCCTGTGTTAATCGTGTTCCTTGTCCTATAGTGGGACAGCAGAGCCCTCCAGCCCTGCTCCTGCTGTTCCAGGGGTATCCACCCTGGTTTCCATTCTCCATGCACTGCCCCTCTTTCCCTGGAGTTGTAGCCATGGCTGATTGTACGGAACACCTTTCTTTTTCCTCTGAATAGCTCTGATTTTTCATATAATCCTCAACACAGCTGCAGTGCCACATTTCCATTCCCCCAGTGCAGGAGGTCTCTCCTGAGGGCACCTCACTCCCTGGGGCTGCATCTTCACCATCACCTGCCTGCAACATGAGCCAGTTCAAACCTAAACACAAAGGATTTCAGACCTGGAAGTTATTGCAGTCAACAAAATCCACACCCAATTCAGCCACTTTAATCCAAGAAAATACTCGTTTACCAAATTCCAAGTTACCAAGTTTGCTTTTACCAAGCCGAACTCCAGGTCTAACTTCAGGACTCCCAGTTCCTGCAGAGGGACATCCTTGCAGGGGGAGTTTGGCATGAGTCAGTAACAGAGTTTGTATTTTTCCAAAAAATACTTTGTACCTTCTGACCTTTACTCTTGGTGGAAAGCAAAATATAAATTACCTCCTTAACGTGGTGCAATTTGAAACATTTGTCTTTTCAGGCTGGGACCAAGGGGAAATTGGTGTTTGGGACACTTAAGGATCCATTTGTGATGTGTCACAGCAGGACCAAACTGCTGGAGGCTCTGAAATCCTGAAGGTCAAGCTTAATTTTCCCCATCCTGCAGCACAGAAGGCACTTTGAGCCCCTTGTACTTTCGACTTGCAAGGCAAGCAAATTGGATGCCTCTGTTGCATTTGGTAATTTGGGAAGATTATTTCTGCCCTCTCTGCTTTTCACTTGTTCCTTTTGAGGGTGTAAAGTTTTATTCTGTGCTGCAAATGGGCTCCAAACTGAGATAAAGAGCACAATTTTGGTAGAAATGCATAAGCTGGAAAACAAAGGAGAAATTTGAAGTGTTAAACGGTAAAAGCAAGGTGGGAGATTTTTTGTTAAGTAAAATGATGTGTAAAAGCTCTGAAAACACTATTAATTATGAGTGGGGAAAAGGCCACAATTCCTGTCCTTAAAATGTCTGTTTAGTATAATGGACACTTTCATAGGGAACACAATTTTCCTGGAAGCTTTTATTCCCAAAGCAGCTTTCCCCCCTCAGGGTGGGCCCTGTGTTTGTGCAGTTGCTGCCTTCTAGCACAGGTGACTCCTCAAGGTCTTGGTTTTCTGCTTTTTGTTTTCCCCTGCCCTGTTCCCACAGCAGGGGAAATGTGGTTCTAAAGAGGTGGCCACAGCTGCAGGTGTTGAGCCAGGGCCTGAATTTGTCACCTTCCCTGCACCAAACCCCTGTGTGGCTTCTGCCCAGGGGAGCTGCTCTGCTTCAGGTGCCCCTTGTTCCTGAGGTATCCGTGGGATATCAGGGTATCAGGGCAGCCTGGATTTCCATGCAGACACTTGGTGCCTCGAAGCATTCAGCTTGGGAAGCTGCTCTTGTGTTCCTGAGAGGGGGAGTGATCCCCAGGGAACTGAACGTCCCTGGAGTGTGGGAGCTCCTCCCACGGATGTCCCGCTGCCTCCTACTCCAGCTCCACCTGGGATGTGGGGGGCTCCTCCCTTGGGGAGGACTCTATAGGCGGGACTGGAGTTTGAGACCAGCCTCCCTTCTGGAAGGGAGGCGTGCTCCGAGCCTTGGACCTACCCACGCTTTTAGACGCCTCGGTTATGTTCGATATTTTATTAGTTATTGTTCATTGTACCCTCCCCTGCGCTGTTTTAAGTGGACCCTGGACCCTCCCCTCGCACAGAACCCCACTGGTTATCCCCTCCAGCTCCTCCCGATTTCCCTTCCCTTTTAACCTGCTGTGCCCTGGAGCCCCTCGGAGTCTCTCCCCGACCCTCTCCCTCCCGGATCCCCGCACCCGACCCCACAATAAAGGAGGCCACGGGGGAGACCCCCTCTCGCCACCCTTTGCCTCCTTGCCCGATTCCTTCTGCGCCCTGTCTGCTGTCACCTCGGGCCACCTCACCTCTGTGTGACACAGCCAGGCTGAGCCCTGAAGCAGCCGCACCCAAAGCGAGCCCTCGGAGCTTTTGGAGGTCGGTGCCTGGGCTGAGAGCGACCAGGGAGCCAGGCCATGTACTACAGTGGAGACCTGGAACCCAGGAGCCTTTTCTAAAGGACATTGTCGTCTAGGAGGCCTAGAAGTGGCTGCTGATGCCAAGGGTGGCTGTGCAGAGGCTGCGGTGATGCTTGGAAGGCAGCCCAAGGCTGGGCAGGAGGCTGCAGGTCAGGAACCTGTTTATTATTAATGATGATTTTCAGTGAGAGGTGAGTGAGCATCTTCAGCCTCACTGCTCTTGAGGGTCAGTGTTTCACAGGCTATCAGAGAAAAGTTTGATCTTCCAGATGGATGTCATGCCCCTGGAAGTGTCCAAGGCCAGGCTGGATGGGGCTTGGAGCAACCTGGGATAGTGGAAGGTGTCCCTGCCCATGGCACTGGATGATCTTTCATGTCTCTTCTAACCTAGTCTGGGATTCCCAGCTCTTCCCTCTGAGGTGGAGGGGGTGTTTGAAGGCACAGGATGCTGCCAGGTGTTGTGGCTTTGCCCTGGGCAGCCTGGGCTCCTTGGCTGTGCCAAAGGCACCTTGTGCCCCTTGGTCTTTCCCATCCAGTTTCCTCTGGGCATAAACTCCAATGAGCTCTGCAGCAACACTCAGGGAGAAGAGGGACCCTTCCTATTTTCCAGCTGACAAAAGGTGGGGTGAAAGCTCATTCCCCCACCTGGAACTCTGCCTGAACTCCGGCTGTATCCCCACTCCAAGGAAAGATCCCAATTGCAGTTCACACTCAGGCACAGATGGTCACCCAGGCCTGAGAAAACACCTGGGCTGAACCACCCTGGGCCCTGTGTCCCCTCCCCTCCCTGACCTTCCAGAGACCTGGAACTTGCTGGATTTTCTGAAGAGATTTCTTCCCTGTTGCTGCTGCAGTTTTTAACTCTGAGGATGATTATATTTTGTCACTGTTTTTTATAAAAGTGTCATGGGCTTGAACACTCACAGTGACACTTCACACCATTATTGCAGAAGTGTTTCAAGTGTTCCAAGGTGCTTTTAGGTGCCGACAAAATTTAGTTGACAACATAATAATAAATCCAGCTCCAGCAACACTTTTAATGAACATGAAAACTCTGACTGATTACCTCTTGGTTCACCCCTGGTACCTCTTTTCCTCACTGCTTTGTTCCATACTAAAGACACAATTTATAAGATCTATGATATAGTATATAGATTGTGCAGAATCAAAATATAATAATGTATATAATAGGGGAATTATAACAATGTAATTTATAAGGTCTCCATCTCTGTCATGGAACACCAGGAGAGTGAATTTTTTAAGCTTTGTTAGACTTTACTTTTTAAGTTAACTATGGTACAAAAATCCAATAAAAACCTGAAGGTTTTAATTTATAGCAAAGCTCCTGAACCCCACTCTGGGAATGGAAAGCAGTCCTGGCATCATCATTAATTACCTGCATAGTTACTGCAAGATTGACTGGCTCTGACAGAACTGGAGTCAGTTCCTGTTGTTTGCTGGGCTGGGACTGTGCAGTGCAGCTTTCAGCTGGGATAAATATCCCAATCCAGTCTCTAATCTTTTCATCAGAGGTGAAATATCCAGAGTCCTCTGTTTAAATTCCTCCCTGGAGAATGTGAGAGGAAGCAGAGTGGTCCCATGTGAGCCATGACAAAGGGACACATAAATGTCCTGTAAAGCATTTGCCATTATTGTCAACATGGAACCCACACGGCTCCAAAGGTATCACATTAAAAGACTTGGAATTCCACCCCCAAAATTCAGAAGAACAGGGAGCTTTTTAGATTCAATTTACAGTGTGATTAAAGACTCCAAGAATAAATCTTGCAGCTTGATCTCCAGATGAAAGAATATTAAAAATATTGATTTATTGTTGCTTCTTGGATGAACTTTGCTCAGATTGTTCTGCACTGTGGCCACTCAGCCTGGCAGGTTTGGGGCTCTGCTGGGACTTATTTCTGTCCAGCACTTTGGGGAAAAGATCAGCTTTTTGCAATGTTTGAAGGTTTTAAAAACAGTAAAAGAAAAATGGGAACCATCAGCTGTGGGGTGTCTGTGAAACCCAGATGGAGGCACAAGGACACCAGCTCTGGCTTCTTAAAGAAATAAATAAATAAACCTTCCTTGGCTTGGAAGAAAGACAGAAAAAGCAAAGTACGGCCTAAATCACTGTCACTTGTTAAATCAGCTCAGGGCTGTGTCCTCAGCTGATGCCACTTAAAGTCCTGTACACCCAGATTAAGTTGCAGTAATTGAAGAGGAAGATCTTTAATTAAGCAGAAAATCATGATCATAAAACTGTTCTCATGTACCTGTTTTATCTGAGCCCCGTCTGTGCATGTGAGGGTGTCCTAGAAAGTCCAGGTCCCTAAATTAAAAACTTCCATTAGCTTTTCTAATGAGCTTTAAACACTGTTGTAAAAAATCCTTCCTTAATCAGCACCTTTTGTTCTCAAAGTGCTGTAAGTTGGGGACCTCAGGAAGGTTTTGTCCCTCTCCTGCCTCAGCAGCTTTGGCAGCACCTCCAGTTCTTGTGGAGGTGGAAAATGGGTCTTTTCCAGGGTTAATCCCTGCAGCTACTCCCTGGCTGCTCTCAGGAGCACTTGGCTGGTAATCCATCAAACAGATTGTTCCTGTCTGCCTCAGAGCAGTGTCCTTCCTCCTCAGCCTGCTCCTTTCTAATTCTCCTTCAGCCCTTCCTCATCCTCAGCCTGGAGTGAAACCCTCCAAGAGTTCATCAGCCGGGCCTGCGGAGGTGCTGGAGCAGAATCCGTCCCTTTGTAAGGAATTAAATCCCAAAGCAGTGGGGATGGACAATGCATCAGTGTGTGTGAGCCTGGAGGTGCTGCCGTGGGGGGATGGCTCTGGAGCTGGGGGAGCCTGCCCAGCCTGGGCTCAGGAGGGAGGAGGCCTGGAGCTCTCCTCATCTTCTGGAGCTCTCCTTATCTCCTGGAGCTTTTCTCATCTCCTGGAGCTCTCCTCATCTCCTGGAGCTCTCCTCATCTCCTGGAGCTCTCCTCATCTCCTGGAGCTCTTCTCATCTTCTGGACCTCTCCTCATCTCCTGGACCTCTCCTCATCTCCTGGAGCTCTCCTCATCTCCTGGAGCTCTCCTCATCTCCTGGAGCTCTCCTCATCTCCCGGAGCTCTTCTCATCTCCCGGAGCTCTCCTCATCTCCTGGAGCTCTTCCCATCTCCTGGAGCTCTTCCCATCTCCTGGAGCTCTTCTCATCTCCTGGAGCTCTTCTCATCTCCTGGAGCTTTTCTCATCTCCTGGAGCTCTTCCCATCTCCCGGAGCTCTTCCCATCTCCTGGAGCTTTTCTCATCTCCTGGAGCTCTTCCCATCTCCTGGAGCTCTTCCGATCTCCTGGGGTCTCCCGGTGGATGGACAGGGACGGCACACGATGCTCTGGAACCAGAGGGACGTGGTCTTGCTGAAGTGCCAGGAGGGATTTAGTGCCACCAGCACAGGTCCCCAGGGTGTTTCTCCTGCCATAAACAAAAGCAGCACCAACAGCCCAGGAGGCTTTTTAGGGGATGGAAAAAAGAATCAATGAAGCCATTAGAGCAAAAGGCAAATTAAAGTGTTACATCTCAAAGGACTCCTTATTTTTTTCCTCTTCCCTTTGAATTACTTTTCATGTTATTCTTAATTTCCTTACATCAGATGATGGTCTGCTTGTCATCCAGCAGGTGACAGCCACACCTGGGCCTCTGTCCTTGCGCAGAGGGACACTGGTGGTGTGGGGGGTGGGTGGGGAGAGCTGCATTTCACCCCGGGATCAGCAAAGAGCTTTAATTTTCCCAGCACATCACCATTAATCTGGACATAGGCAGGGGATTGCAAAAAAATAAACTGAAATTAAAGCCTAAAAAGCTGGTGGTGTGTGATAATGAATGAGACACTGCTGACCCGTGGGCCTTCTCTCTCTTCTGGATAATTACAGAGGAATAACTATATAAATCTTGCTTGGATTTCCTGCCCTGTTTTTCCATGGAAATGGATGGTTCTGGTGTGTTTTCTCTCCAGGCTGGAGGATTGTTTTAATTTAAATACAGCTTTGCAGTGTTTTGCTGCTGTAGCAAGTGGAATTAAATAAAAAGAAAAAAGAAAGAAAGCTAGGAAGGAGCGGAAAGTGAAGCTTTTACTCAACTGGGTTGTTCATCACAGCAGCTGCTGGGCCTGGGTCTGAGCCCCAGATTGCTGCCCAAATGCAGCTCCCAGGCAGCTCCTGCCAGAGGGTTTCGATTTTCCCTCTTAAAATCCAAAGAATGGTTTGGGTTGGAAGGGACCTCAAAGCCCATCCAGTGCCACCCCTGCCCTGGCAGGGACACCTCCCACTGTCCCAGGTGCTCCCAGCCCCGTCCAGCCTGGCCTTGGGCACTGCCAGGGATCCAGGGGCAGCCACAGCTTCTCTGGGCACCCTGTGCCAGGGCCTGCCCACCCTCCCAGGGAACAATTCCTGCCCAATATCCCATCTGACCCTGCCCTCTGGCACTGGGAAGCCATTCCCTGTGTCCTGTCCCTCCAGCCCTTGTCCAGAGTCTCTCTCCATCTTTCCTGTCAGTTCCTTCAGGCACTGGAAGGTCACAATTAGGTCACCCTGAAGATTCTTCTCAGGGAACACCTTGGAGAAACCTTTTCTCCTGGCCCCAAGAGGGAAAGAACCTGATGTTTAAACCAGCATCTCCTTGTGCAGGGTTTGTTGCTGTGGAGCTCTGTTCTGGGCAGGGTTGATCCATTTATTTATTACAGGGATTTCTGGGCAGTTTAACTGCAAACTGATTTTAAGTGAGGTTTGTGCTGGAGGAGCAGGACAGGGAGTGCAACATGAGCATGGGAAGGTTGTGGCAGCTGCCTCATCCCTGGAAGTGCCCAAGGCTCAGTTGGACAGAGCTTGGAACAACCTGGATTGGTGGAAGGTGTCCCTGCCCGTGGCAGGGGGTGGAACTGGGTGCCTTTGAAAGGTCTCGCTGTGTTTTGGTAAGATTTTGGCAGCTGGGAGTGCTGCAGTGAATTGCAGCTGGCTGGAGAGCGAGCACAAAAGTGCCAAGGAATGTGGGATTTGTTTGCTGCCCGTGGATCAGAGCCTGTTCAAAGGGCAAGGCTGAACAAGGGTGCAGCTTCCAGCTTCACCTGCCTGAGGATTCCAGGTCCTCAGAGGGGTTTCTTTGTGTGATGCTCTTCAGATGAAACATCCTTGATGCTTTGGCACCCAAGGCCATGGCTCAAGGCAAGTCCATTACCCTGTTTTGGGATCACCTTGGAATGCATCACATCCGTGTGGAGGCTCTCAGCAGAGAGCTCCAATTCCCTGGATCTCCACATTCAGCATCAGATAAACCAAATCAAATTAGTGCTGTTCTCATTTTGAATAGAAAGTGCCTATGAGGGGCCTAAATGCAGTTAGAGGAACCACTTTAAATTTACACCTGTAATTCATTTAAATTTTTAAGGTGCTTAAAAGCTTGGCTACACATCATTTGTGACTGCTTCCCTCATCTGGGATGCTGATGGAGGAAAAGATTTTCCACAGGTTGGATGGGAGAGGCTGGATAAAGCCTGCTTGTTTTTGTGCTGCTGTCAAGTTTTATTTTCAATTGCTTTAGGGCATTTTCTTGATTTTTGGAGTTTCAAGTTGCTCATTAAAGCCGAATGAAGTGTTAATGTTCCTGGCCTGAGCAGTGCAGAGGCAAACTCTGTATGTTCATATCCATATGAAAGTGCTGGAAATCCCTAAAAGCAGAAGACCACAATTTTTTGAAGTGTTTGATTCTAAGCTCATTTCTTGATTGTGAGAAGCAAATCTGTGGTTTCTGAACACAGAGACACAACCCCAAACTGGGCTTTTTAGCTGCCTCAGAGATGAAACTCCCATTTTCATGTACTGAAACTAAAAACTCTTCATAATTCTTTCACAGGCTTCTGTTTTCCATAAAACTTCCCATCGAATCCATATGGCTGGATTCTGCTTAATTAATTCCATTGCACCAAAACGCTGGGATCGGCCCACACTGGGTGGTAACTGCAGCTGGCTGAGGGGAACTTTTCATGGAGTCATGGAATGGTTTGGGTTGAAAGGGGCTTTAAAGCCCATCCAGTGCCACCCCCTTCCACTGTCCCAGGCTGCTCCAAGCCCCGTCCAGCCTGGCCTCGGGCACTCCCAGGGATGGGGCAGCCACAGCTTGTGCATTACAGCTCCCACTCCACTCCTACACCAGCAGCACAGGCTGTAATTTCCCCTTTCCCAACAATATTCCACCTGCATCCACAGCTGAAATTCGGGCTGTGAAACATCCCCAACCTGTTTGAGTTTAAAAGATCTCCCTTTATCACCTTGGAGAATCTGAGGCCGTGTTTGAATAAGGAAAAGCTGCTTATGATCCATTAAGAAGCTGCAGGCTGCAGTTCGCTGGTAATAAGACAAAGAGCAGGTGTGGGACACCTTTCCCACAGAACCTGCAAATGCCCCCATGTGCTCTTCCCCCTCAAATTGTATTTGCTCCGTGCTGAAGGAGAGTAACACCCTGAAGCCACAGATGGCAGCAACTTCCAGGGCTGGGAACTCCAAGGAGCTGTACCTGGGCTGCTTTTTGGGGAGGGGAGGAAAAAAAAGGTGTAAATGCAGAGCCCTGGGACAGGAACTTTTCCTGGTCTCTGATAAAGCTCCCCAGGCTGCAAAGATTCTTCTGTCTCTTCTGACCCCACAGCCTGGTTTGATCCAAAGCCTTCTCTGGAGCTTTTCCTCTTCTTTCCACTCTAATAGGCAAATCTAATTACTTCTTTTCTCCTCCTCTGAAGGGGTTAATTATTCACCACAGATGTTCATGCAGAAATGGCCTTGTTAGGACACTTCATTTAAGACAAATGTTGCATGTGACAGGAAGGAAAACCAAAGTGGTGAAAAGTCTCTTCCTTTCCCTCTCCTTAAAGCCTCCATTCCCCTTTAGTCCCCTCAGTAGCTGCTCCTTCCCCCAGGACATGGTGCTGCTTCCTTCCGGAGTCTCCTGGCTGGGAGCTGTTCTTTCCTTAGAGCAACCACACAGAGACCTGAGCTGGAAAATGATCCTTTCTGCTTGACCTAGAATTGCTTCTCCAGCAATCTGGGTGATTCTGAGTTTTGGAGGTGCCACCCAGCTCCAGGGCAGTGTTGGCTTCCCAGTCTGAGGCCTCTCAGCAGCCCAGTGCCTCCAGTTCTGATGGATTCACCTTAAGGGATTTTTCCCAACTGCTCCATCAAATTGCCCTTTTTCTCTCCCCTCTCGACATAGCTGTAATTTGGCTTTAAAGTGGCTACAAATCCTTTGGTCCTGGGGATGTTGTGGCTTCGTGTCCTGCTGGTGGGGGGACCCTTCCTGCCCAGCTCCCTTCCCTGTGCCAGGGCAGAGCCACTAAATCTAAATTCCGCCTGTTCTGTGATCTGCAGCTCCTTCCAGGCAAGGCTTTCAGCAGAATCTCACCAGCCTGTGGCTTCCATGGAACCTGGATATGGAAACATGGATTTCTCAGAGCAGTGCCATCAGCTTGTCCCTCCTTGGCTCTGCAGCTGAAGTGACACGAAGATGCCAGAGCAGAGATTTTGCTTGTGCTCTCCAGCAACCAGAGACACAAAAAGCTCTTGGAGTTTGGAGAGGGGAAGGAGCATCTGCTTTGGAAGGATAATTCAGGAAGGTGGAGGGAGAAATCCACCTGCTGTGGAAGCTTTTCCATCTCTCCTTATGAGATTTGTCACCACCACAGTCTGATGATGAGGAAGGCAGACAAGGCACACAAATTCTTTCAGAAACTCTGAGCATGCTGCCCTTGGGGATCTGACACACACTGAATGATGCTGCAGAATGAAGTCCTTTGAATTCTGCTTCCTGTGACCAACACAGAAAAGCTGGAGCATGACTGGCCCCTGGAAGGTGGAGGGAGAGAAGGATTTTCTGGTTCATGGTGCAGCTGTCCATCATCCCTCTTGGGACAGACACAACCCAATGCCCACTTTGGCTTTGGGAAGCTCCCCCAAATGCCCACAGGCAGGACTGCTTCCAGTCCACCCCATGCCACTTCATTTCACACAATTAGGAGCTGTGACTTCCCTGACCTGACTCTTTGTGTCATGAAATTAGATATTTTTTGGAAGCCACAGCCCACCAAGGAGAGATTGAAAGCAAACTGATTACCCAGGTGGAATGGCTCTGACCTCCTGGTATTAAAGGATTGACCAACTTTTTGATAAATTCACTTAATCTTCCTTCCTCCCTCCTCCCCTCCCCCCCCCCACCTTTGTAAAAAATAAAAGGTCTTGTGCTTCAGGAAACCTTCAAATCCACTTCTGTATTCAGTGCCCACCTTCCCTTTGCTGTTTCTGATCCCTTTGGCCTCCTGTGATCCACAGTGGGGTCTGAGCTAAGAGGGAAAGACAGAGCTGGGTGTCCTGGAGGTGCAAGAATTCTGGGCTTGAATCAGAGCAAAGTGTCCCAATCACTGCAGCAAACCCAGCAGGAAATGTATGGGAAGGAGCCAAGGGATCAGTGTTCCCTGCTGAGGGACCCTGCTGTGTGCAGAGCATCTCCCTGGAAGCCAAAGGGACCAGCAAAGGCTCCTGGGGGGGATGGAGGAAACCTTGGGGCTCAGGACAGGCCGAGATGTTGGAAATGTGATTTCTCCTGACATTCCTGAGGAATGAGGAGCGCACATGGGTGCTGTGGCTCAGTGCTGGCAATGGGGATCTGGGTGCTCCATGTTTCCTCCCAGCCCTCAGACTGGGACCAGTGTCTTTAGGGACTCAGACACCTGCCCAAAATCTGCCTTTCATGCAGGAACAGGGAAGAAATGTATCCATCACATTACCTCAAATTAACAGCAGTGGTTTAGGTTGCACATAAAATTAATCTGATTGGATTTTAGAGTGAGGTTTCTAATAAACAAGCCTGGGAGTGTTTACAAGCCTAACTGCAATATAATTATCTTTTTCAGCATGAGCTGAGAGCTCCAAGAGTGGCTGGTCCAGTGGCAGCTCTACTATATTCAGCAGGGCCTAATGAATAGGGAGCAGATTGTGAAATATTGTCTATTTTTATTGTTATTCGTGCAGGTGAGAGCCTTGCAGCAGGGAGATCGCTGCCTTGGCTGCTCTGCATTCCCAGGGAAGAGGCAGGAGTTTTGCCAAGCTTCAGGAATGAGGTGCTGCCAGGGAAAAGGAGCAGAGGGAGGTCTGCTCCAGCCTGGGAGTCGCTGCAGGGAGGTGACACGGGGAGGAATTTGACCTTCTGGTCACCTTAGACCAATTTCACCCCCAGGGTGACTCCATGGGCTGCTGAGCTGAGCTGTGCTGCTGGTTTTCCATTCCAACAGTGTTCCAGCCCCCACCAATGTGGGATAAAACTCCGGGCTGGCCTCAGCCCCTGCAAATCCCTGATGTTCCCCCCAGGTGGGACACAGGACCAGTTTTCCCAGTGTGACCATTTGGGGCAAACCACACCAGTTTGGCCCTCTAGGTCACAACTGCAGCTGGAAATGGGAAGGCTTTGGTAACCACACCATGATGGCCAGGATAAAACTGGGGACAAATTCGGTGCTGTGCTGCTCCCTGTCCATGGAATGTGGTGTTTTGTGTGTGCCTTGGAGCAGTTCTGGTTGAATTTCCAGGAGAAAAGCTGTGCCAGGAGAGAGGAATTTCAGTGCTGGCAGTTCCTGGCTGGCCTGTGCAGCCTCCAGAGATGTTTATTCCAGTTTGACCTGGAAGGAGAGAGCCTGGGGAGGGCACAGCCTTGAGCAAGCACATGTTCAGGTATTGCTTACAACCTTCTGACAGTGGCTGGAGGAGCAGCAAAGATCCACAGCCAGGGATTCCAGGGAAAATTCGATCTGCAAATATAAACACACATAAAATAGTGCTTGTCTGCATTTGATTTTTGTTCTAGTGAGTATTCATAATCAAGTGGTAGAAGATCACAGAGGCTTCATTCCTGAAGTGTTAAAATAAGAAGCAATTAAGGCTGTTGAAAGTTGCCATGGAGGCAGGAAGGAGGTGGCTGAGGAAGGAGAGTTGGTTTTTCAGGCTGACATCAGGGACTGCTTCTTCCTCAATTTATTTACCAGAGCTGGGGCAGTTTTATACCCAATGCAGCAGAACAGTGAGGGAGCTCTGTGTGTCTGTAGTGTTTCTTTGGGATGGTAGGAGCTGTGTGTGGGATGGAGGTGCAGGAGTGGATCGAGGGACTGCACCTGGAGGGGGTCTGAGAGATGCCCCTTCCCATCTCCCCCCACAAACACAGGGGGGTGGGAACAGCTCAGGCTCCTTCCCCTGTCCCCTGGCCAGGGATGAGTCTCACTCAGGGCTCCTAACACACTCATCCATGTGGGTAAGCACAGAACTGCACACTGGCTCTTTTTCTTTTTGTTTTTTTGCCTGTCTCCAAACAGTTTTCAAGGCATCATATTCCACTGAGTGGAGTTTGTATTAATTAAAACAAGCTAATTGCCAGGGAGCTTCTGAAGGAGCAGGTCTTTGAGCTGGCCCAGGGGACAGGGAGTGAAGGGCTTTGAGTTGTGTGTAACCCTCAGATCCAGTTTTTGCTGTGTAATCCCTTCCCTGCCAAACAGGGAATTCAGCAAATTGGCCTGAACACGGACTGAAGCTCTTTGGGGGTGGCTCTCTGTGTCACAGCTTTGCAGTCAGGGGAATGGGACCAGGTGAGGTCAAGTGTGAGACAGGAATTGATTGTGGCTGATCCAGGAACGTTTCCCAAGCTCTGCAATTCTGAGGCCGTGTCTCTGCACAGGTCTGAGCTGACCCAGTGCCAGGTGCTGATGTTCCCTTCTGGCACAAGCTTTCCATCCAAAGCTGTTTTCACTGATTGATCAGGAATCCAGCCTGACCAAGGGTTCCTGAGGGGCTGGGGCGCATTTCTGTCACTCAGTTCTGAGCAGGGCCCTGCGCTTGGCTGGCAGGCTCCCATCACCTTCACGTCACAAATTCCATGACAAGTTGGACCTCAGAGCTTGACCCAGCCATGCCAGGCTGGGCAGGCCTCTCCAGAGAGCTGTTCCTCTCCTGTTCAGACAAGTATGAACAGCAGCTCAGCAGAATTGCCCTCCAGGCAGCCTGATTTCTCTCCATTAAATAGCTGGGCTTTACAAATTAAGCTTTGTAATTCCCCAGGCAAGGTGGGTACCTTAACAGGGGGATCCAGCTTTTGGGATTCTGCGCCTGAAAAATGGCTCAGGTTTTCCTATCTATTGCAGAAATCCCTTCCTCAGCTCACCAAATCCAGCATCTCCAGATGTGTTTTTTAGCACTTGGATTTGTTTGAAGGCTGTGATGGAGAAGTTCCTCAGGAGAAGAGATGGGATAAATTTTAGCATAAGAGAATGGTTTGGGTTGGAAGGGACCTTAAAGCCCATCCAGCCCCACCCCTGCCATGGCAGGGACACCTCCCACTGTCCCAGGTGCTCCCAGCCCCGTCCAACCTGGCCTTGGGCACTGCCAGGGATCCAGGGGCAGCCACAGCTTCTCTGGGCACCCTGTGCCAGGGCCTCGCCAGCCTCACATGGACATTCTTCATAATGTCCAACCTAAATCTGCTCTCTTCCAGTTTGAAGCCATGCCCCCTTGTCCTATCCCTACATGCCCCTGTAAAAAGGCCATGGAGTGATTTCATCCCATTTCATCCCATTGAAATTGCTTTCTCTCCTCTAAGGCTTTGCTGTGCTGCTGTTCCCCGGGCTCCAGGGACACTCACGGCAGCAGTGATGTGTGTGAGCAGGCCAAAATGACTGAAATTACTAAAAATGGCCCCAAATAGCCAATGCTACTGTAAAAAAGGCTTCTTAAGGGTCCTGATTTTCAGATGGGCCATGTCTGAGGCTGGCTGAGCACCACGCCCCACCTCATGATGCTCTGAGGAGACCTTGTTTGCCCTCAGGGTCCATCCGCTGCTGGGTTTGGCTGTTCTAATGTGACACAGAATTAAATGGGCTCCCAGTGCTCCCAGCAAGCCCGGCTCTCGCTGGTCACTGCCATCACTTGTGTCTCCCAGGAAATGCCAGAGCAGAGGCTGTTCCATGGAAAATGGGGTGGTGGCTGTGTGGGCAGGGGCTGTGCAGCCCTGCAGGAGCTGGGAACAGGGAAGGACAGAGTTCCCTGGCCTGTTTTATCTCCTAGACAATGAGCCATCAGGATAAAATAACGTTGTTCAGCTTGCTGGGAGGAGGGAGAGGAGCGAGCATTTAAAGAACACATTGTGTGATATTGCACCTCAGCAAACCAAACCACAGAGGAGGGGGAGAATCTGGATTTGCTTTCCATAAATCCCTTTAGCTGTTCAATGCAGCTGAACCCCGTGACCTCTGAGCTGCAGCAGAGAGGGAAGGGTTTGAGCCTTTCCAGGGCTGTGTGCAGGTGATCAGTTGATCTTTGCTGCATCCCTTGAGCTCCTTAGTGGCAGAGCAGGTGATGGTCTGGGCTGTTCAATCCTGCACATGTTTTCCAAGTCTCAGGCTTTGTGTTCCCTCAGCAAAGATCTGGATCTGGGTGGACTTTGGGTTGGTTTCTTTTTCTTCCTCCCATTTATATCCCAGCATATCCCAGCCATGGGTGCTGCCCTCCTGTCTGAAGATGGCACTGCAGCATCTCACAAGCCCAGCTCCCAGGATCTGCGTCTCCAGCAGGTCCTTCCAGCTCCAGGCACGAGCTTTGAGAGCTGAGCTGACAGCAAAGATCCTGAGCCATGGGGAGCAGGAGGTGGGTGCTGGGACAGGAGCTGTGAAGGATTTGCCTCCCATCAGCAAGGAAGGGAAAAGGTGGGAAAGACTGCGGGTAAGGCTGGAGAATTGGGAATTCAGCTGAGGTGCTGCCTCATCCTCCTCCCAACCCCTGATGCTTTCCTGAAGCACCTGATCTGTGTACGAGGCCAAATTCATTACAGAGGCAAACTGGTTCCAGTCCTCTGACTTTGCTGCTCTGGTGTCTGCTGGCTCCAGCACCCTGAACTTCCTGAAAATAGAAAAGGGATGTGCTGGGAGAGAGGGAGAGAAAGGAAATTCTCACAAGCTGAGATACTTTAAACGGCAAAATGAACAGGCTGCAGACACTCCTGTGATTTGCAGCAGTTGTGGGGTTTCTGTGCAGTGAGGGCAGGAAGGAATTTCCTTTTGGCTGGGGAAAAGGAGTTGGGAAAAATGCAGGTAAATATTAAAAAATGAAAGGAAAATAAGAAAATGTGTGTACACAGTGGGAGTTTGGCTGAAGTCTGGGGATGTGGCTCGTGCTGCAGAGCTCCTCCGGAGCTCTGCAGAAGCTGCTGCCAAGGGGAGGCAGCGACACAGGAGCAGCTCCAGGATCCCGAAGAAATCTGTAGAGAAAGGGAGAAGACAAGGGAAGCTGCTGTTGTTCCTTGAACACAGAGCTCTGAAATACCTCCATCCCCTCGCAGCTGGGCTGGCTGGAGGAGCTGTTCCGTAGTCTGGGGGCCGGGTCTCCGGGCAGCGGGAGGGCGGGGAGGGCTGGGAGCTGTGCTGGGGAAGAACGGGCACTCTGCTCTGGCAGCTCCATCGGCTCAAAATCTGCCCGGCTGCACTTGCCACAGTGTTCCCCATGGACATCCTGCATCCCGCTGTGCATCCCGGATTTTCACCGGGCGTGGCTGGGGTGTGGGGACCACACCCAGAGCATTCACATATCCCCCTGGGCTGCCCCAGCAAAGCCCCCAGCGGGGCCTTGGACCACTGCTGACAGGGAGAGGGGATGGGAAAGGCAAACCTGGAGGCTGGAATCCAGTCCTGGCACTTCTGCTGGCGGGTGCTGCGGGAGCTGCAGTCAGAGGGAGGCTGGAAGTGCTGCAGGCAGGGGGAATTCAGCACAAGCTTTGAGGCTGGGTTTATTCCTTCCCTCCCATCTTTACTTTCCTTTTTGGCTGGGAGCTTTTGAGTGTTGGCAGGGACTTCCAAGCCCCTTTGTCTCTCCACAGCTGTGGAAGGCTCTCCATGGTGTGTCAGCTCTGCTGCCAGCCCCGGCAGCTCCAACTTCCAAAGGAGCTGGATGCAGGCAAGGAAAAGGGGCTTCTCTGTACCTGTCCACGTGGAGGACAGACCACAGGAGAGTGTCATGTCCAGCTGCTCCAACGGTCCCAGAGAAGCCAGGCTGCTGCTCAATGGGATCCCAGAACCCCAGCAGCAGCAGGAATTTGGGGCAGGATCCGACTCATGAGGGCCTTGCTGCAATGTCAGTGCATGTTAATCTTTGTACAGAGGCCTTCCCAAAACTTAATTAGCTGGAGATAAATGCGGTCACAGTACTGACCATGAAGACATTGAGGTGTCCAGTGCAGAGGAGAGGATTTCCCTGGGAGGACATGGACACAGACACGGAAGGGGTCAGGCTGGAAGGAGCACAGAGGTCACTGGTGCCACCTCCCTGCCCCAGCAGGGCCATCCCAGAGCACAGGGCACAGGGCTGTGTCCAGAGGGCTCTGGAATATCACAGGGAGGAGACTCCACAGCCTCTCTGGTCTCTGCTCAGGCTGGGGCAGTGCCCAGGGCAGAAGTTCTGCCTCCTGTGCAGGGGGAGCTCCCTGGGCATCAGTCCCTGCCCGTTCCTCTGGGGCCATTGCTGGGCCCTGCTCTGAGCCCTCCCTGCTCACAGGGACACCCAGGGCTGAGCCCTCCCTGCTCACAGGGACACCCAGGGCTGAGCCCTCCCTGCTCACAGGGACACCCAGGGCTGAGCCCTCCCTGCTCACAGGGACACCCAGGGCTGAGGGCCCCTCTCAGTCAAACTAAAGGAACAAGTGGAGAAATTTGAGGATTTATCCAGAGTCTACAAAGTAAGGTTCTGCCTTTGGTTGACCTTGGAGCCATGGGAGACTCAAACCCAACCTCTGAAGCTGAACGAACATTGAAACACCTCCAACAGCTTGGCCAAGATGTTGAGATGGTGTGTGCTGGGCAAATCTCCACACAGTTTTCCATCACTCAGTGAAGAGCCTTGGTGGAGTCCCAGATTCTCTTAATGCCCTCAAATCTTGGTGCAGAGCTCAGCCTGGACCCTTCACACCCAGAGAGAGCTCCAGCTCTCTGTGCATCCACTGGCCCAGACTGAGGTGCTGGTACTGGGGATCGTCTTTGCCACCCCTTTCACTGGCAGCTAGGACCTTTCCCTGGGGGTCCCCAGTGCAGCTCAAACACCAGGAGCTCTCTGCCTACAGAAAATTGACTTTGGCTTTTGCCTTGAGCAACTCAAACTGAAACAAGAAGAGAAAAGAAGGCAAACACTGATTAAAACCAAGTCTCACCTCTGTAGAAAAGGGGCAGCCTGTGAACAGAGCATCTCCTGCTTCTCCAGCACAGAGCAAACAGTTCTGTCCTCGCTTTGAATCGAAACACCTGAACTGTGTGGCCTCAGCCTGAAAAAAAAAAAAAAA
>VZRZ01008027.1:318994-434197 GCA_013398175.1 Climacteris rufus
AAAAAATCACTGGTTCGTTCTGGGGAGGAACAGGCAATTTTCCTCCAAGAGAAAATTGATCCATGCCTATCATCCTGTGTGGTGGTTTGTGAAGGTCTGGGAAGGTGTTTTGGCAGGATAATGGGCTGCAATTGCAGGGATTGATTCATAACCAGTGTGACTCCCGTGGGAGAGGTGGTGGCAGCTGATGGGGTGGGATAGAGAGACATTCCAAGGGATTTTTGCTCCCTGGGTGAATGGCACAGGGTGTTCCCTCAGCAGGATATGCCGGGAGCCATTGGATTCCTTGGGAGTGTGTCCCATCTGGACATTTCCCTCTGTCCATAGAGATTGTGTTCATTCTTCTCTAACTCTGCTTTGGGGCGAGGCAGATTTCATTCAGCACAGAGTGGAGCCCTTTCCCGAAGGGAGCTGTGAGATGGTGTTTCCCTTCTCTCAGCCTTCCTCCCATCCATCCCTCTCCAGCAAGGCAGGAGCATCCAGAGGATTTGTTTCATGGAGATGCACTTGGAATCAGAGCTGCTGGCTCCGAAGTGCTCAGGAAGAATTATCCCCCATTTGTTTGGTTTAGTCACTGTAAACCTCAGTATTTCTCTTTCCTTCCCAGCCATTGATCTGAACTCCAGACATGACGTTGTGATGGAGGTTAAATTGTCATCCAGGCTCCGTGGTTCCTATGGAAAGCCATCCCTCTTGCCTGTTCCTGGATATTTATCCAGGATGGTTTCAGGGATGTCAGCCCTGGGGGCAGAATTACGGCCTCAAGTGACCAAGTTAGAGCCACAAACATTTTGCACTGATAAGGAGACAAAGTCTAATTAGACCTCTTTCAGAGCACACCTCAGCTCACTCCAAACCCTGTCTAACAGGCTCCTCCATCCCATCATAGCTCTTTGTATCCAGAAATATTTTCCTTTAGACAGAGAAGGTGAGAAATTCACCTTCAAGAAATCATTGAAGGCTTTAAATCTAAGGCAGAGAAATGAGCCCCTGCCTGCGCTAAGCAGAGACCTAAATCCTGGAGGCAGGACCTGCTCAGAGCCTCAGCCAGGCTGGGGCTGTGATTCTGATCCAGAGATCCAGGCTGTCAGATCAGGGAACTCAGGGGAATGATGGTATTCAGGTCCCTGGGGCTGCAGCATTAGGAATTTATTTAGCCTGGAAGAAAGGGTTTGAACCAGGTTCCCACAACAGACTTAAAGCAAAAAAACTGTCTTTGACTTGAGGTTCTGATCGTTTGATGTGCGAGTTCCTCTGGGGGAATTCCTCCTGTCACCATAAACTCCAATAAATCAGAGTGTGGATAAAGCACGGAGGGAAGGAATTCTTTTTTCTTGTTTTGCACTGTTAGGGAAACAAAGACCTCTGAAGCTTTCTTTAATGTTTTTGAATGGGAGATCAGTTCTTGGTTTGGGTTTTTTTTTTTTTTGAGTAAACAAGCAGCTGTGTTCCCTTGCCCTACAGCTTCAGGTTCAGACATGCACGGAGGCAAATGCATTTCCCACCCCGGAATGGCACATAGCTGATGAGGCAGATGGAGGATCCGCTTCTGGGATGTGTTATCTGTTCTTGCTTGTGCACATCAGACGTTTTCAGCCTGGCCCACAGCTATTCCTGGGGCAGGTGCCAGGACAGGGATAATGGGGAACCTGGATGTGCTGCTGGGCAGTCAAAGCCCTTCCCGGCCCTCAGGAAATGCTCAGCTTGGAGATTTCACTGAAATGGGGCTGTTCCCGCAAAAGGGGCCCCCTTGTGACAAATAGGCTCTTTCCAGCAGTCATCTGTATTATTTTAAAAGAATTAATTAGGAAAGTAGCTAATAAATGATGTCTCAGTCCCCTAAGCCATCCTGGAGCAGCGCTGCTCGGGTTTCTCACAGCCTGGAGGAGCCTTCCTGTGCCTCCTGTGCCCTGGCCAAGCCTTTCCCTGCTCGTTCCCATTAATCTTGACTGCAGACAGGGCGGATCATCAGTCAGCACACAGAGCTGGGCAGTGATTGATACCAACAGCCCATTGATTGTGTGTAACAGGCAGGAATTGAGTCCTGGCTTCCCTCCCCTCAGGTTTCCAAGTCATTGCTGCATTTTGCTCAGTCTCTGCCCCTGTCTCTGTGCCATTAATGCCACGTCCACTCTGTCCCATCATCTCATTCTCCATAAAGCAGAGACAGCACTGGCTGACTGGAAAATACATCACTGGCTCTGAGGGAAAAAGAAAAAAATCTGGAAGACTGGGCCATGAGACTGTTCCCCAGACTCTGGAGACAGGAGGCTCTTCCCTGTTTATCCCTTCCACAGCAGCTGTAGGATATTGCTCTAAGGTTTGTTTATTTGTGCCTCTATCTTCTGTTTTCTCTCCATATCTCCGTCTTTATTCATAATAACCACGGCATAGAGGCATCACATTTTCCTTTGTCCCTGATACAATCGGCCAGCACAGGAATGTTCTGGCTGAGGACGTTCTTGAGAAGCTCAGCACCAATATCAGAGGCTCGATCCGGCAGCCAGAATAAAATTGCTTTTTCTGGGAAGATACATTCTTCTGCAAAAGAGTGCTTGAGTCAAAGCAGCCAGGAGTGAGATTAGATTGTTGTCAGAGGACTTGGCACATTTGTTGAGCACAGGGAAAGCGAAGACAACCAAGAAAGAGTCAAGAGAGAAGCAGCTGTACCTGGAGAGCTCTGCGTGCCTCAGGTGTAACTGCTGCCAGGGCTGGGATGTTCTCCTCCTTTTCTCTGGGCAGAGGGATGTCCAGCCCAGGTTTGAGAGGAGGAGCAGGACTTCAGGAAAAGCTGGAGTTGCTTTGCAGAGCACTTGGTTCCAGTGCGAGCTTCAAGTCCAATCCTGGAAGGAGTTGAAGAACCGCAACACGGAGCATTTGTTGTGTGTTGGAGAGGGGCTGGAGGGACAGGACACAGGGAATGGCTTCCCAGTGCCAGAGGGCAGGGTCAGGTGGGATATTGGGCAGGAATTGTTCCCTGGGAGGGTGGGCAGGCCCTGGCACAGGGTGCCCAGAGAAGCTGTGGCTGCCCCTGGATCCCTGGCAGTGCCCAAGGCCAGGCTGGACGGGGCTGGGAGCGCCTGGGACAGTGGGAGGTGTCCCTGCCAGGGCAGGGGTGGCACTGGATGGGCTTTAGGTCCTTCCCAACCCAAACCATTCCATGGTTCTGTGCTCAGTTCAAACCCAGAGCAGAAATCACGAGGGAGATCAAGGGCTCAGTTCAGGGGACTCAGGAGGGAGTTTCAGCAAGGCTGGAGGGATCTGGCTTGGGAAGAATCCTTCAGCCAAAGGAAATCTGGGAAATCTCTCAGTGCTTTTTGTACAAAATCGAATGAGAGATGCAAAAGCTGCTTCTTGCAAGGTTTGCTGATTTTGCTGGGAATATTTCACAGAGCTGTGAGAGGGTAAAACTCACCTCTTAAATCTCATTTTTAAGGTTGAAAGCCCCTTCTCTCTTCACTACTTTTTATGGATACGAAGGTTAAATGAGCAGTGATTTGTCTTTACTTTGCCTTTTGCCAGCTTGGAATAGAGCAGCAATTTTGTGGCTGCAGGGGAAGGGAAGGGTGTTCTTTATCCCTGTGAATTCCTCCACATACAGGGCAGATTTTGGAGAAAGGGGATCAGTAACTTTGCAATTCTGAGTTATTGGGATGATGAGACTTTTTCCTACATCTCAAGTTCAGCTGAGACCTTAAAGTGAGATCAGTCAATCTTTATTCTGGCTGGTAGCCCCCAAAAAGTAGCTAATTTCAGCCTTTCTGAAAGACCTGAAATTTCAGCCTTTCTGAAAGACCTGAAAGCAAAACCAGTTTATGCCTAAAATTTCTTGTATCAAAACACAACCTGTCATCATTTTACATTTTATAATTTTTGAAGATAATAAAGAGATTATATCTTATTTTATAATAAAGAGATTTTCCCAATATCCCTGGTTGCAAAGAGAGGGTTTATCAGGTGATCCTGATGTCATTGGCAGAGCTGGGTGGACAGCTTGAAAAATCATTCTGGGAGGTCTGGGACATCCCTGTCCATCCAAAGGAGAAGTTAATGATGGAATGTGGTCACCTGGAGAGTGGGGGCTCTTCACCCCTCACACTGCAGGAGGAGGCTGGGGACAGGGCTCCAGGTTTCCAGGACAATTATTTTTCCCCAGGATATGAGGGTGCTCCACGCCTCAGAGCATGGTGCTGTTTACTGCCCGTCCTAGGCTTAAATACCCAGAATAAAAGCCTGCAAGGTGAATTTATTTATGGTGGGTATGTGACTGCTGCAATCTGGAAACAAAGGAACCACCAGCTCTGAGACAGCTCCGTATGAAATGTAAAAAAAGCTGTTAAATATCCTCTTTAAACACGGCAAAATGGGCCAGGGAGGAGGACGTGTCTCCTGACAGCTCTGGCAGGAACTGTTTCCTGAGGTCAGTGAGCTGTGAAAGACTCGTGGTTCCTTCCATTTAGCTGCTCTGGAAAAACATTAAGTGAACAGTTCGCTTTCCAAAGGTCACTCAAAACCCAGTAAAAGCAACAAAGCCATCCCAGCTGGGATTCCTGCCTTTCCTTCTCTGAAAAGACAAGGGTGGATGTGCCAAGGCAGGGCCCTGCACCTCTCCCAAGCAGACGTTGCTGCCCTGTTGCTCTTTGTCCTCCAGGCTTGAAGGGCTTGAGGCTCAAGGTGTGACCAGGAAAAGGCTCTGAGCTGCGTGTGGGGTGTTTGACTGCAGAAAAGAGGAACATCCACCCAGAAACCACAGAAAAGCTGAGAAATGAAAATCGGCATTTCTGGGAATTGAAGAAGGCCCAGCAGGGATGGGCTGCTGGGTGTTTGAAGGGGTTTGTGGAGCCACACACGTGTGGGATGTGTTTGCTCACACTTGGGCAGAGATGGGGAGGGGGGACATGATCAAGGATTTGCTGTGACCACAGGTGAGCAGTCAAACCATGATCTGAACCTCTGCAAACCCCCAGAGCTGACCTGGGAAAAGGAATGAGAGGGATACAGCCAGGACAGCTGCTCCCCTGGGAGGCAATGGCTGTGCTTCTCCCAGAGTCAGCACTTGTTGGGAATGGGGCTGTGCTTCTCCCAGAGCCAGCACATGTTGGGAATGGGGCTGTGCTTCTCCCAGAGCCAGAACATGTTGGGAATGGGGCTGTGCTTCTCCCAGAGTCAGAACATGGTGGGAATGGGGCTGTGCTTCTCCCAGAGTCAGCACTTGTTGGGAATGGGGCTGTGCTTCTCCCAGAGCCAGCACATGTTGGGAATGGGGCTGTGCTTCTCCCGGAGCCGGCACGCGTTGGGAATGGGGCTGTGCTTCTCCCAGAGCCAGCACATGTTGGGAATGGGGCTGTGCTTCTCCCGGAGCCGGCACGCGTTGGGAATGGGGCTGTGCTTCTCCCAGAGCCAGAACACGTTGGGAATGGGGCTGTGCTTCTCCCAGAGCCAGCACATGTTGGGAATGGGGCTGTGCTTCTCCCGGAGCCGGCACGCGTTGGGAATGGGGCTGTGCTTCTCCCAGAGCCAGAACACGTTGGGAATGGGGCTGTGCTTCTCCCAGAGCCAGCACATGTTGGGAATGGGGCTGTGCTTCTCCCGGAGCCGGCACGCGTTGGGAATGGGGCTGTGCTTCTCCCAGAGTCAGCACGTGTTGGGAATGGGGCTGTGCTTCTCCCAGAGTCAGCACGTGTTGGGAATGGGGCTGTGCTTCTCCCGGAGCCGGCACGCGTTGGGAATGGGGCTGTGCTTCTCCCAGAGCCAGAACATGTTGGGAATGGGGCTGTGCTTCTCCCAGAGCCAGAACATGTTGGGAATGGGGCTGTGCTTCTCCCAGAGCCAGAACGTGTTGGGAATGGGGCTGTGCTTCTCCCGGAGCCGGCATGTGTTGGGAATGGGGCTGTGCTTCTCCCAGAGTCAGCACTTGTTGGGAATGGGGCTGTGCTTCTCCCGGAGCCATCATGTGTTGGGAATGGGGCTATTTGAGCCTCCCCAGGCTCCGACAGTGCCCAGTGCCCAGCTGGACACACATCCTGCACCTAAGCTGTGCCTCCCACCACACCACAGTGCTGCCACTTGATTTCATCTGCTGCTTATCTCAGATCTCCTGCAAGTTCAGCCCTCAGTGCCTCTGCTGTGCTGTTGTTTCTCACCCTGACTGATTTATGAGCAAAAGCATCATTTATTAATTAAGAGAGCTGATCACCCCCTCTCCCCACTGCAGTTGATAGATCTTATCTCTGGTCAGTCATGCAATGGGAAAGGAAGATCCAGGGTGAGATGGATGTGCAGATTTGCCCTGGGTGGTTCAGGAGGGCAATGAGAAGCCAATGAGCAGAGCTAAAGTCTTAGTTCAGTCAAATTTCTCCTGTACCCCTTTTTCTGCTACTATTCCTTTGCTTTTTCACCCCATCACTGTGCCATGAAGTCAGAAACAGCTGAAACTTCCTCTGCTGTTCATGTGCACTTAATCTGGGAGCAGGAATGCAGGGGAAATCCAGGAACTGCTGCTTCTGAGGCATGGAAGGGAAAGAAAATGACCACTGAATTACCTAGACTTGTACCAGAATGAATATTGCAGAGCCTGTGTGAAAAAACACGGCTGTTTTCAGCTGGGTTCAGGAGGTATTTACAGTCAGTGCATTTAATGGTTCCTAGGAAGGGTTGCTAAATAAAATTCTGTGTAACTTAATGGCTGTGGCCAAGCAGAAGATATCCCAGTGGAAGCATTGAGAATAATTTTCTCTTGGACTCATTTCATTCCACTTTTTCTTAGTCAATTAACACAAGACTCCACCATTAATATGAACCAGTACAAGCCTGGAAGGCCCCTCTGATTACCAACGAGATGATCAGAAGGAAATGGTGCCGTTCATCATCTTTCAAAGGGCACCAGATGCTTCCAAACTCAACAACTGAGAGCTGATACTGCTGGTTTGGTTTTTAAATTATTACATGCAATTTTAGAACAATTTGCAGTGTAATTAGAACTGGTTAATTAAAGCTTTCAATGTCACTCTGTATTTGTGCTTTGGATTTGGTGCTGACTGGGGGGGGTTGAGCCCAGGAGCTGCTTTGAAGGGGCAATGGCACCTTCAGGGGCCAGGGTGAAACCAAGTCCTTCCAGAAAGTCCCCACTCAGACCTACTGTGCTGTAAAAATGTGCTTTGATAGGTCCTAATTATTCCATTTAATTTCTAGGGGAAACATGGTACAATAACTTCTCGCCTCATTTGTATCCATGGAAGACCTTTCCTTGTTTTACTGAGAATGACAACACTGACTTTTGTTGTAGCAACAACCCTGATGGGCAAAAAAGTTCAGACCTTTGCTGATAATTCCAGAAAGTTCTGCTGTGAAGTTTCTTTTGCTGTGATTTTCATTGGTGAGGTTTCTCTCCTGTGCTGGTTTCCTTCATGCAATGACTGGAGTTTGGTCTGGGGCTCCACATGAACGTTGTCAGTCTGGGCTGGATAAAAATCCCTTTCAGGCCCTCAGGGCTGATTTGGGCAGTGTGGTAAAGACAGAGCACAGCTACATGTTCAGCAGTTTGATTTGAGCCCTTAAAATATGCAATTACCAGGGTCAAGGCTAAAGCAAACCCTGAGATTGCAGCCACTTTAATGTCTGGAATTGCAAAGCCCGGCAGGTGTCTCATTAGCCATGCAAGGACTGAGATCTGTAACAATGCAATTGTATTAATCTGCGTCTTCATATAAGCGACAAGATTTTGGAGCTTTTTGGTGTTTATAAAAGAATTTATTTCACTCTGAGAAGCCTTTTTTATGCTCTTAATGCAGACTAGTCCAAGACTAACTCTGCCTTGTCTGTGAGCTTTAGTGCCACACTTTCAGCAGTGACAACAGGCTGGAACAACATTCCAGCCTCAATATTTCCTTAAATCTGGCTCTTCATCTCTCCCTACCTCCCATTCCCTCAGCAAATAAAATCTGCATCTTTAGTAGCCAGTTGCTCACAAGTGAGAATGAATATTGAGGATATTTTTTCACTCATTTGCTTAGCAATTAGGAGTGATGAATAAAGTCAGCAAAGGCCTATCGTGACTCCATACATCTCCCACAACTCTGTAAAATGCTGGAATCCATCGTCTGGAAGCAGATTGTTGGGACATTTACCAGAGGAACAGATGTAGCTGGAAGAGTCATCACCAGGTGCATCCCATCTTCTCATTCCTAAATGTTCAACGTGATAATGAGCTCCAGCACAGGTGTGGGCTCCCTGTGTGCCCAGGAAATGCACTGCAAAAAGGCTGCAATATTTCCAAATGCAGGTTCCAGCACAAGTAACTCTTCCTAGACCATAAGGATGGTGCTGAAATAGAGGGACCTATTTGGTGACAGTTCCAAAAGAGGTTTGCCCTCAGTTCCATGTGTTTTGGGCAGTGTCCTGCTCATGACTCTGTCTTTGAGCTCCCTGACAATTCCCAGAGAAAAACCAGGAGCTTAAGAAGCCCCCCAGGCAGGATGAATTCCAGATTTTGTAGCTGTAGGAAAGATCTCGGCACATTTAGGTGTCACTCTGGTTTTGTGGCTACTCAATACCATGGGTGACATCTGGAGAACCTTCCTGATAATTAAATCATTAAACTGCTCTGAGTATTCAGGCAAGGCTGGGGAAGAGTTTAGAGGATATAACTTGGGATTTAACAGCTGGTGTGGAAGGCTTCACCTCAGCTGAGGTGAGGAATCAGCACCATGAACATCTGGAGATGGAGCAGCCACTGTGGGAGGCCTGGGCTCCCTGTCCAGACAGAGGAAACAAACGGGCACGAGGAGGGAGAGATTCCCATCCCCACTTCCAGACAGAATCCTGGACAAGCTGATGAGTGACCTCAGTCCTACTGTGTTTCCTCTGCAGTGAACCTACAGAGAGGCTCTGCAAGGGTTAGATTAGGTCTAGCTGCTCAAATTCCTATGGATTCTCCCCAACTCTTAGCAAAAATTCACTGTGTGGATGTTCAGCAAATGAAGGTTTAAGCATTTAATTGAGGGGCACCTCCAGAGATCAGGTCAGACTGCCAACCCCTGATCCAGGTCATCTTCTGGAATATCTGTTTGTATCCAGTGGCTCCAAAGGGAATGTCAGGCATCTCTTCTCCAGGCTATCAGTCAGATAGACTGCATGGACTAAATCCACACACCTGGATTTCCGGCTCCCTGTCTACCTTTGGTTGTTTCCTTTTTCCATCATTTGCCCACCTCATGTATATCAAGAAACTTTTTTGGTGTTGAACGGTGACAGGGACATTCCTTAGGCTTTGAGAGGAAAATTTCTCTCACTGATCTCCAGCTGTCAATGATCAAATCCTCCTTGTGCAGGGCCCACTGTCTGACAGTGGTGGGATCCCGGTGTCTCCATGGTTCTGAGGGAGGAGTTGGATTTAGGAGGGATCAATTATCCTGGGAATTGTTGTCCACATGGTGACAGAGCCAAGTCTGCTGGAGGAGATGAGATGTTTAACTCTGAACCAGGTTGAACACAGTAAAACCACCCTTTGCCTCTCATTGCAGATGATCTTTGTGTTGTAGATTTGTACTTTGCCTGGCACAGCAGGATTTTAGTCCATGAGCAGAACTCTTGGATCTTAACACAATAATACAAATTATGGCAATAATGCAATAATTACACTGAACTCCAGCAGTGGGGTGTGACACAGCAGGTGTGGGAACCGGGCTGTGTCCCCAGTGTTCATTAGTCAGGCACTTAAACCTTTTTATCCCTCCTCCTTCTTTGAGATTGCCCAAGGTTAATTTGAAAATAGCCAACAAAATGATGGAAAACAGGTGCGTCCTGAAGTGACACATCTAGGGGTTTCCTTCAGCCCATGTTGCAAATGAACCTGCTCATCCTCAGAAATGCCACCAGTGCAGCCTGAACTTCCCAAGCTGGAAATGTCAGAGCTGAGATACCCGGGTTGGACGTGGGGAGATGGTGAACAGCAGGCTACTGCAAGTTCAGCTCAAAAAGAAACCTTTCACTGCTATTAACAATTTTACTGTTCCATGAAAAGAGAGGAACAGGATCAAACAGTCATTATCTGAATTGGACAGCAAATGCAAGATGAGAGAGCAGGCAGTTTTTAGTAGGTCAGCTATCTATTTAAAGTAATTTGAATTATCTCAGGATAATTGAAATCCAGTGTTCATTCATTACGTTCGCTTTCGGGTCTTAAATTATTATATCCATAGTTCTGCCTCCCATTTATCTGGTGACCTTTGAGCCCTACAACTTTCCTGTCTGGAAGAGGTCACTGTATTATTTTCCTTCAAATTATAACGTGTGTAGTCCCAGGTTCTCCCAAGGCAATTGGCTTGGCTGGAAGGAGACAGCTGGAAGGAGAGCAATTGCCTCAGTCTAATCTGGGGCTATTTATGCTCAGTCCTGCGACTTTACACCCCTTCTTTTAATGAAAGAACCCTTGCAGTGCTGCTCTGCCTACCAAGGGAACAAAGCAGTTGTCTCCTGCACGCAAAGATTGGGATTTTCTTTTCCAACATAAGGCACCAACACCAGTGGCTTTCTGGGAAAATGGGCAGGGTTGGAATGTCTGTGGTATTGGTCACCTGGACACGAGGTGAGCAAGTTCTTACATTGAGGTTTCACCTGAAGGTGTTGTTTTTCTCATGAGTGGAGTGAAAGCAGTCACCGTTTGATTCAGCCCACAACAGGTGATTTATGCAATAAACCACATTTGACTTTCCCTGGCAACTCCTAAAAGGGAGCAATTAAGGGAAAAAAAGACAATCAGCTCATATCCCACTGAACTGCTGCTGTACAAGTGACACATCCCCTGCAGAGCCCCCTGTGACAGTGTGGAACATTTTACTGCGGTGCCACGGGAACATCCACAGCCACCTGCAGCCATGGCAGAGCAGGAGGTTCTCTTTGATCACTCAGTTCATCTCTTTTTTTCATGGTAGGTTGTACATGCAAAGTCCAGCTTTGGGACTGGTGCATCTTTAGAGAGTCTAAAGGGGAAAATCTCTGCTGCCAGAGTTGGGAGAGAAGGAAGGAGCATTTTTAGTGCAGGAAAACCTCGGAGGCTCCTCACAGAGTTGTTCAGTCCCACCAAACGAGCACCACTGCAGATGGAAGAACTGAATGTTTACCAGCTGAACACTCCTGGGGTGGTGTAGGGGTGCAGGGGGTCCCAACACAGGGACGGGGGGTGAGATATCCATCACCCTCCCCACGGGGCTGCAGTGACAGTGGCAGTGGCAGTGGCAATGACAGGGATGTGCAACGGCGTTGGCAGCAGCAGCAGCAGCCGGGAGGGAGAAGACATGTTAGCTTCAATTTGTCTCACACAGTTTATGGAGAGGGAGGGGAAACACTTTTAAAAATGGATAGAGAGATTTCTCTTTTCTTCACTTCATTACACGAGCTTGTGCCATCAGGGGAATCTGTCACTTGGGCCATCTCTCTCCTTGTCAGTCCCGTGGCAGCGCCAGGAGGGGAACAGGCAGCTGGTGTGGAGTCACTGAACTGCTGCTCTCCCAGGGCTCTCGTGGGGCTTGGACTTCTCTCTCTCCTCTTTTCCTTTGGTTTTGGGATTTTTTTGGTTGGTTAGTTTTTTTTTTTCTTGGTTTTTTTTTTTTTTTTTTTTTTTTTTTCTTGAGGGGTAAAAAATTAAAATATTTTTTNTTCCCTGGAAGGGAAAATAGATAAAATATTTTATTTGAATTTATACTGATGGAGATGATGTTATCTGGGCAAGATCTGTCACTGACTCCTGTAATTCCACAGAGCTCTGGTGCAACAGCAACTTTCCTGACAGGGAGGACAATGCAATATGACTTTATTACTGAGGTTGAGGAGCCCATGGTGTTCCTAAGGCTGGAGAAGTGACCATTCCTCACAAGTTTCTCTGGAGATGATCTAGAACATTGGAGCAGTTTGTCCTCAGGTCCAGGGGTATTTCCTCAGCAGCATTAGGAGATACCAACTATTATTACTTTTTCTTCCTTTAGGGATAAGAAACACAGAGATTATATATCTATATCTGTATCTATATCTATAGTCTGTGTTAGGCCTAAGCTTAGGCTCATCCTCAGTTTAAAATGCATCTGGTAATTACAGGATATGGGTGGAGGGAGCTGTTCCCAGGTGTCTCTCTGTGGTGTGCACTTGCGTTTGAACTTGGTGTCCAGGTTCTTCTTAGAGGATAGGAATGGGATACAACTATAAGAGAAGCCATAGGTGAGAAAGTGACATTTTATGGGACTTTTGAGATCTCCAGGACCATCCTTTCTTCTCTCCAGAAGGTCTTTAGCCCTTAGTAAACTTCTCTTGCGCTTAAAGCTTAAATGTGAGAGAGGAGGAGATTATTTCTGTGTTATTGAAGGGAGGGATTGGGCCACAAAGGAGTAGAAACTCACCTGATGTGCCAGTACTGGGCAGTGTTCCCCTGGAGATGGCATTTCCATCTTTGTCCTTGGCCCTTGGATCCCACAGAGCACTTGGACCACTTCTTGTCTTTCAAGGACTTGTCCAGTCACACCAACCTTTGCATCTCTGGCTCCTTTCTCACACAACCTTAGGGGGTCCTGTCTCAACCCCTGTACTTGACACGGTCAGGGAAAAGGAGAATATCCAGCCTTGACCAGGAAAATACGTGGAATCTGGCTGAGTGGGAGCATGGCAGGACTGGGAGTGACCCCAGACAAGACAGACAGGACACACCAGGGTTAGAGGTGAGGCTGCCAAAACCTCCTCACCTGTGTTGGCCTGACTTTAATGTTGTCCACGCCAGGAGGTTTGGCCAAGATTGTCTGAGCTCCATCATCTCTGAGCTCCATCATTTTTGAAACTTCCCAGGTGCCCCAGGAGCACTTTATGCAGGAGCAAAATTTAGGGGTCATTAAGTTTTCTGTTAGATCTCAAGGATAAGGGGACAGGCATTCACTGGGCCACATGAGAGGTAGCACATGATTTCTGGTGGTTTTGGATTCTGTTTTTTTGTTTATTTGTTTTTTAAATGTAAGATTTGATAAGGACTCCCAAAGCCCAGACAAAAAGAGGGGGTTTATTCCTACTATTGCACAAGCAATTAAACAGTGAATCCCTGTGGGATTCAGGCTGACATGTTCATTGTTCCAGCTCTTGTGGATGTTTTTGTTTATGGGAAACTTGCAAAATCAGAAGTGGTCAGTCTTGTGAAGTCTCCCTTTGCTTTCACACACTTTATCCATCTTCACAGAATCATGGAACGATTTGGGTCGGGAGACACCTTTAAAGCCCATCCCATCCCACCCCTGCCATGGGCAGGGACACCTCCCACTGACCCTGGGTGCTCCCAGTCCCGTCCAGCCTGGCCTTGGGCACTGCCAGGGATCCAGGGGCAGCCACAGCTTCTCTGGGCACCCTGTGCCAGGGCCTCCCCACCCTCCCAGGGAACAATTCCTGCCCAATATCCAGGCTGAATCTCCCCTGTTTTAGTTAAAGCCATCATCTTATTGCACCAGGCCCTGATAAAAGCTTTGTTGCCACCATTCTTCCAGGTTCCCTTCAGGAACTGAAAGGAACCTTGATGAGGTGTCCCTGGATCCTTTTCTTCTCCAATCTGACCCACCCCACCTCTCCCAGCCGTTCCTCAGAGGACAGGACCATGTTCCAGAGCCCTTCTCTCCCTGACCTTCTAACTTTTCCATTTTTGTACCAAACAGAAGTGAAAAGCAGAGTGAAAAATGTTTGAAGTGAAGGTTGTAACTCCCAAACGATTCTCTGTGTGGGATTTGAGCCCCTCTCCTGCCCTGTGCCTTGCAGGTTGTGTGACACCACTGATGCAGCAGCATCTTGGGATCTCCATGGTGACCTGGATGCAGCCACACAGACCAGAATTGTCTCAAGCTGGGCAGGCAGAGCTGAAACCCAACTTTTCCCTGTGGCAAACAAATATGAAGCAAATCAAAATCGACTTTCATTCCAGAATAAAGGGAAAAACTGGTTTGATTTGGGTATTATTTTTCACTATTGATCTGGGGTGATGAAAAGAAAAGGATATTGTGGGGGTTCGTGTCACTGTGGTAATGACATCCACATTCACTGCCAGCTCCTCTACAGAGATATTGATCCTTCCTGAAGGATTTCTGTGCTGTATCATGGAGCTCCCTGTGCCCAGGGCTCATCCAGGGAGCCTGAGCAGCCTTTGGAATGCTGATTATCCCCAGAACTCCAGCAACCTGTGGAATTCAGAAGGCAATTATTTTGATATGTAAATGAAACAATGGAGGGACAAAGGTATCAGTTTTAAATGAAGGCCAAAGATAACAGAGGTTTCTCATCTACTCTCTAATAATTGTTTTTTAAACTATGCCCTTGGCATGGGATCCATGGCTGTTTCCTTAACTAAGTGCAGGAAAAGTCACTTGTGCCAGTCCCCTGAAGCAGGGAGGAAGGTCATGTGATGCACTCCTGCAATGGCAAAAAAATGGTGGTAAAATCTCTATTGAGTGCTCTTAATGGCTCAACAGATTATTAATGAGATATGGAGCTTTTCAAGTCTAATTCCCCAGGTTTAAATCCAAGCTCTGTCAGCAGCTGGAGAAAAACCTAAGGAAAATTAGTTGGTATTCTCAGCCCAGCTCCTGGAAGATCAAAAGCTCCACGGCACTTGGCAATAATTAGGGCTGGGGTTGGCCCCAAACTCTAAAATTCCAGAGCCAGAAGGGGCCAGGGAGTGAATTCCAGCTGTGCTGGGTGGGGTCTGTCTGCACAGGGGGTGGAGGTCCAGCTGTGCTCTCACCTGTGCATCACCCTGGTCCTCAGCATCCCCCCTTTGTGTCCTATCGGGAGCTCCCTGTGTCACTCCCTAATCCAGGCAGCTGCTGCCCTTGAAGTTTCAATGGACTGGGAAAGGTGGAAAAAGGAACCCAGGCACAGCAGGGAGAGAGCCAGAGCAGGACCCACCCCCGGGCCTGTTCTCTCCTGTCCTACCTGTGCCTCAGCAGCTGTAAACCTGCCTGGAAGTCACTGCAAGGGGCATTTCCTCCTGGTGCTTGGGAATACTTGGGGTGTCCCCTTGGGGTATCCTGCATCCTGCTGTGAGAGGTCTTTCCTGGCAGTGATTCCATCGTGGTGTAAAAAATAATTAGGATGAGGAATAAAGTTCACTATTGTACAGGGAGTTTCTTCTGTCAGTGGCACTTAATCACTGTAGTTGGGCCCAGGCCAGGCTCCAGCTCCCATCTGGAAAGCTGGAAGGACACCAGGACAGCATCTGCAGCACTGGGATCCCTCAGGTGCTCCAGCCCTCCCTCAGCCATGCTGGGAATCCCATCCTCAGTGGTCCCACTGTGTCCCCTGTGTCCCCAGGGCTCTGTCACAGCAGCTCTGCTAAAGAAGAGCAGACAGAGCCTGGTGCACACCCTGAGCCAGAGCCTCCTGCTGTCCAGAGCCCTATGGCACAGGGAGAGGTGTCCAAGCGATCTCAATCATGTAGGGAAAGGCTGGAGTGTGGTTGGCATCTGTCTAATTGGCCACTCTTATCCTGTGCTAATGCTGCTTTTCCTTAGAGTCTTTTATCTTTGAATAGTAATCATTATCTGTAAAATAAATAAATCAGTCCAAACATTCTCAAAAAGCTGCTGCACCCTGGTTGAGCCTGGGCAGTGCTGCTGCTCAGAGCCATCAGCTCTGCGTTAATGCAAGAGATTGTCCGAGCTCTTCCTTCTCCATTAATCTGCTTTAATCCACCCAGGGCTTGTAGGATTTCCAATTAGTGGTCCTTCAATAATTGCCTTGTTTCCAAAGAGGCAGAGTCTCAGCTGGACAGGCAGTGCAGGCTCACCCAGCAGGGCTTGGATTTCAGGCTAAGGGAGAAGGGGGAACAACGGTGAGGTCAAGGAAAACACCTCAGACAAGGGGAACTCCTCGCTGGCAAAGGCCCATAAATGTCATTCAGCTTGCAGAAGTTAAATCCAGGTTCTGGGAAGCCCTGGGATTTGTTTGGAAATCACAATGTTCAACAACATTTGCAGGTTCTTTTTACTTGACCTTTATTTTCTGCAGCTTTATGCAGCAGGCACTTCATCCTACTTAACTGAAGCCTTCCCAAGTTAAGTATCTTCCCTAAGCCCTTTATAGACTGTGGAAAGAAGCAGGCACAGCCTGATCCACTTACCTGGGAAATGTATCCTGTCTGGGAGGGAATGAGAGATGATTCTGGGATAGCAAAGGAGTCCTGCTGCCTGTGTTAGAGCAGCTGCTCGCATCTCAAATTAATCCTACACTGACATTATTTTTGTGTTAGTATTAGTTTAGTCCAACTGGGGCTGATGCTGGAGAGAGATTTCCCTCTGAGCTGTTTTCCAGGCAGGCAGCAATATTGGACAGGATGTTCTTGTAGCATGAGTTGTCTGTTTATGCAAGGACTGCAGCAACAGGGAATGGGATTCATCAGACTGCTTGGGTATTTCTCACTTCCAGTGTAGTTCTGTCTAAGTTAGTCCTGCCTTTCCGTGATTTTATGACCTGTCTTGCAGGTTGTGTTTGTAAAAGACAGCAGCAAAGGCAAAAAGGCTCCTGGAGTGGTGGGGATGTTGGAATAAGGGTCTGGCAGGGTTTTTTTCTCTTTTGCCTCACTCCAGACTGCTGCGGTGCCTCCGGGCGTGGCTGACGACTGGGCCCGGTTCCCCCCCCGCCCCCGCGGTGCAGCTGAGATGGTGCAGCCCCGGTCGTCAGGGGCTCCCCGGCCAGGGCAGCAGGGGCTGTCCCCGCCCAGGGAACAGCTCATTGGTTCCTGTGCCGGTGCAGACAGCCGACTCATTGGCCAGCGCCACTGTCAATCATTGTAATCCTCCGCAGTGATTGGCTCTCCCGACTGCCCTCCCCTCGCCTCCATCTTAAAATGCCCTGACCTCCATTTTGGCGGTCTTTACCGCACCGTGATCCAGTAATAAAATCCTGCTGGCAATAAGCAGAAAAGAACCCTTTCTCGTCTCTTACTTCCCTTTAATTAAACCCCTGTGCATGAAGTGAGCCTAGATCTGCGGGAGTTCTGATGCCCGGCTCGCCTCTGATCGGAGACTGGATGAAGCCAAAGTCGCTTCTTTCAGGAACGAGAGCAACACAAAAGGCTCTGAGTTACTCACGCTTTCTACCCGCGGCACCAGATCCCCTGGCTTCACCTGTAAATGTGCAGCTCTTCCCTCCCTGCAGCTCCTTTGGGGTTTGGCACAGGTCCGTGGAGCATTAAAACAAAGAAATACACAGACCTGTAATATTGGTATCTTGGGAAGATCCCTGGGAAGCCTGAGGGGTTCCATCCTGGCTGGGAAGGAAGAGCTGAAGCTGGGATCAGCTCCTGGGCTGGAGACCCAAACTGGGTCTGTGCTCTGGTGATGTGCTGGGCAGGTCGAGCTGTGGGATGAATTTTTGATTGAGCAGGTTTAAAAGCTAATGGAATTCAGGAGTTACACCCAGAATAACACACAGCTATCCAGACGTGAAGAGTGGAGCAAGGCTCTGTTAGTGCCATTACAGCATCTTAAAGACAAAGAATTTGAAAAAAGCCCTGGAAGGAAAGGTTTCCTTTGCTTTGCTGCAGGAGGGAAGAAAAACAGATTTTCTTGCTGTTGTCCCAAATATCCAGGTTATCTGTGCTCTCTGCAACCTGTGATTCCCCCTTTCTCCTGCATTTTGGTGTGTCTGTTTAGACTGGAACATCTCCAGAGCAGAGACTGAGGGGTTGGAGTGGTGCCCTGGCCTGGGACATGGAAATGGCTCTGAACTGAATCCATCCAATTTCCAGTGCCTGAAGGGGCTCCAGGAGAGCTGGAGAGGGACTTGGGACAAGGGATGGAGGGACAGGACACAGGGAATGGCTTCCCAGTGCCAGAGGGCAGGGTCAGATGGGATATTGGGCAGGAATTGTTCCCTGGGAGGGTGGGCAGGCCCTGGCACAGGGTGCCCAGAGAAGCTGTGGCTGCCCCTGGATCCCTGGCAGTGCCCAAGGCCAGGCTGGACGGGGCTGGGAGCGCCTGGGACAGTGGGAGGTGTCCCTGCCATGGCAGGGGTGGCACTGGATGGGCTTTAAGGTCCCTCCTAACTCAAACCCTTGTGATTCTATGATCTCAGTTGTTGCTGCTCCCAGCCCTGTTCTCTTGGGAATGTCTCTGTTTCCCTCAGAGCTGTGTCCCAGCCACCAGCTCAGAAATAAACCCCGGGGCACAGTGTTCATCTCATTTGGAGCGATTAATACCCAAAAACTGCAAATAATGCCCAGGGGAAGTTGAGAGGGAACATTTTCTGTAATTAAAAATAACGCCTGGGCAACCGCCTGAGGGTTCTGTTGGAAAAAATCCCTTTTCCTGCCTCTGCATGTGCAAGGCAGGATTGCAAAGGGAAAATATTCCTTGTCCATGCTGGGGACTGGCTTGGGAGGTGCTTTAGTTGTTGTTTCATCCCAGAATAACAATTACCTGCTTCTGCTTTCACCAGTTTCTCACTCAGGTACATTTGGGCTTGGGGAAATTCCTGGGGAATTGGAAAAATGAAGGTGTCTGGGCAAACCAGGAGAAGGAGCTGGGCCTGGAGCATCAAGTGGTTGTCTTGGCACTGCCAGCGAGCTGCGGAATGTTGGGTCCAGTCCTCACCATCTGGACCAATAATCAAGGCTTCATTAGAAACCCGGATTTGTTGTAAATTAGAACATGTAATTAGAAAATGTGTCTGCTAATTGAGTCCCTTTGATGTAGGCTTCAAGATGTGTTGCTGATCCCACACAGAGAGAGTTTTTAATGCCTTTTATTTATACACATTTTCCCCATTTATTGTTATTTGCAGCTAAATCTCTTTGCTGATCAGAAATATTCGGAAATTCATCTTGCAAAGAGCAGTGTCATTTGGGCTATTTATAAACACGATGCTGGCACAAAATGCCATTCAGCAAATTCCTTTTTTTAGGTTGCTTCTCCTCTCCACCACACCCCCTCTGCGTTTTTTCCCTTTCCTTTATATTTCCAACTACAAAACAAGAAGTTTCTATTTTAGCTGGTGCAGAAGCGTTCAGAGCCAGCCAAGTGGTGATGATTCAGTAGGTGGCACTCCTCCCTCTCCCTCACTCAGGCACGAGGAGAAGGTTTTGCCTTCCGGAAGGTGCTGCCTCTCAGGAGCGTTGGGAATCCGATCCCTTGAACTCCTGCGCTCACCCAGCAACCACGAGCACCCTCTGCAAAAACCAAACCAAGGTGTAGAACTCAACACACGGTGCATTTCTGATTGCAGTGATGTCACTTGAGCTCTCTGCAGTTTTAATTAGTGCTGGTGGCCTTCAGGTCTGGCCTGGGAAGGCACCACGTGCTCTGCTTGGGTGGGAAGTGGCCGACACCGAGCTCTGTCTGGGCAGCTCCGAGGGCACTCCTGTTCCTGCAAAAGGGGTTGGAGTTCCTTGAGGAAGGGAGTGCTGCAAACATGCAAAAAAAAAAAATCTTATTATCCTTATATAAGCCGAAGGAATTAATTAAATAAATGCACAAAAATAACCTCTGAGAAAAACAGAACACCAGCCTAGAACTTAATTTCCTGCCGTGCTCTGAAATCGGCTCCAGCACACTGTGGGGTCTTTCCAGTGCTTTACACCTTGTAGGAAATATCTCCAGAGAGGGGAGGGGAAGAAAGTTTAACCCCTGAGGCTCTGTTCTCTCTTTGTTTGGTGACAGCTTTGCACTGTGGGTTCTGGAATGCCTGTAAAACATAAAGGGATGAAGGAGGGAGGAATGAACCCCAAAGGATTTTGCAGAGGGAAGCTGGATCAGCAGGAGGGATTTGCCACCAACCTCTGCCTGCCCCGTGCAGGCTGAGCCCGCAGCAAAGGGATTCCTGGGTATCCTGGTGGATACTGCTCCGTGGTACCCGGCAGGAGTTGAAGGAGACCAACACAAGGAGTCCCTGATGCAGAATGGAATCCAAGGAGCTTGTCCTTGTCTCTGGAAACAAAGCCATGGCTTTGCTGGATACTGCCCATCCCTGGAGCTGGAGAACCTCTCCAGCAGTGGCGTAGGAGCCTCTCTGGTGGGAGCACAGCAGGAATGCTGACCTTGCTCTGCAGCGCTTGGGATCAGAGAACCCCTCCCTGTCCCTCTGGGAACCCATCAGACCCAGCTCACTGACCTGCCCTGTGGACTGGCTCAGGATTTAGGTCTCAACGAAGGAAATGCTCCTGGTCCCAAAGCCCACTGTGCCAACAGGCTGGAATCAGGAAAAATGCACATTGCTGGAGACACGAGAGCACAGCAGATGAGTTTAGTGCTCCTAATAAAAAAATCTAATTCCCCTAATCTGGATGAAACACTAAAAGCTACATGCTACCAATTATTTTCTTCTAGTTTTAATTTACAACAATCAGTTATAATGGATGAAATTAATTCTTAGTTTAATTTTGTTGGCTGTGTGCTTAGCATCCCATTTTTTCCCATCTCTCCTTTTCCCAGTGCTGGAAATTAACTGCATCCAGCTTCAGTGGTGCTACTTAGGATGGAACATTGGCCCTAATTGTTTGCTAATCATCCCAACATTTGGTGTAATTCACTATTTGCTGCAGCTTTGGGCTGGGTATGACTCACATTAGCTCTGCTTGCCCTTTCAAATCCAAGGTTTTAACATTAAAATTATGAACATCAACATGTGTATCTCCCATCAATGTATCTCTGGGTTCATCACTGACCCTGGGCTCTCCTTTGCTTTAGAGAAGCCTGTGGGGTTCTCCTGATTTACTCCAGTTTAACTACAACTTTAGACTCTGGAACTGGTCAGAAGCCCTGCAGACAGACGAGTACTGTTCACCTCATCCCTCTGATGCTTCACCTTCATCTCTCTGATGGTTCAATTCACCTCTCTGAAGGTTCACCTTCTTCCCTCAGATGGTTCACCTTCATCTCTTGGCTCAGCAGGGGACAGGCACAGCAAGGACGTTCCAGCAGAGGCTGCAGAAATTTTTCAGGGCCTGGAGCCTCTCCCTGCCCAGGACAGGCTGAGGGAGCTGGGGCTGCTCAGCTCCAGAGGGGCCCTGGGCCCTAGGTGTCCCTGTGAGCAGGGAGGGCTCAGCCCTGGGTGTCCCTGTGAGCAGGGAGGGCTCAGCCCTGGGTGTCCCTGTGAGCAGGGAGGGCTCAGAGCAGGGCCCAGCAATGGCCCCAGAGGAACGGGCAGGGACTGATGCCCAGGGAGCTCCCCCTGCACAGGAGGCAGAACTTCTGCCCTGGGCACTGCCCCAGCCTGAGCAGAGACCAGAGAGGCTGTGGAGTCTCCTCCCTGGGATATTGCAGAGCCCTCTGGACACAGCCCTGTGCCCTGTGCTCTGGGATGGCCCTGCTGGGGCAGGGAGGTGGCACCAGGTGACCCAACCAGACCCATCCTAGGACTCTGCAGGGAGAAGCAGCAGAGCCTGCACAGCTCCAGAGCATTTTGCACCTTGAGAAGAGCTCAAGAGCTGTTTCTGAGGATGGTGTAACACAAATGGCAAAATTATCCCGTGGGTTCCAAACTCCTCTGCTGTGCAAATCATCACCAGCCTCTCCATGACCATACTGCATTTCCTGTGGAGCAGTGGATGGGAAGAGCTGCTTAATCCCAGAAACTCAGCAGAAGCCTCTCAGCAGCAAGAGGAGCTTTTTCCCTGCTGAAGGGAGCTGTGAAGGAGAGTTTTCCACAATGCCAGGCATTCTGCAGTGTAATCATCCCAAAAGACCAAAGGTTGTGTTCCTTTTCACTGGTAGGAGACTGGTTTGGATTCAAGCCTTAACAATATTTAAAGTTAAATGTTCTCAGGCACAGGGTGGGATTGTTGGGGTGTTTGGGCAGGGCCTGGAGTTGGACTGGATAATCTTTGGGGTCCCTTCCAGCTCAGGATATTCTGTGATTTCAAACCTACAGTGCTGGCTGAGAGCTTTGACAGATCCTGTTCATGGAGCACTTGTTGACATGGAAGTGTTGGCTGGATTTATCCCAATTTCCCGAGAATTTTGTCATTGCAGAGAACTGGAACAAAGTTCAGACTAAGTCAAAACTCTGGTATTTTTAAATGCAACATCTCACTCGCTCCTTTCTACATCACTTTTCGTTTGGAAAGGGTATTTTTGCCTGGCAAGTGATAATGGATTACATCACCCAAGAGTCAGCTCCAAAGCCCGACACCCTGCAGCCAAAGTCAGCGTTTGGGGGTTGTTTTCTCTCCAACGCTGAATGAAACCAGTGTGAAAATTGAGACCTTTGGGCAAACAAAGCACCACTGCTCTGCTCAGCTTTAACAACAGAGGAACTCAGGAAGAGCTTTTAGCACAGTCCCTGTTATCATCGCTGTTATCATAGCTCACAACCACGATGTGCTCTGGACACGAGCACCAGAAATCCTTGTCCTCTGGAATGCACACGCAGTTAAACCCATCCAACACACGCTGCTTTTATTTGCTTCAAGTGACTGAGCTTCTTTCACTTTGGTGAAGATGCAAAGATTGCTATCGAGCTCTGGCTGGACATTGCTGCCTGAGCTCCGGATCTGATCCACAGAGAAGCTTTGGCATCCCAGAGGTCAGTTGTGCTTCCAAGTGATGTCACAGACAGTGGAATCTTTTATTTCCCGTAATAAAATGCCAGACACATTTAGTTTTAAGTGTCAGGAAGCTCCTGGATTACACACTTAATACCCAAGAGATCTCCAGGTCTGGAGCCAGAGCTTCAAGCCTCCCTTTCCCTCCTTTTTCCCTGCTTCCCAACAAAGATTTCCGTTTGTGGTGTGGAAAACCTTCAGAATCAGGCTGTCACTGTGCAGAGCTTGTATGAAATGAATGGTTAATGGGTGCAATGCAGACATAATTACAGAGTTAGAAGAGCTTTATTTATGGGCTCCACATTAAAGTGATATCACACCAGTAAATCTTCTCACCATTAGAGCTCAGAGTGGAGAACGGGAGCCTAAGTGAGGCAATCACGGGAAAATCTCCTCATTAGTCTCTGAAGAGCAGTGAAAGACACGTTGGAAGGTGCATCCATCACCTGGGCTGGGAGAGGCAGCCAGAGGTCCATTAGAACTGCAGGGAATTCCTTTGGAGGGATGGGCACACGTTGATCCCGTGGAGGTCGCCCTGCACCTTCTCCTGCTCCCTTGCACTCTTCTTGCACTCTGGACACCTCGGGCTCTGGAGCCCTCGCCCAGGAAAGGCACTTGCAGTGGTGAAATGCCTGCTCAGAGCAGCAGGGGACATTTTGGAGATAGGACTTTCCAAGAGGGAGAAAAGCACAGATTTGGTGGTGTGGAAATATTCCTTCTTTTCACTGGGGTTGGTTTTGTCTGTGCTCTCCATGAGGCAAGGGAAAGCAGCCTCCCCCTCACCTGAGGTGCTTCATGGCAAAGGTTTCCAGAGAACAGGGATCACTTCGGAAAAGTGAAATAATCCCTGGGTTTGGAATTCCTTTCCAGCACATTAAAACCTATCACAGCTGGGTGTGTGTGAGAAGGACCTGTTCATTTATTTGCTGCCACACATCAGTGAGGTCTTTTATTAAACTCAAAGCAGAAATCTTTTTAATTTTCTATTTGCCAAAAAGTTCTAAAACCCCTTTTTGGTTTAACTTTCCCATTTTCTGAGAGCTGTCAACAAAAGACAAAGATCATCAGCCCTGTAACTCCAGAGGTTACAATGCAGGGTTTGCTTTCTGCTAAAGACCTCTTCAAATATTCATCTGGTATTAATGGTGGAATAGACTTTTGTTATGTGATGTGAAACAATAAACCCAGATGTTCACTCTGCAACAGCGACTTTGCTGCAGGGATATAAATCTCTGAATTCATTTAGGCTGCATTTTTTCTCAGAGTTGTAGGGACAGTTTTCTGTGACTCTTTCATTCAACTCAATTTTAACTTAGGAAGTGGAAATGAAGCTGTTCTTATTTCAAAGCTGTTTGAAAAGAGGCCTAACTGGAGGCTGGAGAGTGACGGAGGAACAGGACAAGGTGGGGGAATGGCTTCCCAGTGCCAGAGGGCAGGGTCAGATGGGATATTGGGCAGGAATTGTTCCCTGGGAGGGTGGGCAGGCCCTGGCACAGGGTGCCCAGAGAAGCTGTGGCTGCCCCTGGATCCCTGGCAGTGCCCAAGGCCAGGCTGGACGGGGCTGGGAGCACCTGGGACAGTGGGAGGTGTCCCTGCCCATGGTGGGGGTGGCACTGGATGGGCTTTACGGTCCCTTCCAGCCCAAACCATTCCACGATTCTGTGATGAGTCAGAGCTCATTTGCTTTGCTTGTGGGGAAAATGAGGAACATCCTGCTGGAAACCCCAGATCCGAGTCCTGCCTGCTCTGCCTCTGCCCTGCAGAGCCATCAGAGTTCTTCAGAGGCTGCAGAGGAGCTGTCCCAGCCCCTGCTCTCCGTGTCACAGCCAGGGCTTCTGATTGTCACCTCCTTCCCTCCATCCAGGGGGAAGGGGAGGAACAGCAGGGCTGGGAGGAGCTCACAAAAGTGCTGGGCGAAGAACAGTTCAGGAGGGGAAAAAAAGGCAGAAGAAAAGGCTCGGCGTGTGCTCCCAGTAAACACAATGTGTGACAGGGAATTAATGGGGGATTATGCGGAATCAGCAGCTTCGCTGCTCGCAGTGACTTTCCTCGACAGAAGGACACTAATCGCCCTCTCCGAGATCAAAGCCTCTCATCAACGCCTAAGCATCTTAAGTTTGTTCCACTTTATTAAATGAAAATAATGACGCTGTGTTTTACATGCCATTAAGGAGAGGGAGATGCCCCAAAGCTCCGGGCTGCCTCTGCCCCGTGGAGCTGAGCACGGATCACCGCCCGTCCCCGGGAAAAGGGCTCCGAGCAGCTGGAAAAGGCGAGCCCGATCCCAGTCCCCCCTCCGCAGCTCTCCTGACGTGTGCTGGAGGCAGAGTCCCTGTCCCTGGCACATCCCCGGCGGCTCGGCGTGCTCAGGGACATGCCGGGTACTTCTGAGATGATTTGATGGAGTAAAACCTTCTCTTTTTTGCTGCAAAACACCCAGTGCCTGATTGAAATCTTTAGCAAACCTATCCCTCTCCTGCTAAGTAGCTTGTGCTTGCTGGCTGTGCTCGGTAAGAGTTTGATGTGTCCCTTTGGAAAGTGCTAAAATGAAACTTTTCCATTTTCCAACTTGCAGCAGCCTTGCTCAGAATTCACCATTATTTTTATGATCACTTTTGAAAGTGCTCAGGCTGGAAGTAAAACTTTCCCTTGGGTCTGCAATTACTTTTTTTCCTCCAATTTCCCAAATAAAAAGTTTTTTAAAAGAAAAAAACAAGGTTTAACAGAATCTTTGATTTTGTATTTTAAATCATGCAGCATTACCAAAGAGCCTTGAAACCAATTATTCAAACAGGTCTTTGCTTTCTCCCACGCTAAAGGACAAATCCTGCCCTTGCAAGGGAAGAACAGCTCCAGCAAGGAGAGGGAAGCTTTGCAAACCTTGTTTCTCCCCAGCACTCCAGAACTTGGGGGAGAAAATGAGCCCTCCTGAGTCACCCTTTAAAGCTGCTCAGCTGCTGCTCAGCTTGGTCCATTCCTGTTCTTCCCAGAGATGCAGCGCTGACCTGCTGGATCCCTGTTTCCTAGGGCTTGGAGGAAAAAGGGGTTTATGGCAGATGGTTGCAGCTCTCACCCCAATCAAAAAACGCAGAGGGATGAATAAGCAGGATTGCAGGAATCTGCAGCAGCTCAGGCTTCCAAAGCTGCTTTGCAGAGTGCTGGGAGCAGCTGCTCTCCTCACGCCCAACTGCTGCAGGGCTCAGCTCCTTGGCAGAGCCAACTCATCCCATGGAATTGGCAGCAGGGATTCCCAGCTCATCCATCAGCCCTGGATTTGCCTATGAGTCTCTGTATGACTTTGGGGTATGGAGTCCATAGGCTGTGAAATGGTTCTTCCATCCTTGACTACTCCAGATCCATCAGCCCGGAGAAGACCAGCTCCAGGGAGACCTGAGAGCCCTGCCAGTGCCAAAAGGGGCTCCAGGAGAGCTGGAGAGGGACTGGGGACAAGGGCTGGAGGGACAGGACACAGGGAGTGGCTCCCAGTGCCAGAGGGCAGGGTCAGATGGGATATTGGGCAGGAATTGTTCCCTGGGAGGGTGGGCAGGCCCTGGCACAGGGTGCCCAGAGAAGCTGTGGCTGCCCCTGGATCCCTGGCAGTGCCCAAGGCCAGGCTGGACGGGGCTGGGAGCACCTGGGACAGTGGGAGGTGTCCCTGCCCATGGTGGGGGTGGCACTGGATGGGCTTTGAGGTCCCTTCTAACCCAAACCACTCTGGGACTCTGTGATCTCAACATCTCCCCTCTGTGTCACAAGACCCAGTGGTTTCCATGCTGGTTCAGGTGCAGGAATGCTCCGGGATGGCTCCATGCAGGAAGGTGTTCCTGCTCTCCCCAGTTCTTTATCAGTGCAGAAGCTGCACTTTGACTGCTTGCCCTGGATACCCCCAAATCTTTGCCATCCAGGTGACTTTGGAGGAAGGCACTGGGCAGTCATTGTCACTGCTCAGGTATTGTTACTTAGCAAGTCAAACCAACACTCTTTTATTAAGCAAATTGCTTTCAGGGCCTGCAGAAATTTGCAGCTTTGTCAGCTCTGCACAATCTCACACTCGGAGAAAATGAGAGCTGAGATATAAATCTGTAGTTTCATCTTGAAATAATGACTTTTTCAATGTCTAAATCTTGTTTTCTTCAGTCAGCCCAACCCCTGTCTAGACACACTGGTGCTGTTATTTCTTCCTAAACAGCCAGTCCAACTTTTCCATGTTGGCAAGGTCATGACCTCCTGTGCTCCCACACCCTTTCCCATCCGAAGTCCCATTTCTGCTGGGTGGCACCAGCTCCTTCTGAGGTTTGGTTTTCATAAACGATCATTATCTCTCTCTGTCCTGCAATGCTGAGCAGCCTGATCTCTGCATGTCACATGTCATTAGCTTTAAAGTCATTTAGCAAAGACATTTAGTCTGCAACTGGGTGGAACTGTCTGGTGTGTGCCACTTGTTTTCAGCTTCTAGGCTTTAAGGTCTTAATGTGATGGATCTGTGCCTCAGTTTACCTTTCTTTCCTAATAATTTAATGCAGGACACTTATTTTAATTCTAATTTTTGCTGTTTCAAGTGGCAACACACAATTGGCAGCTGTTTGAGAGACTTTTACAGATGAACACAACACACACGTGCAAACCCACAGCAGCCCCCAGGCACAGGGGATGTGGGTGGCTCTGCTGCCTGCCAGTCCTGCCGTGGTGGAGATTCCTCCCGAGAATTCAGACATCCTTGGCTTCTCCTCCACCCCGTGCCAGTGCCCTCAAGCTCTGGGAAGGGTGAGTTCATTAACACTTGCAGAAGGCACCTGAAGTGGAAAATCGTTTATGAGAGTGGTTTGGGCAGTGGGGAAGAGCTGTCACGGCAGTTCAGTGCTCCCTTGGAATTGTCACCTCCATTCCGGGTTTGCCTTGTGCAGTGTCTGAGCTTGGACACGGCTGGAGCTCCCACCCAGAGTCACTCAGGCTGGATCTAACCCTGCAGACAGATCCTTATCTGCCCAGCCAGGCAGAGGGAGAATCCAGCAGGAGATTTGTCCATGGAGGGATTGAGATAAATAATTGACTACAACAAACCTCCTGTCCAAACCAGTCCAGCCTGGTGACCAGGGGACATTGCTGTGACCTGAGCTGCGGGGACAGGGAGGTTTTCCCTCCCAGATATAACAACCCCACTCTTTCCCTCCCTGGCATTCACCACACCTGGCTCAGGGCAAAACCAGCCACGTTTTCCATGTTCCCCCTCCATGTTCTCTGGTCTCTCTCCCCCTGTGGGTGGAAGGACTGAGGGGCTCACACTGGTCCCAAACAGAGCTGGCAGCGCTCAGTCCCACGTCTGGGAACTCCAAAGCTCCAGCACAGAGTGTCCAGCAGCTCCTGCTGCTCTTGGGTGGTGTCTGTGGGGCCCTGGCACCCCGGGCAGGGCACAGGGGCAGGGGCAGTCACTGCTGTGGGTCCAGCACAATCTGTGCGTCCCTTGGCCAGTGGCTGCTCAAGCCCCTGCTGGGAAGTGACGGGGCTGGCACACACTGCCACGCTGGCTCAGCATCCTTCTGTCACACAGGCAGTGACCTTGGCAGGGATAGGGTGTCTGGCAGCACTAAAAATACCTGCGGTGCCGTCTGAGAGGCTGCAGAGCCACCGGGCACTCCCAGTGCCAGCCAGGGGAGGCTCCCAGAGCCTGTCCCCGCTCCTGCCACAGCACTGTCCCTGTTTGCGGGGACAGCAACTCAGTTCTGTTCAGTGAAGGACTTTTTCAAGATGTAAATCCCCTTTTTGGGGAGGATGGGTGAAGCCCTGGTGCTGTGATTTCATAAAGGGTGATGTAAGGGGGGATACAGAAAGAGCAGGGGTGGGTGGGCAGGCACTGGACTGAGATGGGAGGGAAGCTGAAGGACAAGGACAGCCCTGAAACACAGAGATGGGCCAGACAACTCAGCAGTGGTGTTGGCGGAAGGCTCTGCAGGCTCCCATGGCTCTGATGCATTTTCACACTGACTTTTTGCATTCTGTTCATGTTTCTTTCTATTTCTACACCTGGATCGTGGCCAGAATGAAAAAGAAGAAAGGGAGATAGAAAACTTAGTGCTTTTCAATTAAACAGGAAGCTCTTTGCCATTGTAAGCGAGCTTATTTAGACATTAAATCAAAATCAAATGGTTGTACTATCAGTGCTACTCACAGTCTGATAATTAATGATGGCTCTCCCCAGTGCAAACTCCCTGTGTCCTGTCAGCACCACTGTAAGCTTTGATCGAAAGCTTTTTAAGTAGTTTCAGAAGCTGGATCTGTAAAATAAAAATAACCCAGAGTGGTAATTCTCTGCCCAAGAAATAAATAATAAAGGCTTGGAGCAGTTAAGTGTTGGATGTCAGCTCATCAGCAATTCCAGAGTCACTGCGCAGGGAGAGCTGGGGGATGAGGGAATGAAGGGGTTTCTGTGCACTTATGTGGGAACCCTTTTACATCCCACTCTCAGCGTGAAGGAATTTCAAGGCAGATGTGAATTATTTTTGCCTTGTTTTCAGGACCTTTTTCCATACCCTCTGTGGTGGAAAGGGATCTCAGTGCCAGTGGAAAATCAAGCTCAGTTCTTATGGAAATATCATAAAACCATCCCAGTCACAGCTGCCCTCCCCCTGGCTGGGAGATAGGAGGGGACAATGCAGAAGGGAGCAGAGCTGCACTCAGTGTGTGCGTGGGTCCCTGCTGAGCAGGAGTGCCCAGGGTCACCTCCCATCAGGGGCCATCGACAGCCAGACGTGACCTGCACTCCTCTGGAGCTGGAGGCACAGACTGAGGGCAGGGGCAGCTGATTGGAGGTGTGAGGGCTGCAGGAAGGTCAGGAACATCCAGCTGGGCTGTTTCTGGAGGGTCTCCCCTCCCCACCAATCCCTCACTTTTCCTGCAGGGTTTGGGCTGACCCCCATTCCCAGACAGGCCTTCCTTTCCATGCCTTTTCTCCCCACTCCCTTCAGAAGCACCTTGGAGAGCTGTCTCCTCTCCCACCCCTCTGGAGGTGGAGTGAAATCCCAGCTGATGCTCCTGTGCCTCCCTCTGTTCCAGCCACCTCAGCAGGGGATGGGGGAGCATCCCCACCCTGCCCTCTCCCAAGCTGCTGGAAGAAGCCTTCTCCAGTCTCACCCACCCCTGGGCAGAGCAGGACCTGCCAAGGGCCGTGAGCAGGGCTGCCCTCACTGCCTGGCTCTGCTGGGACCATTAACCTGCATTATTTCTTTCTAAACTGGGAACGGCTCCTCCCTTGGCTCCCCTCCAGGAATGGGGACTCCACCACTTTCCCAGTTCCAATGCCTGGCCACCCTTGCAGTGAAGAAATCTTCCTAATATCCAATTTAAACCTCCCCTGCTGCGACTTGAGGGCATTCCCTCTTGTCCTGTCACTTGTTCCCTTGGAGTTTTGTGCTGTTCAGTTGAGAGACACGTTTTATCTGTTGCAGAAAACAGGCTGAGGGACTCCAGCCTCTCCAAAAGAAAGCAGGGGGGCTGCCATGCTCAGGAATGCAGGGCTCCAGGAGCAGAGCACTGGAGATAGTTATTAAGAGCAATTTCTTAATTTCCAGTCACTACATCTCACATAGGAAAACACAAAATTACACAAAGCAGCCCAGAAAGACCCATTCATTGTTAGCCTGGTGAGATTTGTTGTTATTCCTCTTTTTTTTTACTCGAATCAGATTGAAATATCTGGAAATCATTAAAAAAACATCTTGGGGTAATCTGAGCAGGATCACGGCATGAGGAGTTTGTCACATTTCCTCAGGCTGCCTGGAAGGATTGCTTGGGGAATCCAAAGCCCTGGGCTTTGGGGAACTGACAGCTTGGACGCTGTTCACTCCCTGTCCTTGGCATGGGATTTGTGCACTTGGGAGTCTGGAGCACATGGAATCTGAAAACCAGAAATTGTGCAGTGCAATGAAGGGACAAGAGCCCTGAATTTGTCATCTGAGAGGGTTCTAATCACAGTAATTAACAATGTTCGTAGATCTTGGGCTGGCTGGCAATAAGATTTTATACAGTGCATCTTCCACAGAACGATTTCCATTACTAGGAGCAGATAAAAACTGACATGGTCTCAGGATGACTTGGGAAATCAATAAACAATAAAACTTAGCATGAAAACAGATAAATTAACCCAATCAGAAAAGACACTGAGAGCCCATCAAACTTGTTAGACAGATGAAGTCAAATGTCACTCCCAGAGCTGAGCAATTGTTCCGGCAGATGCGCCAGGCTCCCTTTAAGGAATATTCTCTCAGCCTCTTTAGGACTGAGCTTGTTTCCATCTGCCAACCTCAGTATGAATGAAGGAGAACAAGACAGACAGGATATAAAATACCTTCTCTTCCTGGAAGGTATTTTCCTGTGCACTGCTCTACCACAGTGGCTTTGACAGAGGCTCAGAGGCCCTTTGGGAGCTGGAGGTGCTGCACCCTGAGCTCAGCTCAGCTGCCAGGTCCTGGCCAAGGGGACAGTGGCACTCAGGGCCTGGCTTGTGACTTAGTGTTGGACAGGGAACTGAAGCTCACCCAGAGGGTTTGCAGAGGCTTGGGGGCGGGGATGGCAATGGAGGGCATGGGACTCACCTGCAGCATTCAGAGTGTCCCTCTCCAGGACCACTCCTGGTCTCGGCATGGCAGGAACCTAGACATGAGCCTGGGATGAGTCCCCTGCCTTCACTGGGAGTGGGAACCAGCCTGGATGAGGCATTCACTCATTAAGATGCTCTCGTGCAATTGCAATGGAATCAGAGAACCCCAGAATGGTTTGGGTGGGAAGGGACCTTAAAGCCCATCCAGTGCCACCCCAGCCATGGCAGGGACACCTCCCACTGTCCCAGGTGCTCCCACCCCCGTCCAGCCTGGCCTTGGACGCTGCCAGGGATCCAGGGGCAGCCACAGGATGCCAGGGCCTCCCCACTCTCCCAGGGAATAATTCCTTCCCAATATCCCATCTGACCCTGCCCTCTGGCACTGGGAAGCCATTCCCTGTGTCCTGTCCCTCCATCCTGTAGTGGTTTAGGTTACCCTCCAAGGCAAAACTTAGAGAGATTAAGTGAATTTATTGCTTACAAAATCAGAGGAGTATACTGAGAAACACAGTAAGCCCTTAAAACATCTTCTTTCCCCCCAGCCCCTCCCTCCTTCCCACTAATGGTGCAAGGAGACAGGGGTGGGGGTTTCTTTGGTCATTTCATTACTGGAGACTTTCTTTCCCTGCTTAGGGAGGAAGCACCCAGTTTTCCTTTCCTGCAGGCACTGTGGTATCAAATTCCCTATCAAAAAAAAACTTCTGTGATGTGACATGAATTTTTTCCCACCGGCAAGCAGCTCCGCCTGACCACTGCTGCTGTAGCTTCTCCACCAACAAAGTGCAGTCATTCTAAGGCCGGGCTGGTCCCACTCAGGGCGGGTGGAAACAAGGCCTTTTTATCAAAGATGACTCCATCAGCCTCGGGAGCAAAGCCTCTTTATCCATTGTTGGCCCCCACCAGAGCACAGCCCCTCCTCTGGGCATCCACCCCTCCTGCTCCGGCATGGACTCCTTCCCCACGGCTGGGGGTGGATCTCTGCTCCTTCATGGACCCTCAGGGTGCAGGGGGACTCTGCATGAGCACAGTCCTTACCCCAGGCTGCAGGGATGTCTTGGCCTTGGTGTCTGAAGCATTTCCTCCCCCTTCTTCTTCCTCACTGACCTGGGCGTCTCCATTGTTGTTTCTCTCACATGTTCTCACTCCTGCTCTTCATCTAACTGGAACTAAAGCTGTGCAGCCCTGCTTTGTTTTGATTTCTTCTTAAATCTGTTCTCACAAAGGCATCACCTCCATCTCTAATTGGCCCAGCCATGGCCAGCAGCACGTCCATCTTCAGAACCATCAGAGATCGGCTCTGCTGGACGTGGTGGAAGCTTCTGGCAGCTTCTCACAGCAGCCAACTTTGTGGCCCCTCCCACTAACAAAAAACCGGGCCCTGCCAAACCTTCACACATCCCTTGTTCCCAGTCCCTCTCCAGCTCTCCTGGAGCCCCTTTGGGCACTGGAAGGGGCTCTGAGGTCTCCCCAGAACCTTCTCTGTTCTATCTCAGCCTTTCCAAATGTCTGATTCCAACATTCACCTCTGGCTTATTGAGCACAGAACCTGGCTTTAGCCCCTTTACAAAGCAGTGAATTTCCTGTGCTTGGGCTCATCTGTCCAATCCCCCAAGGTGGGCACCACCAGCTCATCTGGCTCTGATCCCTGTGCACACAGCTGGGCTGGGATCCTCCACTTCCATCTTATGGGCACCAAATATTTCAAACTAATAATTAAATTCCATCTGGATTGTGCCCAGACGGGATGTGCCAGGTGCTGCTGTTACACAGGGAACAGTCTCAGGCAGATTCCAGCAGCAGAGGAAATAATATTTTATTGCCTCTAATTTTGTGGTTTTAGCTAAATTAATCACTGGGGTAGATCCAGTGTTTGGTACAACAGAATTGCACCAGGCTGCACTTCAGCTGAATTTGACCCTCTGGCTTTGCGTGAGCTCAGTTTAATGATGCTAATTATGGTGGGAGGGAAGAAAATCCAGGGGTTAACTGGGCTGGGGCTTTGCAGCAGAGCTGGTTGGAAACTACTGCAAAAATGTTTGGGGTTTGGCTTGATAAGAATTGTGTTTTCTGCAGCTTTTTATCCAAAAAAAACCCAAAAAAACCAACAACAAAAAAAAAAGGTTCCAGCCTGAATGAAAGATCTGCTTCATTTGAGGAAGATTGTGGAGTGTTTGTTGTTCAATTGCTGAGGAAGATGTTGAGTAATAAAATCCCATTTCCAAAGGAAACATCACAATGTTGTGATCAGGGAATTTGGAAGGGGGAAGGGAACCAAAGAGCTGAAGGGAAGGAACTCAGCTCTGGCTCCTGACATTTTCTGGGTTGAGGAAATCTGGGGTTTTCCAGCATAAAGCAGCTGAGCCCAACTGGACTGGGAGAAGGTCACCTCAGGTCCTCGCCTGTCCCAGGCTCCCTGATGGACCTCGGAGGAGCCACTTGGACTTTTAGACTTCGAGGAAGGGCAATTTCAGGAGAAATTCCAGGGAAAAGGAAGCAAAAATCCATGGTTTTCACCATTGAGTGGATAATCCATAAAGTGTTTGTGTCTAATCTGGGGTTTTATTTAGATCAGTTCTTCTGGATTTCGACCTTTTCATCCTTAATTGTTCTCTGTCTTTATAAGTCAGATTAAATTTTCAATTGGAAAATCAGCTTAAACAGCAAAGCATGGCTGTAAATTAAGACTATGTTGACAGTGAATGTTTCAGAACTCAGAACTTTTTGAGCACTTAAAATTACAAATAAATCAAAATGGACTTTTTACTTTGAAAAGTTCTGGCTCCAGCAGTCAGCATTTCTCCATGGGGGAAAAGATGAGGGAATTTCCTGGGCAATTTCCCAATATTTCTGGTACCTGCAGTAGCTTTTTAAAACCCTTTCACATCCTTTCACCCTCCCACACACACTGCTGAGAAATAAATCCTTTGGAAATGGAAATCAGGCTTGAAGTAAACAGATTAGTAATGGTTATTTGGTAACACTTTATTAATTAAATGTCCTAAATACATTTAAACCTAGGCATTTAATTTAGATTTATTAGGATAATTTAGATTTATAGGAATCGTTATTATACCTTAAATACAGTAAATGCCAATTGATTTTTATAGACAATATTTATTGAGGTGTAACCACAGTGCAAAATTTAATTATCTCCATCCTTAGTAAAAAGGACAGGACAAAGGTTTCAGCCCCAGACCTCACGGGGGCTGACACGGTTGGGAGCTGCCCCTGCTCCTCTGATCTTGGAAAGCCAAGCTTTGCCCTGTCCTGTATCTTCTGGAGTCCTTCCCATAAATGTCAAGTAAAGAGCTCAAAACGCACTTTTTAATAGGAAAATCTTTCACCTAATTTCCCACCTGGAGCAGAGAAGGCTCCAGGGAGAGCTCAGAGCCCCTGCCAGGGCCTAAAGGGGCTCCAGGAGAGCTGGAGAGGGACTGGGGACAAGGGCTGGAGGGACAGGACCCAGGGAATGGGCAGGGTCAGATGGGATATTGGGCAGGAATTGTTCCCTGGGAGGGTGGGGAGACCCTGGCACAGGGTGCCCAGAGAAGCTGTGGCTGCCCCTGGATCCCTGGCAGTGCCCAAGGCCAGGCTGGACGGGGCTGGGAGCACCTGGGACAGTGGGAGGTGTCCCTGCCCATGGCAGGGACTTTAACACAAGTTTAGATGAGTTTTAGGGTCCCTTCCAACCCCTCTCCCATGAAAAAGCACTAATTTGTCATTCGGGAATGTTTGCAGGAAAGGAGCCACTTCAACACATCTCTAAACTGGGAGAAAAATTTTATAATCTTCCAGTTACCCTGTGTGGTTTCCCAACCAGGAAGTGTTGATCCTTTTGTTCAAAAGGATATTTTATTTTGCCTTTTGGTTCTTTCTATCCCTTTTGCCATGGGAGCAGCTTTGACTTTCTTGTGTAGGACCCCATAATTCAGGTTGGATTTATCTTGGTGCTCGTGTGGCTGCTGGCCAGCTCTGGCCAGAGGAGCAGAGCTGCCAGTGCTGCTGGGCCAGGAGAGCAGGGGACACAATTCCCCAAGCCTTGCTGAATCCACAGCTACTGAAGGAAATTAAAGCCCATCCCAACCAGCCAAACCTGCCTTTTCCCATCCTTCAGTGGTGGAACCTGCAGCACAATAATTTCCTTGCAGGATGGAAACATCACTGGTGCAGGGATCTCTCACTGGTTCATTTTGCAAAAGTTGTGACAAACGTTTGATTCATTGGCAGTTTAGGAAGGTTTATGTTCCTTAAGCTTCGCTCTGAGGCTTGAGCAGGAATGAGCCCAGAATCTCAAGCAGAGCCCAGCGAGTCTCACCTGTGCTTGTGTCAGCCCCATAAATCACTTCAGACACTCACACAAGTTCATGAACCCTCAGGAAACTTTAAACAAACCTGGGCTGCATTTTCAGGACAGATGCACAGTTCTCACAGGAAATAATTCCCAGCAAGCAGCTCAGAGGGGAAGAGAATGATTTCTTGAAGTGAGAATAACATAAAGCATGGGGATTATGGGGACAAACACATTTTTAATGCAGTTATGCTGAAGACTTCGCTGTTGGAACCTTGGAATGTCAATCTGCCTTCTCTGTTCATACTGATCCCACATTTTTTTCCCTCTCAAACACAAGTTACCAAAAACCTCAAGCTCTCACCAAAATTAACAGTGACCCCAAGTGCTTTGAACCCTCTGCACGATGCAGTCCATTCTGTATGTCATGTATTTATCTCTTCCAGGTGCAATATTCCAACTTTTCCAGGTGAAAAGTGATCTGCTGCACAGGGACAATTCAGAGCTGATTTGTTCAGTGGTTGAATGGAAAACCAGTTCAGCTGCCAGGGCTGAGCATATGGATGTGAGTGCAGGGAGGTTGTGTGTGGGGAATCTGGCAGGCAAAGGAGATGATCCTGTTGAATCAGTAATTGAGATAATTGGAATATGGAGATTGAGTTGGTAGGAGGAGGAACTTCTCTGTGTGTGCTGATGGCTCTGTTTGTGTGGATCCAGGAATATTGGAGCTGAGTCACTAGTTGGGTTGAACCTGGGGACGTTGTTTTAAGGATACTTTTATCAGGCTTTTATCCCTGAAATTGTCAGACCTCGTATATTCTACTGGAGATAGAGCAACAATTAAGGTGTAATTTAGGAAGGAGCCAGGCTTGGTGCCCACCTCATCAGCACCCAGTGGGAAGGAGCTCTGACTTCTTTGCAAACAGGATAATGGGGATGCAGATGGAAATCATGATATCAATATTTCCTCCTGGATGTGCTCTGACCATGAAGTTGAAAACTTTTACTGACGTGTTTGGAAATTCAGAGGAATTTAGTGGCTGTGGCATGGGTGGCACAAGGAAAATCTGAGGGCAGGTTTAGAATAGAGATCAGGGCAAGGGGGAATGGCTTCCCAGTGCCAGAGGGCAGGGTCAGATGGGATATTGGGCAGGAATTGTTCCCTGGGAGGGTGGGCAGGCCCTGGCACAGGGTGCCCAGAGAAGCTGTGGCTGCCCCTGGATCCCTGGCAGTGCCCAAGGCCAGGCTGGACGGGGCTGGGAGCGCCTGGGACAGTGGGAGGTGTCCCTGCCATGGCAGGGGTGGCACTGGATGGGCTTTAAGGTCCTTTTCCACCCAAACCTGTCTGGGATTCAAAGGGTACCCAGCCCTGTGCCGACACCAATTCCTCCGGGTATAAACAGCAAAAATGGTGCTTGAACAGGGCAGCAGCCTCAGAATTCCTGCAGAGAATGACCAGACAGAGAAATAAAAAGATAAATCTCCTTACGCACAAAACAAATATTGTGATGAAAATGAAGACGGTTCTGTTGTGTGAATGTTCCGAGGAGCAGAGAGCACTGGGAACATGTTCCAAATGTCAAATGGATTATACTCCAGCGCCCTTATTGTTTCATATAATTCTCATCTAATGTCACCCCTGGCAACAATAACACAATATTCGCTTTGATGTAGCCTCACTGAATATTTTTAAGCAATGAGGAGATTGCCAGGGGAAGTGGGAGAGGGAGGGGCAGGCGGGGCAGGGGCTGCTCCTGCACCCAACACAGGGGTGACAAACCAGAGCCCCGAATTAAATCCACCGGGGAGATTGAGTTTGCCATTCCAGAGGCCCTGACACCTGTGCTGCTGGAGCTTGGGTAGGCTCGAGCTGGAGTTTTAATCATGAGATTTGTCTTCATTGGAATACAATTAGGAAGCCCTGGGCTGGGAGCAAACAGATCCAAGGAACATGGGAAAAGCAAATGCAGGAACGTGGAGGGGGACAAATCATCTTAATTTTTCCAGGCTGAGCAGAGCTGTCACTTGCAAGGTCAGGCCAAAGTGAGCAGATTTTGTGGGAAGGAAGGAGAAAATTACTACAAAGATGGAAAGTGCAAAGAGGCAGTGTGGACTTGTCCTCCATTATTTTATTACTCTCTTGACCCAGAGGTTTCCATAAAGTTGATTAACGGACCCAGCAGCCAGTGCTGGAGGCCTGGGGCCATCCTGATTCCAGGAGCACTTGTGCTGCCCTGGGCAAGGGCACTGGCACCCTCACCCTGCAGCACCAGCCCTGAGAGGAGGGCCATGTCCAGCTGGCACCCACTGGAACCAGGGGGGCACAGAGGGAGAAGGGAGGGGCTCAGCTCCCCCTCCTTGGCCAAGCACCGGCCTCAGGACAGTGACCACCCTCCACTCCAGCAGGAGCAGGAGAAGATTTCCCAGATTATCACAGAATCACAGAATGTCCTGAGCTGGAAGGGACCCACAGAGATCCTCCAGTCCCAGCCCTGTCCCTGCCCAGACACCCCAACAACCCCACCCTGGGCATCCCTGGCAGCGCTGTCCAAACGCCCCTGGAGCTCTGGCAGCCTTGGGGCCGGGACCATTCCCTGGGGAGCCTGGGCAGTGCCCAGCACCCTCTGGGGAAAGAAGAACCTTTCCCTGCTCTCCAGCCTGAGCCTCCCCTGGCCCAGCTCCAGCCGTGCCCTGGGTCCTGTCCCTGTCCCAGAGAGCAGAGATCGGAGCTGCCCCTCGGGAGGAGCTGCAGCCCCACTGAGCTCTGCCCTCAGCCTGCTCTGCCCCAGCTGGGCACACCAAGTGCTCTCAGCTGCTCCTCCTGTGGCCCCTCCTGACCCTTTCCCATCTCCACACCTCCCTTGGAATCTCTCTAACAGCTTTAGACCTTATTTTATCTCTGCCTCCACTCCCATTCCCACACCGCAGCACTGGAAGAGGAAGAGCCCATCCTGTATCCACCTCCTGTATTTCTGTGTAAGTCTTCTCTTTGCAGGTGACACAGGGGAGAGGACAAAATTCTGCTGAAATGTTTTGAGATGCTGCTGACAAACACAGTAAAACCCAGGTTTAGGTCTCCTGGGAGCTACAAATGCAGAGTTTTTTCTCCTCACCCGGGAGGCACTAGAGGTGGCACCAAGGCTACCTTTTTATCTTTTCGATCCAAAATTTCACTCAGCACAGGTCAGCCAGTCCTCTCCAGGGGCTGGACCTACATCTGGAGTAAGAGTAATTGGGAATTAGCAGCATTCAGGCTTTACTCAGTGAAGGCATGAACTGAGTAAAGTCTACTTTCCAGAGCATGAACAAAATCTCATTAAAGTCAATCACAAAGTTGATGTCCTGTTGACCTGGAAGGAGGTTGGCTCAGACAAAATCTTTGTACAAGAAAAATGGAAAATGTTTCAAAGCAATTAAATCTGTGAAAGAGGCTTTGCCTTCCACAGTGTTCTCTGAGGAGTCTCCTGGGGTGGAGGCTGCTCTCTGTTGCTGATCTGTGCTGTCAAGCCAGACCTGGGATGGACAGTTTGGGGTCCATAGCATTTATAATCTTGGAGTGTGGTCTCTCTTCTGTGTCCTGCTGTCTAAACTGATTGCAGAGTATTTGTCTCGTTCCCAGAGTCATCAGATGTGACATGAGCAAAATCTTCCACTTCTTATTCCTCCCTCCAATGGCAGGAGTTTCCCTGAGCTCTGTGATTTGTGTGGTCGCTGTTTCAGGCATCAACCACCCCCTTGCCTTTCCCTCCCGTCTCTAATGCCACGAGGTTTCTTTCCTTCACTGCTCTCCATCTTACACAGCCCCAGCATGGATTAGAGAGACTCAGGCCTTTGGAGGAGCTGGAAGGACAGAGCAAGATGAAATGGTGGAGTTCTGGTGTCAGATGGGGGTGAAAAAACAAAATAGTGTGTGTGGGTATAATCTGAATATCATCTTATGGGGGTCTTGTTGTGTTTCCTTAGAGGAGCCACAGCTCAGGGACTCAGCACCCACAGGGCTCCTGCCCTTCCATGGCCTGCACATCATAACCCTGTGCCATTACTCACCCCGTCCCCCTGTTCCCCTCTCTTTTGTTGGAATTCTTGGACCAAGTTTCTCCCTCATCATAAATGGTTGGAAATCTATGGCTTTAAACTGAGACAGAGTAGGTTTAGGTTCCTCCCTGTGAGGGTGGGCAGGCCCTGGCACAGGGTGCCGAGAGAAGCTGTGGCTGCCCCTGGATCCCTGGCAGTGCCCAAGGCCAGGCTGGACGGGGCTGGGAGCACCTGGGACAGTGGGAGGTGTCCCTGCCATGGCAGGGGTGGGACTGGGTGATTATTAAGATCCCTTCCAACAAAACCATTCCATGATTCTGTGACTCCATGATCTATTTCGTGGAGGATCCCTCTGTAGTGGAAGAAGACACAGACAGGACCTGCGTAACCATTTCAGGCTTGGATACCACATTCCTCACACGAAGGGAGACAAATCCCAGTGTTCCCTCCTGAGCCAGTGAAATCAGAGACCCTACACAGGCCAGCTCAGATCCTCTAACAGTTTGACCCTGCCTGGAGATCCCCAGATTTTGCCACTGACAGAGCCCAACAGGCCTGACTGACTTTAACTGAGCTGGTTGGGTGCCAGAACTCCCCTTGCAGAATGTGAGGTGCAGGTGGGGGGTTGTACCCCACAAAAGGACATTTGGTTGGAGTGTGGAGCCCCAAACACACCCCCAACACTGATTTTTGTCATCATAAACATGATCAGACCTGATCTGACTGACAGAGAATTGGCAGACAATAAACTCTTTTCTCTGGAGGGCAACTCCTCCCTGATTCTCCCTGCTGAAACACAGCTGCTGCATTTGGCCCCAGACCTTCAGCCCATGATCCAACGGATAATTCTGCTGGAATGTCTCTTGGAAAAACATCCCCTTTCTGGTGCACAGGGTGATTTAGCTCAGAGCAACCCAAAGTGATGTCCTTTCCCTGCCCTTGGTCCTGCCACAGCTCGGGGATGCTGCAAGTTCCAAACACCTGCACCTTGTTTTGCTCTTGCTCTGAGTTCTCGCTCCCTCTGCCACAGCCTGAGGGTATTCACCAATCCCTTAATTCCTATATAAATATTATCCTTGTTAATCCCTTGGAGGAAAATAATATCAACAGAACTGATTACCTTTTCCTGTGTGGCTGCCTGAATAATGGGAACCAGATGATGTTTCTCTTTAAAAAAATGAAAATGCCGATGAAAAAGTAATTTAAAAACAAAAAATTCACCTCCTGGTATTTTCCTGTTGCAACTGGAGAAATAACAGGGACATGCCACATCTGCATGTTCAAATCCTGCAAAGAAAAATGGCTTTATTGCAGCACTCGGGGAAGGCACAACCACTATGGCTCCGTTTCAAAGTGGAACTCCTGATTTTTAGCACATAACTCAATTTAAGCATTTCTGTGTAGTGAGCTTAATAAATGAAGAGCTTGTGAACATTCCTGCTGGGAGCACAGGTCAGGGCTCCCAGATCTCAGCTGTGCCCTTTGCAGTTCTGAGCTGGAGAGAAAGGTTTATTACTGGGAAAAAAAAGGTGTAATTCAGTTCTGTTCAGTAAGATTCCACAGACAGACACATATTTACACCGTTACGGAGCTGCTTCATCCATACCAACAGCTTGAGACTGAAATAAGGGGGGAAAACGCATTAAAATAACATTTAAAGGCCTATGACTGGAAGTGTAGCTCTGGGAATGGACGGGCACAGAGGGAACCCACAGCAAACACCATCAGTGGTTAATTCCTGTAGTGGTTTAGCCCCGGCCAAAACGGCTAAGGCCCCACTAAGACTGCTTTTTTCCTCCCTTCCGAATTGAACTGTGTTACTAAACCCATGATAAGAAATGCTGGTAGAGGAGTAAAATCAGGCTGAGACAAGGTCAGAGCTTTTAAATGATAAAGTGAATTTATTACAGAGTAAAAGGAGCGAGCAAAAACAAAGGAACATCTCCCAAACATTCTTTTCTCTGCCATCCTCCTATTCCGCCCCCCCCTTTCCTAAAAGCTTCACAGCCCTCACTCTCCTCCCAGATCATAAGGGGAACCCGGGGAGGGGGTTTTATCTCTAATGAGTTTAGTCCTCAGATGCTCAGTTGTTTCTTCTTCTTAGCAATTATACCTGGAGGTCTCTCTCTCTCTCCTCCTCTGGCACCATAGCACGGTTTGCAGAAGTTGGCACGCAGCCCGCCCGAAACTGCTGCCGCTGTTTTCTCCCAAATTAGGCTGGTCCATACTTAGGGTGGGGGTGACTCAAAGCTTCTTTACCTCTCCGACTCCTGCAGTTCAACTCTTTTAGGAGTAGAAGCCGTTACTGACTGTGTCCATTCCTCACCAGACCAAAGCCCCTTCTGTAGGAGATCACTCCTTTTTACATTGTCTCTGCTTCATCTTTTGCCATCGGGCTGGTCTTTCTCTTAGGATAGGAATAAAACCAGGCTTCTTTTAACATAATTGACTCCCTTATTGACTCAGGAGTAAAGTCCTTGGTCCCCACCAGACACAGCTACTCTTGTGGGAGTTCACTCCCTCCTGCACCGTCTCCGCTCCAAGTTTGATTAAAGTCTCTCACCACAGGCTTTGAAGATGTATCAGTTCCGATGCTGCAGGAACCTCCTCCTCCATTGCTTCTCTTCTTTGGCAGACTGGCATCATTTGCTGGCTTTCATATCTGATGTTTCACTTATTTTTCCTAGTTATTTGCTGTACTTCTTCTCCCCTGCCTAATCTACTAACTACATGACTACAGGGTTACATGGCGCGCGCGTGCGTACTACAGAGATTGCTTCTTAAATGTACTGTCGCAGAGGCGTTTCTGTCCTTCCTAATTGGCCCAACTGTGGAAAACAGCACATCAATCTTCCAGGAGCCATCAGAGATAGGCCCTGACTGGACAGCTGTGGGAGCTTCTGGAAGCTCCTTACAGGAGCCATCTTTTGGCCCCTACCACACCCAAAAAGCTAGACCCCCCAAACTTCTCAAACCACGACACCTGTAAATGCAAAACTTCATCAAATGAATATTAAACATTTATATCTGACCAGATGTTAAGCTCAAAAACTCTTTCCAATTTTCTCCTTTTACATGTCCACTGCTTCCCAAAGTTTCTGTCTCTCAGGCTATAATTATTACTGATTGATCCTTTTCACTGGTTGATTTCTTGGGGGTTTATTTGCTTTGTGACTTTAAATCCTATAAGCAATATCCTGTTGTTTTTTCTTTTGCCGTTTTTTGGTCCCAATTATAAAAGAAAGAAGCATCAAATACCACAAATGGAATGGCCAAGTGATAAACCACAGGTGCCCTTCAGAATGAGAGAATCAGGCCACTTTTGTTAGATAAGGAAAACAGAGCTCTCTGTTGGCAGAGTCTTGTGTTGAATCCCTCAGCCCTCAGCCCTGGCTGGAACTGGGATGTGGCTCTTGTCTACTTGCCATCCTGGCAACCCTTCCATAGCTGAGGGTCTTCTCCAAGTTCCATCTAGCCTTTTGTGATCAGACACAATTCCTAACTCACTTTAAAAACCCAATTCATCATCTTCTGTTGATGGCTTTGGGAAGAGTGATGTTTAAAATGCTGCTGCTTAAGGAAAGACAGACAGGAAGAGGTTGGTTTGAATTTCTCTTCCCTTAGTTTATCAATTCATACCTGTCCACTGAGTTGGGTGATGTCCCTCTGTCTTTGTAAAAATAACAGATGTGCTCAGAAAATGATAAAGAGTGACAATCATTCAGCAGAAGACTTTGCATCCCGTAAATCTCATTGGAACCTTTCTGCAAGGACTTTGTAACTCACACCAGGAGCAGCTGAGGGAGCTGGGGGGGCTCAGCCTGGAGCAAAGGAGGCTCAGGGGGCCCTGCTGGCTCTGCACAGCTCCTGCCAGGAGGGGCAGCCAGGGGGGTCGGGCTCTGCTCCCAGGGAACAGGGACAGGAGCAGAGGGAACGGCCTCAGGCTGGGCCAGGGGACTCTCAGGTTGGACAGCAGCAGGAATTTCCCCATGGAAAGGGTGCTCAGGCCTTGGCAGGGGCTGCCCAGGGAGGTTTGGAGTGCCCATCCCTGGAGGTGTCCAGGGAAGGCCTGGCCGTGGCACTCAGGGCTCTGGGCTGGGGACAGGGTGGGGATTGGGCACAGCTTGGACTCAGTGATCCTAGAGCTCTTTCCCAACCTCAGTGATTGTGGGATTCTGTGACCACAACAGGTTTGGTTTTAGTGCTGACCCTGATGTAGGAATGATTTTCTCCTGGTGAAATCTCTGTGGGGACAGAAGGGCTCAGCCAAGGGAAGTGAGGACACAGGGGCCGGGTACCTCTGTTGGGGCTCAGCATCTCCAAGTCAGGCTCTCTCCATGTGACACCACAGTGCTCCACAAACTCCATGAGCTCTGCCGGGATCTTCCTCCCTCAGCTCATCCTCCCCAGCCAGCTCCACCACCCATGGCAGCAACAACAACAGGGTTGGGAAAGTTTCCTTCAGACACTGGCAGAACAAAACAGGCTCTGGCAGGGACACATCTCCAGCAAACAATCCCAACTGATAAAAGGTCTATTGGGGTTCTGAACACTCAGGTTGAGTGAAGAGATAAATCCTTTTTATTTCAGACTCATTAATGACTCCGCAATTTTAACACCATTTCCCATCAAAATGGATGAATTTTAATCCTTTAATTGTGTGTTATCCCAAACTCCACGTGTGCTTTCCTCCTGTTTATCTGCTGGCTTTTGTTGTTCCAGGGAAATGCAGCTTTGAACTCATTTTTCTGGGGAAAACCCCTCAATGTTATCTCTGCAGGAGGACAATGGGAGCTGCTGACCCCACACAACGGCCCAGGAGAGTTGTCCCAAGTGAGTTCTCCTTTGGGAAGATGCCTTTGGATGAGATGGGCTGAGATTCTGGGATCAGCACCGAGGCTGGTGAGAAAAAGGGGTTTTTTCTTCCCAGTCTCTGAAACGGCTTCTGTGATAACAGGAAAATTAATTAGCAGGCAGATTACTGAAAGCAATCTTGTGTCGATACAAGAGCAGTGTCCAGTGGGAACATCTGGTTGGTTTGGTTTCCAAAAAACTCCTGTGTTTTGCTCTTGGAGCTGTGAAAGGCTGGAAATGCAGCTATTGTTGCAATAAATGTGCATCCATTTCCGACCCCAAGAATGCTGATGGAGCTTTGTCTACCCTGAGCTGAATTTTTAGGAGACTGAACACAATGGTTCATGCCAAGATTGAGACCAACATTTTTTTTCCAAGCCTGGGGAGATTGGAGCCAGGGATTAACTGTCAGTAACAGGCTCTGTAATTAGAATGGGACTTATTTAAGAGAAATAATAAACAGAACAAACCATTCCTAAAACATCTGACATTTACTGGGAGGGAAAGGAGCTGATTTGTGTGCCTGTGAAGGATCTGTCAGTGGCCCATGGTGACACAGAGCATATTTAGCTTTGAACCACCTTCAGGAGCTTTCCTTTGTGGATATATTTGGTTTTGCCAGTGGACCGGAAGTAAATGTGAAATTCCAGACAAGTCTCAGATTTTGTCCAAGACACCTTTGTTTGCCTTGTGCATTTTCACAAATTTGATGTCAAAAGCTGCTAAATGAGAGCCCTCATAGTCTGTGCTCACTTTGCTCTTGGCTGCAAATTGGTGGCATAAATTTCAGGCCAGTGAAATTTATTGGCCTCCATTGCATTTTGGGCAACGGAGTTCATGGCCAGAAGACATCCCAGGAATTATTTAGATTATTTCTTCCATAGTTCAGGTCACACATGGAGTAATTCCTAAGCAATTCCCAAGCTGGAGGACATCAGTCTCCTCTTTATCCAAGGTACACTGGTTCCAAAGGACAAAATTCATGTGTCAGTCTTGTGTCCTGTCCAAGCAAAGAGGAAACATTGGGATCTTGCCCGAAAATTTCTGTGAACTGAGTGTGTGTCATAAATCCCAGAAATTCCCTCCATGCCTCCTTCTTTCTCTGAGCCAGACTTCCCAGGTTTTTAGGAGGATATGAGTTGTCTATGGAAGACAGAGGGCAGAGGGGAAGCTGGTTGTTCATTTTCTTGTAAAATGGGATTGGATGCTGCTGATCTCTATACACGTTTTTGTTGGAATTGTGATGGATGTTGGGAATCCGAGTGTGGCAATACCCTCAGGGTTCTTACCTTTTGCTTTTCTGTGACCTGATTAGAAATTAAAAGTATCAGTAAGCTCAGAACTGTGAATTCTGGTCAAACGCTGCAGATTCAGTAGACCCACTGGGAATATGGGAAAGGTTGGAGTGGAGTCTTGCTGTAAACTGAGAGCAAACCTGGCTCTGAGGCCATTCCACCTCTGGTGCTTCCATGTCCCAGGTCCTGGGATCCCCTTGCTAACATTGATGGTTGTTTGCAAACCCCGATGGATTCAAAACATTCAGTGCAATAAAGAAAATGTTGCCTCAAGCAGGTGAGTCCCAGTCAGGACCAGGCTGTGCTCCCTTGGCTAATCCATGGCCTGGCGGGGCAGGTACACAGATATTGATGTCCTTGGATTGGGATGCACAGTAAATATGAGCGCACATTATCACAGGCACCAATTGCCTATTAAGCCAGAGGCTAAATTTGGGTTTTTTATGTTGCAATAAATCTTGCTTCTCTACAAAGCCTGGGCAAACCTTAAATCAAAGCCTTTCTCCTCTCCCCTCTCTTTAGTTATTGATTGGTGGGATTATACATCAAGTAACCACAAGGAGAACATGCCATAACTGTGATGGATGTCCCCCATATTTCTGGCACTAATTCTGGGATAAGTGCATGCTTTGCTGCCCACCCTTGACTGTGCTTTATTCCAGTGGCCTTCTCCTCTGGCCCATTCAGAGATTAAAAGCTGGGAACAGTGTGATGGATGAGGATTTTCTAGGTGACTTTCCGCCCAGGGGGCTGGGCATCCCCTGAAAAGGGCAAATACTCATCCCCCTCCCAAAATAATGCTCCTCTAGGCAAAAGAATTACTTGGGAAAACAAAAGGAAGGGATGGAGGTAGAGAGGAGAGGAAGAGTGACAAGCAGGTAAAGAGATATAAACAAGAAAAGCTGCCAGGTCAGAATGTTAAAGGCAGAATCCTAAAGCAGCTCTGTAGTGTCACAGAGGTCTCTGTGCAAATGTGGGGTGCAGCAAAATGGTAGAACTATTCCCAAAATGCCCTGAAAATCCAAGTGCTTCGGAATCAGCCTCTCCCATGAATTTATACATCTCTTTTCCTGCTGTCCATCACATGTAGATGTCCAAGATCTCACTGCTTTTCTGTTCCAAATCCTTCCTTCTCCCTCTGCTGCAGAAATCTTCGTTGAGAGCAGGGAGACTAGAGGAGAAAACCATTTCTCTTCCCTGGTTATTTTTGACATATTAAATACCAGAAAGAAATGCTATTATGAATATAACATAATTCAGACTCATCCCTGAGCAGATTTCACTTTGGTGGGATAAATTTATCCCCGTCGGATTTCAGAGCTGTCCGCGGCTGGGACCTAATGAATCCAACCAGTTCAGGATAACAATAATTTCTACAAATCTGCTTATCTGGGCTAAATGTTTATCCCTTTAGCTGCAAACCTCTTGATCCAGAATCATTGTTATAAAACATAAGCAGGGAGTGTCTGCACGAGTCTGTAATTGAAAGGCACTTATTTGCTCAGCTGTGCCAATGCTCAGCACAAACCCAGGAACTGAAGTGCCTGTTACTTCCAGATTCCCCCATTTGATTCATTCCTACAAAATAGCACAGGGGAGGCTCTAAAATCAGTCCTTATGGAAAAACAACCTGCAGGTACTGGCTGAAAGCCATGTGGTGAGTGTGGGACACGAGCAGTTTGTGTGATCAGACGCCTGCTGCTGAGATGAACACAGGCTTTGAATTCAGCCCGAGAATAAATCATCAGAGACAGTGAGAACAGGGGAAGAAACAGAGCCTCTCAAATAAAAGCTGTGGAAACATTACAGTGAAGCAAAACTACTTGGGCTAGATTGCTGTCTGATCTAAGAGCAATGAAGAAAAACGCTGATTATGGGCTGTAATTAATCTGTTGGGGCTGGCTTAAAGCACTTCTTGCTTAAATTGCAATGTATGGAGTGAGAGGATTGATTGGACTGATGGAGCGGGAGCACAGTCCCATTATGGGATTTGGCCTGCAGAATCCCACACATCCACTCCCAGGGGATGCAGTGAAGGGAAAGGAAAGGGGACAGTGCAAGTGGGACCTGTTCCCTGGAAGTGTGGGAGAACCTTTGTGGCAACACCAGAATGATAAAATAATTACAGAATGGTTTGGGCTGGAAGGGACCTTAAAGCCCATCCAGTGCCACCCCCAGGGACACCTCCCACTGTCCCAGGTGCTCCCAGCCCCGTCCAGCCTGGCCTTGGGCACTGCCAGGGATCCAGGGGCAGCCACAGCTTCTCTGGGCACCCTGTGCCAGGGCCTGCCCACCCTCTCAGGGAACAATTCCTTCCCAATATTCCATCTAGCCCTGCCCTCTGGCAGTAGGAAGCTGTTCCCCCTTGTCCTGGCACTCCCTCCTTTGTCCAAGTCTCTCTCCATGTTTCCTGTCAGCACCTTCAGGCACTGTAAGGCCACAATTACGTCACCCCAAAGCTTCTCTTCTCCAGGCTGAACAATCCCAATTGCCTCAGCCTTTCCTCATAGGAAAGCCTCCTGCAGATCCTTTTCTTTATGTAATCCTGGACAAAATTATTGCAGTTTTCACTGAGCCCCTCCAGAGCAGGACGGGGTGTGGAGAAACCAGTTTAGTGTATCAGCAGGGAGAGCTCCAGTGGGACGAGGATTCCACAGTCACCCATCAGGACAGGGATGGAGCCTAAGACAATAATTTAACTGAAAACAGGGCTCTCAGAGTGCCTAGAATTGCCCTAGGCCAGCCCTGCTGCCCTTGCATGCCAGTCTTGCCATTCCCAGCCTGCTGGACACTGGGAACATGCTGGGACATGAAGTGGCAGATGGCCATTATTTACCATTATTTCAGGTAGACTGGACCTCTGTTATTTCCAGCTCCAAACCCAACAGTAAAACCTTGGCTCTCACTCGTGTGTCACTTGGCAATTTGTCTACATCCAATACTGCTTCAGTAGCATTCAGATAAACAAATTAAGGGAGGAGAAAGCAACAAATGCAGCTTAAGACTAATTCCCCTCCACCCCCTGAATCACTGAGGGCCTTTAAGAGTGTTCAGAGCCAAATCACACTTCAGTGCACAGGATTTAATTTGCATCTGCCAGCTTCAGAGGGGGATTTAGTCAGACAGGGCATTTGCATGCCATAAAAGGAGTTGATCTCTAATTAAACCAATATCATGTTTGAGTTTCTGCAGCCATAACAGGGAAGACAAAACACGCAGGTCTTGGCAGGAGGAAGGAGCAGGCTGGGAGCACAGGAGGGGAACAGCTCATGTAAAACCTGCCACATGCAGAGGGGGGATTGCAGGGTAGTAGGAGGGGTCTGTTCTAGAGAGAGAAACAATTCCCTGGTACTTCCAGAGGTCTCTGCACCATTTCTGCAGCATTTACACCCAAAAAATACACCCAGGCATTGTGAAGTTCCCATGGCAGAGCCAGTGTCTGGCAGGAGCAAGACCATTCCCTGGAAACAAATTTAAAAAGCTCTTCTTTCTGCAGGCTCTGGCCTTTCTTGGAATGTGAAGTTCAACCAGCTTTCTGGGTTTACTCTTCAGCCTGAATTAGGACACAGTTTGGGGTATGTCCACAGTACTGAGGGAGGGTGAGGTGAGGGCTTGCCATGCAGTTCAGTAATTCCCAGTGTTTCTCTCCACACCAGCATTCCCAGGCCCACCCATGGAATGATGCTGAGGAGTCCTGACAGACAGATTCCATTGGAGCAAGTACACACAAAGAGAAAAATATCAAAACAACTAAGCAAAGATCTATTTTAAAACTGTCTTTGGTTCTGCTTAATCAATTTTATTTTTTTCGAGTTCCTGCTCAGTGCAAAGAGGAAACTCTTCCAGGGCAGCTCAGCCACAGGAGACAGACAGATTTCTTACCTACCATCAAACATCCAGGAAAATCAGTAAACTGTGGCAATTATTTTCACAGATCAATAAATTTTAGGACCAGATAGGAAGACAATTACAACATCAAGTCTGATTTCCTGCTGTCCGATGTTGCAGAGCAATTCCTTTCCCAAGCCTGAGCTTTGAAGCAGGAGCTGTCTGTGAGCAAGACATCCCTCCTGATTTAGAGACACCACAGGACAGAGAAGGAGCCTCATCCCTCAGTGAGCCCTGCAGTGATAAATCCCCTGCTTTCCTCAAACACAGCTATTTATTTCCCGCTTTATTTCTTCTAATATTCATCTCTGAGCTGCTGGAAGTGTTCTGGGGTTGGGAGTTCCTGGCATCAGACACTGATCTGACAGGGATCCTTCTCCTCCTAGAGAAGCTGTAGCTGTCCCATTCCTGGAAGTGTCCCAGGCCAGTCTGGACAGGGCTTGGAGCCTTTTTATTCCATACCCCAAAACTCCAGTTTCTGATGGAAGCCCAACTCCAGGTTAATTTTAAGATTTTTTTTATTTCTTTCACACTGAGATGCACCCAGCTTGCAACACTTACCTAAGCAAACATCCCATTTCACCTCTCTCCCAGGAAACAGATGCACGTGGATCAAACCTAGAGACTGTTTATTTTCTCCCTGGTGACTCAGTGCTGTGCATATGCCAGTGTGTGGCATTTCCCACTCCTCAAAGAACAAACTCACCCATGACATTAAAGCTTTGGTCTGTAGAAGTTTAGTGTTTTAAAGATGAAAGGACCCAAGCAAAATATCATTTTGGATATAATTGGACAGAAATAAACCAGGTAGCTTTTCAAGGTAATGAGATTTTTGTGGTCAAATTCTGATCTCTGGTACAGTGATCCACAGCTGGGCTAATCCCCTGCAAAGATAAAAGCTCCTCCTACTCCTGGTGGGGAAAACAAATTCTGTCTGACAGAAGTCAGTTTTTAAAAGCCCCCTTAGTAATCAAAGCCTCCAAAACTCTTGGGGTTTGTGTTTCCCAAGCTGCTTAAAGAAGCAGTAGGGCTGTGTGACCTTGGAGTGCAGAGGTCACCCCTCCCCAGGTGATCTCACCTTTCATGGGACCTTCAGAAGGTCCTGGATGCCTGGGGGAAAAGAGTTTCTTGCAAGCCTGCTCTAAAATAAAAAGAAAAGGAGTTTCAGCAGAGCTTTTTCACTTTCCCAAAGAAATCAGACCCTGAAGACAAAGCCCGTCCTGACTCCCACACCTTGGACTCAGACACCACAGACCAAATCCCAGAGATCACCCAGAGCAGAGGCACAAGAAGGAGGAAGACCTTCTCTGGCTCTCTCAGCTCCCCAAAGCAGCACATGGGAGCCAGCAAAAGGGAAGGGAAAATCACATTGTTGTGGTGCCACTGGTGTTTCCTTGCTAAATGAATAAATAAACGGGAATCCTGATCCTGGCTCAGCAAGCCTTCAATATTACCCAAATACTCAAACTTCCTCACCAGCAAGAGGGATAAAAAGGCAACTCATCCAATGTTCTGCATCCTCAAGCTCCTGTTCCACAGGCTGAGGCTACTGTAGGAGGTTATAAACCAGATGGATTTCACAGCAGGTTCAGGGGACATGGAGGGGCAGAAAACTACGTGGGAATTCCAATTAACACCAATTAGCTGGGTCTGTGCTTCAGAAACAAAGGAGCAAACAAGGAGCACTGGAGGGATAAAGGGCAGGGCAGGGGTGGAGGATTTCATGTTCCCTGTTAAAATCAGGAGGGTGCAAATTCTTTGGGGAGGAGAGATGATCACAGTCATGGAATGATTCACGTTGGAAAAGACCTCTAAGATCATTGAGTCCAACCATGAACCAGCACCAAGGTCACCACTAAATCAGGTCCTTGAGTGCCACATCTGCACCTCTCTTAAACCTTTCCAGGAATGGTGACTCCACCGCTGCCACTGTTCCTATGCTTGACCATCCTTTTCATGAAGAAATTTTTCCTAACATCCAATCTAAACATCCCCAGTGCAACTTGAGGCCATTCCCTCTCATCCTGTCGTCCTGGGGTGCTGCATCTCGCCCAGGTTATTCCTCCAAACCTCTTCAAATGCTCAGTGGTTCATAGGACATGGGCAATGGGATATTGGATGATGGATTTGAGCTCCCTGGGTCAGCCCCAGAGCACAGACAGAGGCAGCAGAGCTTGGATCCATCACACCTGGATCCAGCTGCTTGAAAACAAAGCTCTAAATCAGAGCTGGGCACTCCCAGCTCCTTCAGTGTCCTGGAAAGAGCCCAGAGCCTCTGGCATGTGACATCTCCCCATCCTTTGCCAGGTGCTGGGTGAATCCCAGCCTCAGGGTGTGATTTCCAGGCTGTTGAGCACCTGCAGCTCCAGCAGCAGCTGAGCCATCCCAGTTGTGACACCAGGCACCTGTCTGCACCTGGAGGTGCCTCAGCATCCTGCCAAACCTTGCTGTTAAATGCTCCAGAGGCTGATTCCTCACTGGGAAATGGAAGCTCTGCCCTTCTCCAAAATGGGGCTGGGGATATGAATGTGTGGCTGGGAGTAGGACATGTTGGCAGCACATCCTGGGGCTGGATAAGTGCTGGAGAGCTGGAGTGGGGAGCAGCAGGAACTGATCCCCACACTGTCACGGGCAGCACAAACCAATGCCCAGGTTTTTGCAGGGAAAGGGAAGCAAGGCAGGAGCTGTGACAGGAGGTGGATTCCCAGGTGCGCTGTGTCCAGAGCTGGGGCTCCTGGTGCGATCTCCATGGCAGAGCCTGGAAAGTTTGTCAAATGGACATCTCTGGTGGTCTAGAGAACAGCAGAAAAAGTTCATATTCAATTCCTAAAAGTCATAAAATTTGTGGCCTCACACCGGCCTTCCCAAGGAACAAACCCCAGATGTTTCATTTTCTGCAGTATCAGCTCAGTTCTGACCCCAGCCCCAGCTTTACTCCACCAAAATCTGTGACTTTCAGTAGACTTATTTATAAAGCAAAAAAAGAAACAGGAGGAACTCATCCAAAGTGCTGCTTTTCTGCCCTGAGTTCATCTCCTCTGATGGAGACCTCACCAGCATTTTATTGACTTACAACCAGCAGGATCAGGTCTCTTTTTCATGCGTAAAATATCAAAATTAGGGCTTTCACTGCGGCTTGTGTTATCTTCAATTAACTGCACTGACATGATTTGTTCTCCCATAGTCTTTGTTGCATAACTAATCACAGTCAATAAATATAAACACCAAAAATAATTAGCTGAAATCAGCTCACTGTACGTGCCAAGCAGAAAGGACACGCGCTTTTCCTGATTATTCCATTTTATTTTTCTTTCCATTTGGGGTTTTTTTCACTTCGGGTGAAGTCAGGGGCTGAAGGTGCCTCAGCAAGGGCTGTAGCTATGGTAACACTCACTCAAACACAGGGTATTGGCTCTCCAGGTAATTCGGGGTTTAATTCCATGTCAGTTTTGGTTATCACCTTATTCCAGAGATCCCAACATTTTGACATTCCCAGAGCAAATGTCTGGGAATTACTGAAACACAGAGAGAAGTCTCCAATAAAGGCTTTGACCTGCAAGGAGGGAGGATGAGCACAGCCCTTGATGCTGATCCTTGTCCTTCAGAGCACTAAAGATGTCACTCCTAGGACTCAACTGCTGCCACCACCTTTGGAGTGCCAATGGATGGGGACAGGACTTTGCTCCTGTGAGATGTTCCGAAACAAAGCTGGGATGGGCTGGCTTGGAAGGATTGGGGAGGAAAGTGATCCTGCTTTTGTCTGGTTCCCAAATGGTGCCAGGTTGGGGAGATGAGGTGGGAGGGACGTGGCAGGGAGGAGGTGGTGACCCAGGCACTGCCCAGGGGCTCTTGAGGGTTGCAGGGGGGCAGAGACAGTAGAGGGGACAGGGGCAGGAGAGGGATCACAGGAAGAAGGGAGATAGGAGACAGAAGAGGGGTCAGAGGCAGCAGAGGGATCCGAGTCCTCCACCCAGTTCTCAGTGATGATCCTTTCCCTTTACCACACATTCCAGCAGGATCAGCACTCGAGTTCTGGACTGTCACAACTTGTCTGATCCTGCAGACACAGGAGGTTTTTTCACTCCTTCTGGGCAATTCCTGTCATCACCAATTGATGGGAAAATGGGTTTATTATCCGTAAGTTTCTTGGCTGCTGTGTTCTCCTGCCTGGTGTTACAAGCTAGTGTTTGAAATTGCTTAAAAAAACACTGGCAAAAATCTGAGCAAAAACCAGATTTAGTATTAAGCAAGAGAATGACAAAGTTCGTTGGCAAGATTCATCCCACTACTTACAGGACAGTTAAAGCACACCAGGGAAAAAAACCAGCAAGCAACAACAAACTAAGCAAAATCCAGACAATCAAAACAGAAATAAACCGAGAACTATTTAGGGGGGTGTGTGTATGTGAATAGTGAGAGAAAGGATAAAAAGGAATGAGGCCTAAAAGCTTAACAGCACTCAAACTTAAAAATACTTAACTTATACCTCAAGCCTAACAATTTAACAAAGAAACCACACTTAACTTATACCTAACTTAACTTACAATTTAACAATCTAACAGATGAACAACATTTAACCTAAGACTTTGAAGTCAAACCTAGCAACTTAACAAAAGAACAACACTTAACAGTACTTAGCTTATAACTATAGCTTAACCTTACTTACAGACCTCACTTACTAAGATATCTTAAGGCACTTAAACATCTAAAAAAACCCCAGTATGTCCTCCCAGATTTGCTATAGCATACGTGCACGTTTATGCACCCAGACAAAAAGAGCCAGTGCAAGGTACCTGTGAAAAATCCCCCTCAGGGGTCAGTGAAGGACTCACTCTGGGTGCCTTTGCATCTCCTGACGGGGGAAGGATCAGGCCTGGAGGAGTGAGGGGATCAGCCCAGGACTCGTCGCTGCTCGGGGACCCTCCGAGTACAGCGAGCGTGAGGGTCGCTGGCCCTGAGAGGCCCCACTCAGAGGGAGGTTCTGCTCACAGCCCCTGCGGCCCAGGAGAGCTCCAAGGCTCTCACTTTGGACCACTGTTTACAGGGACACGAGAGAGTGGGTTTTAGTCATAACAATGTTCCATCCTGGCTACAGTTTGGGTCGGCACTTCCTTTGAAAGTGTGAGAACAGGAATTGTTATGCCATTCCGGGAAGAAAAAGTGTCCGAGGCTGTTCATGAGGAAAACAGGAGCTCGTCAGACAGCAGCAATTCCTGGGAGCAGACAGTGTTTCTGATCAGCTCCAGGGGGGCTGAGCCCAGGGGCTGTTTCTCAAGGCTGAGCCTAAGGAGCAGTGCTCAGATCAAAGTGTGGCCTGGAAAAGGAGAGGGGGATGCACCACCACACCTGGGCACTTTCCAGCCACACCAGCTGTGGAGCACCGTGCTGAGACTCCCAGATTGTCCTTAGGAACAAACTGGACCTTGCAGCCTTTGTAGAGAAAACCTGGGAATGAGGGCAGCTCCACAGCTGAGTATGAGCCAGCCCCTTGTTTGTTATTTCTGTCCCTCTCTTGGTATTCCAGCAGCTCTGGTGATTTTTGGAAGGCACACACCAACTCTCTCACTGTGTGTGATTAGTGATGCTGCCCAGGAGTTGTCTCTATGAGAGCTCTCCTTTTACAGTTAGCTTTTAAACTCACTGAGTTTTGGTTATTGCATCTTCCAGAACCAGCTTGATTTCCTTTACTTTATTTCCCTGGGGTTGAGTTTTGCTCTCACTGTCCACCTGCAGGAAAAGCCCAGCAGGAGACAGGTTCAGGAGGGAACTCTGGGAGCCAGGTGAAGGTTTTGGGATCACTAAATAATCCCCTCAAATTTTTAAAAGTGCCTTATTCACACCAACATCCAACATCTGGATGCTTCTCTGAGCTGTCCAGACTCCCTGACTCTAAAAAACAGGATGAGAAATCTCCAAGGAAAGAGCCATTCCCGGGAACTTCTGCACTGTGTGTGCTCAGAGCTGAGAGGTGAAAGGGAAACGAGCCTGAGCCAGGAGCTCCAGCAGGGATCAATCCAAGGCTCTTCCCATGGAATCCAGGTGCCCATGAGTGCAGGACTAAATTGGCACCAGGGAGATGGAAGGGGCAGGACAGGATGGGGCTGCTCAGGGTGACAGGGCTGTGTTCTGCAAAGCATTCCCAATTAGACTTCAGAGGAGTTACAGCAAAATCCACCAATTAAGGGGTGTTTTTTCTGTGGGTTTTGGGTCTTCATAATGCTCTGTTTGTGGGAAGGAGTTTCTTTCTCAGCAGCAGCTCAGATCCCCAAGCTCTGCACTGTGGTGCTGTATCCAGGTCAATTCATTCCATGTGCAGGGTTTGCAGGAAGTTCTGGGCACATACTTTGGGCCCTGATTATTTATGTCCTGCTTGAAGTGTGGAGTTTTCTCCTGCAGAATTGAAACATTTTGCAAATCCACCAACTTACATGGCATTTTCTATGGGAACTTGAATTATTTCATTTCAGTGCTATTCTAAATCTGTTGTTTCAAGACAGTAAATCTGCTTTTTTTCCCTATGTTTTGCTGTGCTTCATTTCTCTGGATCAATTTTATTATCTTATAATTCACATTGTCGCACCCTTCCAATTTCATATTACAATGTTTAGGACCATCTAAATAATATTTTTACTTTATTAGAAAGAGAAGGTTTGAAATTCTTGAACTCAGGTGATGTAGCTGTGTCGAAACAAACACCCCATGTTTGTCTGATATGGAAAATGTTCCCAATTCCTGCTTCACTGGTCTTTTTAATTTTATTATTATTGCTCTCCACAACTCCCTGACAGGAGGGTGCAGCCAGGTGTCAGGCTCTGCTCCCAGGGAAAAACAGGACAAGAGGAAAAGACCCCTTATTCAAGGGGAGGTTTAGGTTGCATAACAAGAAATATTTCTTCATGGAAAGGATGGTCTGGCATTGGAACAGGCAGTGGTGGAGTCCCCATCTCTGGAAGGATTAAAAAGCCATGTGGATGTGGCACTTGGGGACATGGTCCGTGGTGGCCTTGGCAGTGCTGGGGAACAACTGGACTCGATGATCCCAGAGGTCTTTTCCAACCTGAACAATTCTCTCATTCCATGATTATTCAGAATTTTTTCCCCAAACCAGCAGTTCTGATAGGAAGTGGCATTATTTCCCCACAAATGGAAATTCCATTTTCAAAGCAGTGTTCTGGGTTTCTGTAGGGCAGAAGTTCCCTTCCAGCATCACTAAGATTTGTGAATGAACCCCTGGGATCTCACATATTCCCCTTCCCTGGGTGTCTGATTGTGCCATTCCCAAGGTGAAGGTTTTGACAATACTTTTTATTTTCCTTTTTTTTGCTGTAGCACCTTCATTTTCCGTAGTTTTCCCATCTGGCACCAAGAACCTGAGTAACCCATCCTTACAGGCATGGAGAGTTTAGGGGCACTGGGCTGAGCTTTCAGAGGACCCACTTAGGATCCTTCCAAACCCAAATCCTTTGGGCAGCATCCAAAGCAGATAAGGAGTCTGCTCCCACCTGGACCCCGCCTCTTCATTTGGAATGCTCATATGTGTCCCCAAAATCCTGCTCTCAAACCCCTCAGATTATGGGTAGGCTTTAAAAATGTGAAGTCATCAGAGCTTTTGAGATTCTTTCTATCAGCAGCTTGCATGCAAATACATGCAAATAGATGTAAATAGTGAGACACTTCCTCAGTCCAGGTTATTAAAGGAGCTGCTGCTCCTAAGAGGATTTTCCTAAGAAGGCTAAAGATCCCAAAACATCCATTAAAGCCCAGTTCCTGTAAATTACACTAAATATGGGGTTGTTATCCCTGACAGAGCCTTGCAAAGGGATGGGGCAGGGGCTGGAACTGCTTCTCCAGATTCTTCTGCTGTTTCTTCTCCATTTCTTGCAGCAGCTGGAAGGGCAGGTCCGTGCAGAGGGAATAGCTCCAGTGGCTGCAACATCCTCTGGGATCCTCTGGTCCAGCCTGAAGGGTGGGAACAGAAGCAGCCCCTGAATGGTTCCCACAAGGGCACACAAGGGGCTTGTGCCCTGCTGGGAGGGGGGCTCTGCCTGGAGCTCCCTGCATGGCCCCAGAGCAGGACCTGCTTGTCTGGAGCAGGTTTTACCCTCCAAAACCATCCCAGCAGATAAACTGCCCCACCAGTTAAACTATCCCATCACTTACGCAAATATGAACCAATCCCCAGTGCCCTGCTGGGGCCCCCAGACACGATCCATTGCCTTGGAGCCAGGAGTCCTGTCTGTGCCACGGAGCCCTGGTGGCACTGGCCTTGCCTGGCAGGTTCTGTCCACCCTCTGCGGGTCCCCAGGCTGCTGGAATGGCCACGTGGCTCATGGAAAATTCATGCCTAGGAGCTCCACTGGCCAAGAGGGCTCTTGAGCCTTTCAGCACGAGAGCGCTGAGGACGGGAGTGCTGGGGAGGATTCCAGGACCCCACACACTCCAAGAGCAGAGTCAGAAGGGTTTGCACATTGGCTTTGTGCTGCTCAGGAAAGGGATTCCCTCCAGAGCAGCTCAGGCTGTTCCAACCTTGTCCTGTGCACAGTGGGAAGAGCCTGTTGCCCTGCACCTTTCCCCTGCACTCTGTAAAGTAGCTGCTGGGGAAAGGAGCTTGGACAGGCTTTGGAGAGAGATCTGTGAATTGAAGGAGCTTTGGTTTGGAAATTGCTGATCTCAGGCAGGCCCAGGAGCAGCCCTGTGGGCAGGAGTTTGGCTTTGCTGGCTGGAGCACAACATGGCATTGCAGATTTACTTCTCTGAACCCCTGCATAGGGTCAAGTATTTGAAGAGTTTTTCTCCCTCCCCTCAAAATACATTTATTTTTGTCATAGAGAAAATCAAGCCTTGAAAAATTATCTGTCAAGACTTGGAAATATTCCTGTGTGGAAATGCCACCTCTCCTGGATCACTGTTGGCATCTCAGCCTCCCTCCTAGATTGGGACTGTCCAGCAGAGTCCACACACATTGTTCTGTAGAGATGTTTGTACATGGGTTGTACATGGGTGAATATGTACAGCTGATATTGGAAGTGGCTCACTTCTGTTTATAAAGGTTTGTCCTTGAGTTTTCTGCTCCAACACTCAGCAGCCTCCTGCCTTTCAAAGCTCTGTAGGATTCAGCGACACACCATGAGCTTAACACGATTACCCCAACTTCCACTCCTCTTCTTTAGACCTCACTCCCAGGGGCTACTTGTAATTTGCAGTTGGAGTTTATTTACTGTCTTTGAACAAAAAAAATTTGATATCTTTTTCTTTTCGTTTCCTCTTAAATCCTGACAGGTTAAAAAAAAAAAAGAATTAAAAACTCTTAATGCTTTCATGAGAAGCTGAAATTTCTCATGGAAAAGGAAATACTTTTGGCAAGCTGAACAGAAGAATTATATCAGAGCTGAAGGAAAAATAAATCTTTGACCTGTTTTTGTAATTGTTGTTAATTCAGTTATTTTTATCATCATTGTCCATGACAGGGCCCCATTGCAGCAGGCTCTGCACGAACACAGAACATCACCAGAAGTAAAATCAGGTACCACAGTGTCCTGAAGGATCACTCCAGCAGTGCCAGACTGGGCCTGGAGTCTTGCTGGATTCTTCAGTCAAAGTTCTCTGCTCCAACAGGGAAAAATATCTTTTATTTCCATGTTGGATGAGGCTGCTTGGCCTTTGATGGCTTCTCTGAAAGATGGATTTCAGTGGCCACAGTTGGCAGCAACAAAACCCACATGTAAATAGAAATGCTCCGTTTCTATGTGCACTGAGCATTAATTAAGGGAGAGAAGCAAGGCCCACATTTTGTCAGAGAGCAGGAAGAGTAACAAGGCTCTCAGGTAATGAGTTTCACTCACATGTACAGCAGTTCTCTGAAATAATGAGCTTTGGAAACAATCTGGAGTTGCTGACTGGATATTGATGTTAGGAACTCGCTGACCCCGTTCCAGGCAGGTCGTGTTTTTCACAGAGCATCTTCCCTTCAGTCTCAGCTCCCTCTCATCAGGGCAGGAACTGAAGCAGTGCAGAACAGCCTCACGAGCACAGATCCTGCCTGGCTGTGCTGCCAGCCATCCGGAGCCTCCTCCTGAGCCCTTATCCTTGGTGGGGTTTTGCAGGAAAAATCCCAGCCTGGTTCTTAACCCCTCCCTCCCTGCAGGGTTTCACTGCTGAGATTAAACTTAGTCCTTGGGTAGAGCAGGGTTTGGAAAGGCCCTGTGGTGTGGCAAGGTGGGAGTGGTTCTGCACTGCTTTTGGTCACTTGGAAGTGATTCCTGAGGTGAAAGTGAATCCAGTTCCCTGAGGATTCTCCTCCCTCCCACTCAGCCAGCTCACTGTGGCAGAGGGACATTAGCTCCACATGCTGGTCCCTCAGTGTCTTCAGCTCTTGAGGCTACATTACACCAAAGGCCCTTTCCTCCCCATTTCCCAGGGGAAAGGCTGGTAAAGTCTTGTGTTCCTATTTGCCACCACAGTTAGTCAGAGCCTGGTGCTAAAAATGCAAAAGTTGTGGTTCAATCCCTGCATGGGCCATTCACTGAAGAGCTGGGTGTGCTGATCCGATGGGTCCTTTCACCTCAAGATATTCTGGGATTCTGGGATTCAGAAAAGGAATCTTGGGGCCAGTTCTAGGCCCCTCACGGCAAGAAGGACACTGGGGGGCCGGAGCGTGTCCGGAGATGGGAACAGAGCTGGGGAAGGGTCTGGAGCCCCAGGAGCGGCTGAGGGAGCTGGGGGGGCTCAGCCTGGAGCAAAGGAGGCTCAGGGGGCCCTGCTGGCTCTGCACAGCTCCTGCCAGGAGGGGCAGCCAGGGGGGTCGGGCTCTGCTCCCAGGGAACAGGGACAGGAGGAGAGGAGTCTGCCTCAAGTTGTGCTTGGGGAAGTTTAGGTTGGATATTAGGGAAAAATTCTTCATGAAAGAGTTGTCCAGCCCTGGCACAGCTGCCCAGGACAGTGGTGGAGTCCCCATCCCTTGAAGGGCTTTAAAAGCCCTGTGGGTGTGGCACTTGGGGACCACTTCAGTGGTGGCCTTGGCAATGGTGGTTTAATGTCTGTACTGGCTGATCTTAGAGGGTGTTTCCAACCTTATTGACTCTGTGATTCCATGAAAAACGTCCCTCACAGCAGCCAGCAGCTGGGCTCTGCCCAGGAATTCCTGTAAGCAGATGGAGTCTCCTGGAAAACAAAGCCCTGTAAGGACGCTGAGCCTGTTCTGCTCCCACAGAGGAGACACTGAGGGAGCAGGAGCTCAGCTCCTGCATGGAGGCAGCTGGAAGAAATCCAGGGCTACTGACCCAGCCCAGCACTGAGCCAGCAATGTCTATAGAGAGCCCTCTCTGGCATGTTCCCACTCCGTGAGTGCTGGAGATGAGAGAGAGTGAGATGGGGCCTGGTTATTTAAGTGTGTAAACAACTCAGCTGACAGCTCAAATTGGCAGCCTCGCCTTGCAGCACATTCCCACCCGTCCCTGCTTCCCTGCTGTGCGCACAGCACCCTGGAATGCAGCAGGAGCTGGGTCCAGCCAGGCTCTCCCCACCCTCACTACAGTCAGCACTTGATTGCAAACACTCTAAATATGTTTTTTTCCTTTCCTGAACTGCTCTAATCCACAGAGGCCCCCTCAGCTTGGATGAGCTGCCTATTGCTCTCTGCACCCTCTTCCTCTCTCTCCTTTCTGCTCTCTCAGTAGACAAACCTTTTCCAGCCACATTGCAGAGGATTATTTCAATACAGAGGCTCAGGGCTGTATTCCCAGCGGTGTAGGCAGGAATTACTGCTCACTTTGGGGAGGTTGGCCGGTTTAAGCTGCAGTTTGCAGAGTTTGCACCTGTGCAAAGCCACTATGCCAGGATCTGATCCCCCAGTACATCCCAGGGCTGCTTCCACACAGTCCTGACACCAGGGTCAAAGTTCTTGGAGGGAAATATCTGGAGTTTAATTATTGGGAGAGAGATGCACAAAATCACATCTGAAAACACAACATTTCTTTCGATTTCCCCTGTTTTTCAGTTGTTTTATGCGATTTTTTCAGGTTTTGGCCTTTCCCAACCTTGGTATTCTGTGAAAAGCTGCTTAAAACTTAATCCCCACGTTATCCCAGAATAGTATCTGGTGTATCTATATCTATAAAGCTATAAATATATATGTATAAACCACTTGCAACAAAAGATTCCTTAACCTTCAAGCCCATCCTGCTAGTATCCCTGATGGAAATTCCATTTTCCCAGCCCAGTTCCAGTGTCTGTTAACAAGTTGCTATGTCATGAATTTCAATCCACTGTTGTTTGTTTTGTCCAAGATGGACAAAGAGATGAAATTGTTTCCTCCTTCCACAGAAGCCTCTTTGGATTAAACAAATCCAATTCAGCTCATTCTGAATTCCCACTTTATACAGGGTTGGGTACATCCGGCCACATTTGTATTCTCTAGGAAAGAAACAGATTATGTTTTTCACCACAACAATGAACATTTTTGTCACAGTGAGCACTTCCAAAAGGAAAACAAAGCCTTTGCTGACAATGGCTCTGTTTCATTCATCAAAGTTCCCAATCCAAAGGCTCCCACCCAACAAAACACTCGGGGAAACAAAAGGCAGGGCCTGTTTTACACAAGACTGAGCACGGCTTCCCCTTCCCCAGCAGTGGGACTTTTGTTTGGATCAAGTGGGAGGTGAATGCCAGGCTTGTGCAGTGCCTGTGGTCCAGGCTGGGGCACAGCCGCCCCTCCAGCTCCTCCTGCAGCGCTGGGAAAGGGGTCAGACTCCAACATCCCCCAGTTCATCACGGAACAATGGACACAGAGACTGAAAAAGGGAATTTAATGAGGAAAGGAGAAGGGTGGAAAGAATTCAGATGAGCAAAGAGAGACAGAAGCAGCTGGTGTGTTACAGCTGTTCAAGGAAAAAGTGTTTTCTAACGCCTCAAAAAATCAAAATACATCTATATGTTGGTTGGTTGTTTTTTTTTTTTTTTCCCTCCAAACTTCAAATAAGAAAAAAACACAAACCCACCTAGCCAAAAAAAACATTCCTTCTTTTCCACTGGACTAAAGCCAAGCAGGAGAGAGGCAGAAAATGAGAAGGATATGCAAAACATCAAAATGTTCAGTGATCAAAATGGGAGATATTTTAACCCAAACAACAGCTTTCTGTTCAAATTCTCACTTTGCTTAAAAAGCTGTTCTGTGCTTAAAGATACACAGAGCAGGAGAGAGGGATGTTAACTCAAATGGTTTTAACCAGCTCAGTGTTTTCTCCTGCTGACGACTTCCAGGCTTCAAGAATTTGGAGAAAGATTTAAAAAATCCCACAACTCCAAAAGAATGTGAGGATCAGATGAAGTGGTCATAATTTATTGTTATTTGTTTATTGGGAAACAGCAAGAAACTCCTGACTGAGAACCACCTGCAGCATGGAATGATTCCTGTTCCCTTTGTCCAGAACTCCTGGTGATACCAGAACTCCCCTTTTTGGGAAAAGTCGTTTTTGCAAGCAGAGGAGCATTTATTATTTATCACAAATATAGTTCCTAGCACCTTTCCATTTCCAAACCCTATCTTTTTCCCATGGAAATAAAAGTTTCCCCAACAATTCCCCATAAGTGACCCCTCATTTCCTCCTAAGGCTCTTCCTGCCCTACCCCTGACACCCAGGACTGCTGGGCACAGGCACTTCTTACACCTTCCCTTTCCATCTCATGAGAATTTGGGGGGCTTAAAAATAGAAATAACCCCCCAAAGCATTTCCATGAGCAATATTAGGGGTTGTTGTGGGCACTGCATTAGGGAGAAAAGCAGCAGAAATGGTAAAATTGTTCCCAGCCTTGAGAGTGATGAACTATCTGGATTTTCTAGGTGTTTATTCAAACTACACCTGGGCTCTCCAACATTTGCTGGGTATTTGCTCTCTCTTTATGCATTTCAAGTGTTGTACACGAGCAGTGAGAGGCAAGGGCGAGACCTGAATGTTCTACTGTAAAAATCATTTAGCTGGGAATTTGATTTCCTTCCATTTTCTGATTTTTTTCCCCACTAGGGAGCAACAACCATATTGTAACTGAACTGACAATCATAGTGTCTTACTTCAAATGAAATTGTCAAAATATTGTGTCAGGAATTCTGGATGAAGTGATTTCTTTGGCTGTCACTCACACTTGCCATCCTAAAGAGTCTGGTTTCTATTAACAAAGATGCTCGACACATAAATAATTTCAAAAACCAGATATAGCTAAATTAGGAACATCCAGAAACATTAATAGCAACAATAATCTACCCTTTCAGAAGATGCTTAGGGGGGGGAAAAAAAACCCCAGAAAATCCAAATTAAAGAATGACATAAAAGTCAAGTCTATTGAAACATATGAAATTTGATATTAACAGTTAGCAAATGCCATTAACTTCCTCCTCATACCCCTCCTAATTATGTGTTTGCTCTGTGCAAATAATGATAACGATGCAGCCACTCCAATTTATTCCCATTTTTATGGCGTATAAAATCATTCCAAGAATTGCAGCATTTTAGCAAAATGAGATCTTTGATACCTGTGTTAGGAACTGAGGAGCAAAACCTGGGATGCAAATCTGCAGGTGATGAGGAGCAGCCCCTGGGCCTCCCTCAGGGGCTCTCTGCTCTCCCGGGCGCTGACCTGGGTGAGGCACTGGGAGAGAGGGTCCCACGGAGCAAGGACCGAACCCAGAGCTCAGTGCAGGGTCCACACCGGGTTTGTGAGGTTCTTTCTTGTGTGTTAAAGGCTTAGTTAAGCCCAGCCTGGGCAGGTGCAGCTCTTCACTCTGTGCCACTCTGAACTGGCTTTTGCTGCTGGTGGTGCCGAGGGAGCGGCTGGAGCTGTGCCAGGGGAGGCTCAGGCTGGAGAGCAGGGAAAGGTTCTTCCCCCAGAGGGTGCTGGGCACTGCCCAGGCTCCCCAGGGAATGGTCCCGGCCCCAAGGCTGCCAGAGCTCCAGGGGCATTTGGACAGCGCTGCCAGGGATGCCCAGGGTGGGGTTGTTGGGGTGAGGTTTTCCAGGTCCAGCTGTAGCAGTCAATGCTCCAAGAGCTCCCAGGAACCGCTGGGATGAGCCTCTGTCCCCTGCAAAGCAACAAAACCTCAAACAGCACCAGGGCAGGTTCAGGAGGAATTTCTTCATGGAAAGGGTGGTCAGGTGTTGGAACTGCTCAGGGACGTGGTGGAGTCCCCATCCCTGGAGGTGTCCACAGAAGGACAGGACATGGCACTCAGGGCTGTGGTGGGGATCAGGCACAGGTTGGACTTGATGCTCTTAGGAGGCTTTTCCAAACTAAATGTTCTGGGATTCTGTAACACAAGATACCCAAACACAGGGAGGTGTAACCTCTCCCACAGCAGCCCTGCCATGCTACTACAGCTCCAACCTTGTCCTCTAAAGCCAGCAGGATTGTCCAGCTCTAGGTGGGCATCGTTCACCTTGGTGACCAGGGCACTTCTGCTGCCTCGCAGCTGAGGTGATGTAATAATCCTGCAATGTCATTTAAGTAATAAAGAAATTGCTGTCCCCGCTGTTTGGCTCTGGAGAGTGGGAATAGCAAAGGCTCAAGTTGTAGACAAGTGCATTAATCTTTCCAGCTTTCCTGGAATGAAACATCAGAGGCTTTAACCTGTTCTTTATTGCTATTCCAATGCCCTGGGTGGTACTTTGAAAAATAAACTCCTGAAAGGCGGCAGGAGGGAGAAGGGGAAGGAGCCTGAAAGCTGCTCACTCACACACTGTGCAATCCCCAACCTCTGAAAAACAGAGAAAATTTAAAAGTTTCAGATTATTTGATTAAGATGCTCATAATATTCAGTATTCTGGAAGCTCTGGGTTCCAGACTCAGGAGTGAAAGAGATTTCATCTTCTTATTTTAAAGCAAAAATAAGATTTTGGGCCTGCAGGACTGAAGGATAAGATCCAGGAGCACATGAAGGCCAAGGAACCCACTGGAAAGGCAAAACTGAGCCTCACTATTGATTTGTATTTATGAAATCTTACTATTTTTAAAGCACATTAACCTTGTGATTTGGGGACTTGGAGGTTTTTGAAGTATCCAGACTGATATTTTCAAGAAAACTCTGGCAGAACAGAAACCAATATCCAATTTTCTCATTATTTTAGCTGTGTTTACCACTGTGGCTCGCCCTGTTAGTTCTAATGGAGATCATACAAAATACATTTGTAGCTACCTAAAGGAAAAAGGGAGCATATGTGGCAGCATACGTGGCAAAAGCCACAGGCTCAAGACTGGTGGGCACAGCCTGAGGTTGCCACAGTCTGAGGCATACTCCCTGCTCAGGGTGAGTTTTGGTTCACCCCCAGCATCCCTTGTACCTTCGTTTACATGTTTCAGTTTATTGGTTAGTTGCTAAATTACCTAATGTTCTGTATAAGGTTATGTTCTGGAAATTTCATTGCAGTTCGGTTCTCTATTGGTTATATGTTAATCCCTGTACCCCCATTGGTTACTTTCCCCTGCTTGTATCCCCATAAATCCCCTGCTGTCCCTAAGACTTGGCCTTTGGTTGCTGAAGCCTTCAGCTCTCCTGGATGCCTGTGCCACCTCTCCTGGACCCCGGACCCTCTCCTGCCTTCCCTGCTGCTTCTCCCGGGAAATAAAAGAGCTGGAAATCACTCCAAGGCCCTTCTCTCTGGCCTTTATTCTTGCCTGCACCATCAGCCCGGGGCTCTCTCTCACCCAGAGGAGCCAGCACTAACAGAGCTGCGGGAGGACGCCCTGTGTTTGGGGACACTGAAAGCTGCAGCCCCCGGCAAACCAGGGTCACTCCAGAATAACACTGGGTGGCCTCGAACAGCCCCCAGAGCCAGCGTTATTCATCCATACACCTTAATTAACTTTGTGAGCTACTATCAATTTTAGGGTCAATTTTATGGTCACTAATGGGGTGAAGAGCTGAGGATGAGGGTTGGGTGGTTTTCCAGTATCCTGGAGAGGTTTTGTAGAGGTTTTTCCAGGATAAAACGCTGCCTTGGGAAGGAGGGAGAGAGGGAAGGGGAAGGGGAAAGGGGAAAGGGGGGAGGGGGAAGGAAGGAAGGAAGGAAGGAAGGAAGGAAGGAAGGAAGGAAGGAAGGAAGGAAGGAAGGCCAAGTGCCTGATTCCCACAGGAAAGGAAGCCAAAAGCAGGGAACCAGAAGGCTGGGACAAGCCTCTGAGTAGCTCCTACAGACTTCTTACAACAGTCCTCCTGAACTGGGCTGAAAAGAGTTAAGGAAGGTAAATCTCTGCTGTCACCATCTCCCAGGTGTAGCTGAAGGGTACCTTAGATCCTGCTGTAATGGAGAGTGATTATGGGAAGGGGAATTTGCAATGGAATTACGGTAATTGCAGCTTCTGTTCCACCGTGTTTAGGATAATCAGTGTGATTTTGCGCAAATAGCTGAGAGGATGCAGGAGGAGCCCAGGTGATTCTCTGACAGGCTTGTGTTAGGTTAGGTTTGACTGAACCTAGGGAAAAGCTCCCCTTTGGAAGCAGAAGTGGCATATGACAGCCTCTGCCAAGCAGGGGGGGAGTTCACCCAGCAGTTCAGGTATTTGATTTAACCACCATTCACTGTTGTTGCTTTTTTCTCACCAAATTCAAAGGCTCTCAGTCTGACAGTTTCACTGCCTTGGGCCTTTTCCATGCAGGCTCTTGTTCACATGTTGGACTGAAACAATTAAACACAACAGCAGTGGCACTGTTACTGCTGTTCCTGCCCTGCCAGGGCTGAGCCTAAAAGAGACAGTAGTCTCTAGTAAAGGCAAAATAAAAGTAAAGGATTATTTTCATCTGTGAATCTCTGGTGAGGTTTGAATTGTGTGTTCAATAACATTTAAGTCTGAACAAATCCTGCTCTTCCTGCCTGATGCTGATGTTCTCTGTGCTACAGTTTCACACTTCAGCTCTGTGACCTTGGCTGTGCAGAGGGGAAAGGTGCCTGTATGGAGTACATGGTTTGGAGAAGCCAATGGGAGAAAGGATGGAATAAAGGATGGGAGTAAGGATGCAGCTAAGCCAGGACATTTTGTATTCACAAAAGGCAAAATTCAGCTCCATGCAGAGGACAAATGAACTTCAGAAAGACTGGAGCTGACACATCTTGGGAGCTGTTAGGCCAGGACAGGTCAGGGCATTCCCTGAGAGCTGGGGGAGCTCTGAGCCACCCCAATAAGTCTTGGATTCACTGCATTTCACAGAGTTTACACATTTTCCTTGCAATGAGATGGAAAAGAACATCCAAACAGATAATTTCCATGTCTGTCTTGGTGCCAGTAACCCATTAGGCTGTGGTAACTCCAGGACTTGGATTCATAGCCACCGTTCCTTCTGCAAGGAAAGGGCAAGGAATTCCAGCCAGTTTCTTCCCTACAACCTGGTGAATGAACCAGTGGTGCAGTCACACTTCGATTATTGGTCGAGTTTCCCATCTGGAAACGTCAAGGCTTCTACAAACAGGAAAAATGGCTCAGTCTCTGCCTTTATTGCAGGTGGAAGAGAAATAAATGAGCAGCAGGGGCCTGTGGGACAGAGAACTGTGCAGCACTGGCAGCAGGAATGGCCCTGCTGGGCTGGAGTAATGTCACATTTATTTTATAAATCTCTCTCTCACACACACGCAGAAACAAACAAAACATCTCTCCCCCAAACCTGCCAGATTTGGGAAAGATTTCATTTCAAGCATTGCTTTCATCTTGTGCAGAGGAGCTGATCTCCTGTCTCAGTATCAGGGAGCAGCAGTGCCCTTGCCATGGGAGCTGTATCCTCTGTGCTCATTCCCAAGGGTCTGTCCAGCTGGGATCCATGGAGGTCTGCAGCCCCCAGCTGTCCTTGCTGATTCTCACTGATTTCAATGGGAGCTGGTCCAGGTGGGATCTGAGTCGGGCACTCTCAGGAGTCACCATCCCAAGGGCTCTGCAACACTGGGGTGCTGTCCCAAGAGGAATTTTTCACTCTAAGATCTTTCCTCACTTTCTCCGTGGTTTGGTCACTGAAGTCCTTCAGGGTGTCCATCCCAAGAGCTTTGTCATTCCCAGGAGTGCTCAGACCTGGGCTCCTTCTATAGGCCATGATGGGTTAATGTCTTCTGGATGTTCTCTCTTCACAGGCTCATGGTATGGAAATCTGTGGAGAAGGGACAGCTCATCCACATTCTGCAGCCCAGCATCTGCACTGGTGCATAAAATACCTGCACTGTTTTGGCCAGTGCTCCCAGGCACAGGGTGGGATTGTTGGGGTGTCCTAGGCAGGGCCAGGAGCTGGACTGGATGGGGTCCCTGTGGGTCCCTTCCAGCTCAGGATATTCTGTGATTCCATGATTTACAGTTCCATGACCTGAATCTGGGCAGAAGGGCAGAGCCTCTGTTCCTGGGAAGGAAGCCCAGCGGATTTAAGAGAATTCCTACACCTTGTGTCAGGCAAAAGTCTTCCTGAAATGCATAAAAATCCTGGGAACCTGGGATATCCCTGCACTCCTCCTTCATGGGTGCAGACAGAGCAACAGGGCTTGAGCAGAAAGGAACTGCACGTCTGAAAAAACAAGCGAAGGCTTTGCTATCCCAGGACAACCCCCATTCCCTGGCATGTGCCACTGAAGGGAACAACAGCCCAATAGGCTGGAGCTCACCAGAAGAGAGACATCTTTTAAGTCAAATATTTGTCATGCCTGTGAGAAATTAATTGCTATTTTACATAATGAGCTTCCTGGCAGCCTGCATCTCTCAAAACAAAATGACCTGAGGGACAGTAGCAAATTCTAAAATTTTAAGTGAACAAGTGATTCCAGTTAAAGAGATCAATGTGATGAAATTATTCATTAAGGACCTCTTGCAGGTTTTTGAGGAACATTCGTGGGAGAAATTAGCGGGGTTGGCCTAATTTGGGAATGGATGGCAGCAAATGACTCTGCAGAACCCCATCCACATCCAGCAGTGGGTCCTCCAGATCCATCCCCCCTGAACATGTGGGATATTAAGGAGAGGTTAGGGAGTAGGACAGACAGCCTGGTCCATGGATCCTTTCCAATTCCTTGCAGATGGACCATGGGAGGCAGAGGAGTAACTCCAAGCCCTGGGAACCAACCACAGCACAGGCCTGGCTTTGGCAGCAGAAAGATAACCTTGAATAATGAAGAGATTTTTATTTGATGTATTAAAATGTGGTTACAGAAGTACAGTTTTTATGGAGCCACTTTTTATAATCACAGAGACAGTTTTGGTGGGAAAATATGAGGTACACACACAATTGCTCTTGCTTGTGAGTAATTAATACTTTTACAATTATCAATCCATGAATTTTTGGTGTTATGGGATTCAGTCACACCCAGGCACTCAAGGACATGTGCACTCACACACAGAGGTGTCTATGGACTCATATTTGTGCACAGAGAGCTTGAGAAATACTGGAAGAGCTTGAAATTGTCTGTACCACGTGTCCTTGTCCTGCTGCTGCTGCTCTTCTGCTGCAAATATCCAAACTGTGGTTGTGGCTCTGCAAAGAGGACTTTGGGCTGTGAATTCCCAGCAGATCTGCTGGGTTTATTTTAAATCCTGTTGCTTGCTTTAAGGGTAATTGTGCTTTTAGCCCTACAGAGCTGAACCTGGAACAGTCACTGGATGATATTCCACTGTGCTACTGCCTAAATTCCATAGATCACAGGAATTTTCAAAAGTGGACGAGTGACTTAGGAACCAGACTTTGCAAAATCTTTTGGAAGTTTCATTTCTAAGACACTGAGTACTGGCAATGAAGCCTAGGGCTTAAAAAAGAAACGTAGATTGGATCTGAGGGAATGGAGTAAGTTTAGATTGAATATTAGGAAGAAATTCCTCCCCGTGAGGGTGGGCAGGCCCTGGCACAGGGTACCCAGAGCAGCTGTGGCTGCCCCTGGATCCCTGGAAGTGCCCAAGGCCAGGTTGGACGGTGCTTGGAGCAGCCTGGGACAGTGGGAGGTGTCCCTGCCCACAGCAGAGTGGAACTGGATGCGCTTTAAGGTTCCCATCTAACCCAAACCATTTTGGGATTCTAGGATTTTTTAGATCTCATGAAGGAAGATTTGTGGTCCTAGAAATTATGGAATCAATATTCTTACCTTAAAAGTAGTGCCTGGCTCCACAATCAGAGAGGGAAAATTAAAGACAGCCCGAGGATGCCAGGTTTACGGTCACTTGTTTTGGCCATGTGCCTTAATTTAAAAAATAAATATTCCAAGAATATCCTTTAATTAACTGAGCTCAAAGCTGACAGACCCAGGAACAATAATTGTCTCAGAGCTTTGTAGCAGTTCCTTTTCTGTGTCCTGTTGAACATCCACATCTGTTTGCAGAGCTCCCTCTCCTCAGCCACGACCCGATCCATGTTCACAGAGAAACCCCCTGGTTCCCAGACCCTATATCCAGCAAAGCTCCACCTTTCCAGAACACCAGCTTTTCTTTCCTGAGAGCCACTAGTGGGGTTCTGCTCCCAGGTTTAGCCTGGCCTTTCTCCACGGAGCAGAAGGGTTTGTAACTGCAATGGAGATGCATCTCCTGTGCTCATGTAATGGAAAATAAAGCCAGAATGGATGGGTATTTTCAGATAGCCTGGCAGTGATTAATTGCTGCTCCAACAGACACTCCAAATCAAATGAGTTTTAGCATCCCTGATTTATCCTGGGTGCAGTAAGAGGGAAGCACTGGGAGGGGGATAGGAGCTCCCTCCCTCCTAGCCTGCACAGCATTCCAGGGGGATAAACCACAAAAAATAAAAGGGAAAAGTTCAGATCAGTGACTGCAGCAGCAGCCCTTGGAGAGGAGGGGGCAGGAGAGGTAAAAGAGCTCCAAGACCATCAAGTCCAACCTGTGCCCAATGCCCACCTTGTCCCCCACCCAGAGCACTGAGTGCCACGTCCAGGCCTTCCTTGGACACCTCCAGAGATGGGGACTCCAAACCTCCCTGGGCAATTCCAATGCCTGACCACCCTTTCCATGAAAGGAATAAACAGATATTCTTAGTGAATCCACAAAACCAGCCCTGTTTATCCACCCAAACTTCAGGGCATGGATCATCTCACCTCCAGAGTGCTCAGAGAGCTCCTGCTGCAGGGGGACCCTGAGCCCAGCTGGGACACAGAATCCCACAGCACAAATAACATGGGAATGATCCTTTCCTTGGAGATGGCTGAGGAAAACCTGCCAAGTGCTGATGTGGTGTAAAAGTGAAACCTGCACCAGTGCTGAGGGAGCTGCCTAATCACATCAGGGTAATTAGATAAGCAGGTGGATGGATTTCCTCCTTGGCAGGATGGCGCTCTGCAGCCTTGGATATTCCTGCCTCCAAATCCTGCCCAGGGATGGATGTGGCTCACAGGCAGGAGCTGCCAGAGGGAGCACATCCACCCTTCCATGCCTTCCCAGGCTCTTGCAGCTGCCAGGACAGCGCTCCCATTGCCCGGGGGCCTGGCTCTGAATTGGATGCTCAGGAAGCCAGGACTGTCCATCTCCCAGGGCTTGTCCATGTCCCACAGCCCATCCATTCTGCAGGCAGGATCAGGAATCAGCCTGCAGGAGGAAGCACAGCACCCCCACAATCCTGGGGGCTCTTTGGGCAGGGTGGTGACACCGGGGATCCACCAAGGGATGGATCAGGAACCGGGAAAGGGGAGCTGGGGCTGCAACTGGGAAGTTGCTGGGCATGAAGCAAACCCAACTCTCCTCTGGCTTCCCCACTGCCCCTTCTCCAGGTCATGGTGGGTCTGGCCAGCCCTCGACTGGGGCTTAGCTGGTGAATCTGGGAGAGATCCACCTCCTCTGGAACTCTGTGACACTTGACAGCAGGGGAAGAGTGAACCCTGGTGCTCAGACAGAGAGATCAGCTGGGACTGCAGCCTCCACATCTGCCTTCAGATGAGTTCATCCTTTACTGAATACACAGCAGGGAGGAGAAATCACACCCTCAGAGCTCTGTGCAAGCAGAACCACAAACTTTTCCCGTCCCACCTGCTTTAATGGCCATGTCTCTCAGTAGAGCAGCAGGTGCTGCCCCAGCTCCTCTCTGATCACTCTCAGGGCAGGTTTCCCCCACGAGTTGTTTGACTATGTTTCTTTACTAAAGACCCTGTACTTTACATTCCCGTTTTGCTGTAGCCTATTGTGTGGAATTCCAATTGCTCTGGCTCTTTTTAAAATACATTCACAAGGGAGGTCTTTTTCATATTATTAAAAAGGGACTCCCCTTCCCTAAAACCTGGGCCTTAATTTTGTGTTTAGGTTATTTCATCAGGATTCTTGAACTACAGTCTTTTCACTCCCCCTCTCATGTACCTGGTGCTTCCAAAACAAAACAAAAACCAAAAAGGTAGAGACAGAGAAAGAAGTAATGAATTTTTAACCCAGGCAAATACATCCCTAAGAAGTTCATTCCTCTTCCCAAAGCAGTCTCAGCTCTGTCAGTGTTGACTCTTGCTCTGTGCCTTCCCACACCTCCCAGCCCTTCCAGCACTCACAGCAAAGCCATTTCTGCGGCCGGTCCCTCATTCCCTTCTCCAGCTATTCTGTATTCCACAGAGTCATAGACCAGGGCATGGTTGGGGTGGGAAGGGATCTTAAAGCCCATCCAGTGCCCCCCCTGCCCTGGGCCGGGACACCTCCCACTGTCCCAGGTGCTCCCAGCCCCATCCAGCCTGGCTTTGGGCACTGCCAGGGATCCAGGGGCAGCCACAGCTTCTCTGGGCACCCTGTGCCAGGGCCTCCCCACCCTCCCAGGGAACAATTCCTGCCCAATATCCCATCTGACCCTGCCCTCTGGCACTGGGAAGCCATTCCCTGTGTCCTGTCCCTCCAGCCCTTGTCCCCAGTCCCTCTCCAGCTCTCCTGGAGCCCCTTTGGGCCCTGGAAAGCTGCTCAGCACTTTTCTCTTGCAAGGACAGTGATTCCAGTACTAACTCTCTTATCACTGCTGTCACTATCACTGTGCTGATGTAACGCCCTCTCCCTGGACTGTATTTAAGTTGCCCAAACCAGGGAGTAGAGCCCTTGCCCAGCTCCAGGATGACAGAACCACTCTCCCAGCTCAGCATTTCCAGCTGCACCTCCCAAGAGCTGCATCCCCAGCCCAGCCCACTTTGGGCTCAGCCCACGCAGGTGCCACATGCTGGGAATCTCATCCTGCCTGGCGCCTCTGGGCACAGCAGGGACGTGAGGAATAGCAATAACTTTTAGTCAGGATTTAGTGGTGAAGCCAGACTCCATCCCTTTCTGAAGAATCCTTTAAATGTTCCCTCACTCTTTATCTTTTGCTTCCTTTAAACTGTGATTGAATTTAGGACTAATGAAAATGTGAGTCTGAGAGCATTTACTGGAAGGCAGCTGCTCGTGCTTTTTCATCTCTCCCTCTCTGCTGCTCTGTCTGATGAGCTCCTTTTCCATGTCCACCCAGACAAACACATTTCTCCAGGGGAGGCTGCTGTATAATCAGGGTTTGAGCAGGTTTGGGTCATTCATCTTCATGTGGACAAGGTCATCAAGTGGGCACTGCTCGCTTATTTTCCTTACTAATATCTTTTCTCAACAGCAAATGGTATCTTAATAAAATGGAAGCTTTTCTTTCGATCCTTTTCAGAGGGAGAAAAAAGAGTTGTTGGGAAATCAGAGCCTGGCTGCGTTTTGCCTTTTCTGTACCAGGCAATCAGCATTTGGCTTTTCTGTTGACTGTGGATGGAACCCGAGACTAAACAGGCCACAAACCTCTCATTCTGGTTTGGATTGCTGTGCCCTTAAAGAGCTGGTCAGATATGGGGAAAACATTGACACAGTTCTTCGTAATGGAGGGGAAATGGTGCCATTTTTCCTTGGCAATCCATCAGAAATTCATTGTTATAGAAGGAATTCCAGTAGGTGGCCCTGTGTTTGTTGATGGATTTTGTTTTACTGCCCTTCCTGGATGTCTCTGCTTGGAAAACATGGGATCTCAGCAGGACATTTGATGACCCCCAGAGGACTCCAGAGGACTCCAGAGGATAGTTGATGACCCCTGATCCCTGATTTACATCATCCCAACACCACAAATGCAGGTGCATTTGGCCCAGGCCTGCAGCAGCTCAGCCACTGAGCCCTTCCCTGCACAGGTCCATGTCTTCCACAGCCTCCCTGGGATTCTGGGGAGCTGTTCTTGCAGTCCTGATGGAAGACAGGCACCCAAAACTCTTGACACCCCTGCAAGCCAAAGGACCTTCGAGGCTGCAGTAGCCTGATAGACCCAAGTGGTCACCAAAAGCTGTGGGATCATCAGACATGTCTCTGATCCATCAGCCCCCTGCCTCTTGGCATTTCTGTGGTTTCCAAGGAAACCTGGTGCCTCTGAAGCCGGGCGGATGGGTCATGTCTGACAAAGGAGTTCTGTGGTGCTTCATTTTTAACAGAAGTTGTTGTTGCCTCCTTGGGCTTTGCCTCTCTGAACATTGAACGTTCCCGCCTTTCATGAGAAAAACCAGGAAAATCCAAACAACAAAACAAGGAAACGGTGGGGGCTGGGGCTGCTGCTCATTTAGAGGAGGTTTCACCTCCATCACTGAGTGTTCCCCATTTACAAACACTTTGGAGGGGGGACAGAGATATTTTGCCTCTGAACTCTGACAACTTCCCTGCTCACAGCAGAGAGCAGCCATAAGGATTCATTAGCTGGTTTCAGAGCCTGGATTACTCAGGAAGCTTCTGCTCTTCCCTTATTAAGGGAGAACTCTCCAGGTCAGGAACTTTTCCTGGGAGAGAAAGGGATCTTTTGGTTGTTTTGTTCTGCTGGTTCTGACCGTGTTAATCCGTGACATTACTGCTGCTTCCAGCCCGAGAGACGTCAGTGGGAACAGCCAGGGAGGATTCAGGGATGTCTGGACTGACAATTGTCTTGAAAATGGAGGCTGGACCTGGTCCCTGGATACAGGGAAGTGATGACTGTGCTGTACCAGGTGCAGAGTGCATCTCCTTCTCATTTTTCCGTGGAGAAGTCAGTCTCAGCTGCCTGGGAGGTCAATTCCAGCAAGGTGTGGGGTACTTCTTTCCATGCAGTATGGTGTCCATAGAAAGGAAGTGACCACAGTGACACCAGGACAAACAGCATCTGGAGGATCACAGAATCATGGAATAGTTTGGGTTGGGAGAGACCTTTAAAGGTCAGCCCAGCCCCCTGGTATGGGCAGGGAATTCTTCATCCAGGCCACAGTGCTCAGTAGCCTGGAAGTGGCAAAGGTGTCCCAAATAATCCCAAATTTTTTACAGAACACAGGCCTGTCTGAGAAGGCCAGTGGTCCGAGCAGGCTGGTGGCAATGGGATGCCATTCCAGCATGTCCTTGTTTTGCACAGAAGGGAAAAGGCATCCATGTAAATCACACTGTAGGGTCCGATTTTTCGATTTTCCATTGTTCCTAATTTTCCTTAAAACGAGAGTTTTCCAAAGTGATTTGAAGCCTCAATTTTCAGGAACAGCCATGGCAAAGGAACTGTGGCATGCATCACCAGTTGCAGCTTCTTGGTCATTGAGACAATTGTGGTGTCAGGACTTTGGGAGTGCAGCCATTGGATTCCTTTGAACAGGGGATTTCAGCTCATTTGGGAATTTAGCTCATTTGAAGCCCTAAATGTAGAATGAAAATCAGCTGATGGAGAGTGACTCAGCATCGTTAGTGTTTTTATCTTTGCGGTTGGTGGCTGGGACTGGATTCCAGCAGGGTTTCCTGATCCCCTTTTGCAGCCTCACTGAATCATATGGACAACATGAAATGGAAATTTATTCCGGAAACACAACCCCGTCAGTGCTGAGGCCTCAGAAGTCAGAGCAGGCTGCAATTACAGAGGGGTCACCTCAGGTATGAATTCATTGCTGAATTAGCTGATAACAGCCCTTATCAATATAAGCTAGCCCATGCCCCGCCCCTGATGTTACCGATCTGAGGAAGGCCAGGTCTTCTTATCACAGCAGCCCACTTAGGACATAGGCACTGAACATCTGTTGCTTATCAGAGACAGGACAGGATTAGAGAACACCTCTCCAGAGACGGGATTCTGTCAGATGGCTCCTGGAAATCAGCCAGGAATGATGGTTTTGCAAGAAAGGTGTGATCAGATCTTGGGAATCTCACCTGCAGGAGATATCACACCCCAGGGTGTCCTCACAGCAGGTCAGGCACTGTGATAAAGTGCTTGATCCCTGGAAGTGTCCAAGGCCAGGTTAGACAGGGCTTGGAGCAACCTGGGATAGTGGAAGGCGTCCCTGCCCATGGCAGGGGTTTGAAGGGGTTTGAGGTCCCTTCCCACACAAACCATTCTGGGGTTCAATGATAAATAACATCAGGATGAAGGCTTTGGACTCCTGGTGATGGAGAAGCACCTTTGCTGCATCAGGCAGCAGCTGCTGGGAGGTTTTACAGCCAGCACTCCGTGAATTTTGCCTCCTCCCCTCCATCCCTGCGGGATGTTGTAGCTCCACAGCTCAGTGCCCCCGCAGCCAGTGAACCTTCCCCAGCTGCTCCCGGAACAGCTTTCCCTGGAATTGAACACTTTGCCTCAGTGCTGTATAGTGCATTCCTCTCCTGGGGAGGAGAGGCAAACGCACAGCCATGTCCTGCCTTCCGATGCACGAGTAACTCAGCACAGGCCGTAAGTGCGGCTGTGAAAGCCGAGCTGTAACTTATCTCCAAATACACATCTCCCCATTTAGCTGCGGTACATCCCCTACCTCCTGGACTGCAACCTCCCCATTACAGAGCAGCTCTTCCCTTTGATGTGCTCAAAGGCTGTTTGTGCCACGGATGAGAAAAGCAAGGTAGGAGCCGACTTCCCAGTCCGGGAGTTTTCTGTTGCATTCTCCTTTTGACTGTCTCTCAATTTGTGTGTCTAATAAATGGTGTTTACTGGAATCAAAGAATTCAAAGCTTCTGTTCTTGGTGATGAATACAAGGAATAAGAGGCTTTTATGCGCTGTGAAATCTGCAGAAAGACTGAAATATGGGGACAGCTTTCCCATCCACGTCTCCTAAGTGGGTGCTTATCCTGAGATGGATGCAGTGATCTCTGCGAGGAAAATCAACGTTTACAGCTGGCGCAGGGCTGCCACCAGAGCTGGGGAAAGTGGAAGAGCTGTAGGATCTCGGAGCATGTTGTGGGATGACCCAGAAAGCTTTTCAGTGCAGTTCAGATGGGTTTCAGAGGTGCCAGCACAGATCTGGCTGCTATTTTTGGTCGATTACAGTTGAGCGTTTAATTTAATGATGTATTGAAATATCAGCCCCACCCCCCTTGGCCCTTGTTGCAGTGAGACATCCAAAGCTGAGGAGGGAAGGGCATCAGAGCTGCTGGAGTCATCCTGGCAGTGGGACCTGCTCTGGATGACCAAAAACTCTGGAAACCCTGATTTGCTTAGCACAGCTCTATCCTGAGCTCCGCTGCAGAAATCAGCCAGTTTGGGGAGATGGGGAGATACCAGACCAAGAAATGATCATTCCTTCTGCTCATTCGACATCAGAGCTCATCATGCAACTAAACAGAGGAGAAACTGGAAAACCAGGACTATTATCCTTATTTCACAGGGAGCTACAGGTGGCAGGAGGGGCTGTTCCCAACCTGCTCAGGTGTCTTTTCCTTTCTTTGGTCACACTGGTCCCAGTAGCAGAGACAGACCCCAAAATGGTCCTGAGTACTTGGAGATCACTTCATGGTCATCGTGTACAACTGGTCAGTCACTCCCTGACACACACCGCTGACATCCCCTGACACCCCCTGACACCCCCTGACATCCCCTGACACCCCTAACACACCTGACACACCTGGCACCCACTGACACACCTGACCTTCAGCTCTGCTCTCCTGCCCTGTGGTCTGCTCCACCACAGCAGAAACAGTCCTGAGAAATGACTGCTGGTATCAGTGCAGGAATTCAGGTCTTTGTTCTGTGTCCTGCCTGAGGCAGGGCACAGAAGATGGTTTAGTCACCTGCTTTAGTTGATTTAGTCTAGAGTTGAAGCCCTGGACTTTGACACTAGGACAGAGTTCCCTTCTCTGTGTGAAACCCAGCAGTCACCAGGGCACACCTGGGGCCAGCACTGCTCCATTCAGAGCTCATTTCCTCCTGGAGCAGAGCCTGTCTGACCAAATGCCTCTGAAATGCACTAAAACATCACTGACAGGAAGGGAAGTTTTTGGCACTCCAGCATTTCTCATTCCCTTCAAAATTAACTTTGGTTCATTTATTCTAGATTTAATTTTACAGCAGTAAAATAGTCGGGTTTCTCAATAGACAGATGAATGCTGGATGGTGTTTTGCTGAACCTTCTCAGTGCATAAATTATTTCCTGGAGAAACAGAATTGGTATAATTTAAAACAAAAAGAAGGAGCTGAGGAATTGGTATTGGCTCCTTTGCAGCTCTCGTTGGTGTTCATGCACTGAGGGCTTTGTCTGTGTTGTACTTCCAGGGACTCCTGATCACCGTCTCCAAGCACAAGAGCATTAATGCGGCGAGGCTCCCTCTTAATCACTCTGCACAACTGTTCTGCAATGAACCAAGATAACGCTGGCCTGACAGGGTTGAGATTGGGCTGTCGATGGAGGCTGAGGATGAGAGCGATTCCTCTGTTCTGTCCCGGCATCAATCTGAGACAGCAGCTGGAAAAATAGACATAAATATCTTTTCTCCTTTCACACGTCACAAGTTATAAATATGGAGCTCCAGACTCTTTGCATCAGGACATGAATGGAGTCACTCATCCTGGAGCTCTCTTGTTCTGCAGCAGTTATTTGGTTGTGGTGCTGCATCACAAATCTCAGCCAGAGCCAGATTTTATGATTCTCTTAATTCCTGTTGTAAAGTTTCACTCCACAGACCGTGAACGCTCCACTCATTTCATTCTGTGCTATTTTTTGTGGCTGGGATTCAAAGGGAGGTTTGACTTGGACAAACAGGCTGTGTCATAAATGAGACGATCAGAACAGGAAGAAAGGGAAAAGGAAACTCAGGCTTTGTAAGTCAGTGGTGCTGGGGTCTGTTTTCTCAAACCTGGAGCTGCTCTTTATACTGGCAAAAAATCAGGAAAAATGTTTGGAGCTACAACAAACCAGGGGCCAAACTGCTCCTCCAGCAGCAGAGACACCAGAGCTGGCTGGAATCCTCTGCAGGGAGCACCGGGAATCATGGAATAGTTTGGGTTGGGAGGGAACTTTAAACATCATCCAGTGCCACCTCTGCCATGGGCAGGGACACCTCCCACTGTCCCAGGTGCTCCCAGCCCCGTCCAGCCTGGCCTTGGGCACTGCCAGGGATCCAGGGGCAGCCACAGCTTCTCTGGGCACCCTGTGCCAGGGCCTGCCCACCCTCATGGGGAGAAATTCCTTCTTTATACCTAAATTGACATTTCTTCAATTTAAAACCACCACAGTGGTATTGGCAGCATGACTGGCAGCAAATCCCTTTTCCATGTTCAGGATTTAGCCAGGCAGACTTTCAGGAAAGGCTGGGACAGGATGGTGCTAAAAAGGCTGAAGAGGAAGAGATCAGGGCATGGGCACCTTAACCTCCAGGAGATTCTTCCAAAGAAAACAGAGAACAAATACAAGAAATGGCTGTGACAAAGGGTGGCTAAATGCTTCCATCTTTTGAGAGCTTCCCTGTTTTCCCAACTCGGTTTGCATGTGCTGACCTGAAGGAAGGGGATGGAGATGAGAGGTGTCCCTTCTGCAGGGAACACAGGTTGGGGGATCTGCCCAGGACAGTGCTGACACACCCAGCCTTGTCTCTTACTCCCCTGACAACAGGTAAATGGACAAGGACCCTGGAAAAACTCTGCCAAAATGAATTTTCTGGGTCCTGAGGGTGAGAAGATCAATGGAGAAAGAGCCCATTTTTTTCTATAAAAATAGAAAGAAAAAAATTTTTTTGTCAAAGTTGAAGACAAGTTCTCTACCAGGAAAGAAGAATTCTTCCAAAGAAGTGACAGATGTAATTTTTTCTTTTATCAAATATTTGGCCTTGAATCAGATGTGCTGAGGATCTGTTACCTCCACATTTTGAGGAGGTTGGGTGAAATTCTCTCCACAACCCCTCAGCATGAGCACAGGTGGAAACACAGAGTATTCTGCATTACTGGGATGATTCCAAGCAATACATCAATATCTTGTGTTAAATGAAGGTACAAGTCATCATTTACAAGCAAAATAAGTTTTGGGAGGGCATAAAGGAGATAAAGGAAGCAAACAATTGCTCAGACAATTTCTGAAGGGACTGATAATCCTCTTTGTGCTGGAACTGTGTGTATCCTGGAGAAAATTAAGTATAAACCATTACCTGGTTCTGGTTCTGGTCTGTGCCAGACCTGCCCCTCTTTGGAGGAGATGAACGTGAAACTCAGAGCTGCAAGGCTTGGAGGGAGCAGCTGCTGACTGTGTCCTTCTGCGGAATATCACAAGTGTTTTTCATGTCCCATATCATAAAGCCCCTGCTCCTGAAGGAATGTGATTACAGGAGAATTTCTTCTCTCATTAAAAAGGAGAAAAAGGAAACCAGAAAACACAAAGCTTTCTTGTACAGATGCAGGAAAAAAAGCCTGAATGCTTAATTCAGCCTTATAAAGGCTCAGAAACCAAAAGAAATGCAGAGAGTGTACACCATTTATTGTTTCAAATAATTTGTGGTTTTCTGAAGTCCAGTTCTTTCTTTTGGGCAATTCTCTCTGCTGCAAAGCTGGACCCATTTTATTGATTTCAGTCGATTAACCCCAACCAGCCATTCCCAGGTTTATCCCCGGAGACTCTGGGCAAGGCAGGAGTGGGCTTGTTCCTTGTACCTTGTCTGTGTAAAACAGAGGCTTTGAGCAGCAGTTAAGAGCAAGTAATTACAGACAGATCTCTGGAGTTACAATTCAAACCTGCTCTGTAATGGCTCCATAAAGTCACCTGCTTTAGATATACATCAAACCATTTTTCACATTGCAAATGAATACTTTTTTAAGAGCTATAACTTTCGGGGAGTTCATGAATTTCCTGGATTCATGGTCCTTTACTGGATGGAGGAAGGTGCAAGAGATACTGCTGTGCTAGAAGGAAAAAGGGGGAGAGTGGCAAAGGCAGCTGAGGCAGAAGGAAAAAATAAATCCTTAGAGATGAGATTTCCAAAAGCTGCTTGGAAATAAAAGCTGGGATAAGTGCACGACACACTCAATAAATATCACTTTGCTTTATCACCTCTTCCGTTTCCCAGCCTCGCCCAGGGATTTGGGAACCTGATCTGAAACCTGAGGCCTGTAATGGCCAAGACCCCTGATCCTGCCCTGCCCAGTCCTTGGTCAGGCTGTGAGTGGTGCTTGGGCGTTCCCAGGGGACAAGGGACAGGATGAGAGGAAATGGCCTCAAGTTGTGCTGGGGGAGGTTCATCCAGGATATTGGGAAAATTTCTCCATGGAAAGGGTTGTCCAGCCCAGAGCAGTGGTGGAGTCCCTGTCCCTGGAGGGGTGTAAAAGCCCTGTGGATGTGGCACTTGGAGACATGGTCAGTGGTGGCCTTGGCAGTGTTGGGGAATGCTTGGATGTGATGATCTCAAAGGGTTTTTCCAATCTTAATGATTCTGTAATTCTATGATTTTTGCCTTTTTGAAGTGAAAGGGCACAATTGGTGCCCAGCGTGGCACAAGGGCACAACTGTGTGGTGTTTGTGCTGTAATTTCCTATCACACAGAGCACTTTCAACCTGGTCAATTTTGGCCATTAAGGGAAACCTCAGAGAGGCACCACACCGTCCCCTGGGTGCCTGAGAGAGCAGAGGGTGTCACCCACATTGTACCAACCCCTGAAGCTGAGTCTTTGTGCACAACTGCAGTAAAAAGTCCCAAAAACTGATCACAGGGCACACCTGACACACCCCAGGCTCTCAGGCCAGAGTCTCATGGACAAGATCCCACATTCCTTGTTGAACATTTCCTACACAGCAATTTTACTCCTGTTCTAAAATCTGTGCAAATTCTCCTCCATCCCCTTGCTTAGACCAGCAAATCCATCTTTCTCATGTAGTTATATCAAGATTAAGGGGGTTTGAGAGGTAATTAATTTTAATAATAATGTGCTTTCTTCTCTCTGTGTTGCAGACATTGCCTTGCTGTTCTCTTGTGGAGCTGGAAACCAATTTCCCACTGATCTCAGAGAGAAGCACAAATGCTCCTATCTGTAAGAAGCAGATTCCTCTTCTCTTTACAGATACAGAGTGAACCTTTCCTGCCTTCTGAAGCCAGCACCTGATGAAAACTCCTGCCTGGGAGCTCTCACAGGTGCTCCAGGGAGCAAGCAAGGGCTTTCATCTGCTGTCGAGAATTTGGATTTTTCTAAATTCTAATTTGCTTAACTGAGAAGAAAATCTTTCATTTTCTTCTAGGGCTATCATTTGCTCCCTGGGGTTTGTAGTACTTCTTTTAAACTTTAAAATCATTTGGGCCATTTCCTTTTGTGAATTGGCAAATGAGAGGGACAGGGAGAGAAAAAGGATCCCACACAGGCATAAAACCAAGACAAACAAGGGTGAGCAGGTGAAGTGTGAGGTTTGGTGGATGCACTTGGAGCTGTGCATTTCACTGACCATGACAATTGGCATCAAGCTTTCCTCCCACAGCTTTTTCCAGCTGTGCCCCAGTGTCCCTGGCAGAGCACTGCCTTTCATGGGAGGGCATGTAATGAAACAGCCTCATCCTGGTTTAATCAGTTCAGAATGGGAAGAAGACAATCAGGGTCTGAGCAAGGGAGTGTTTCCTTTGCATGTGAATTATGTGATACTGGAGCTTCATTAACATGCTTTACAGTCTTATCTTTATTCATCCTGGCAAATTAAATTAGCACTGTCTTTCAAATCTCGGCCTATTTTTCCCCTAGGCAACCACCAGCAGCACAAAATAAATGTCAGGAATGGGAGGGGGCTGCTGTGTTCTTGATGCCAGTCCCTGGATTTTCAGCAACCATTTCTCCAAGAAATCCCATTTGTTCCTGTTCCAGGAGCTGAGCTGCATCACCCTGTGCTCGCTGCAGTTACAGAACTGGCACAGCCTGCACCAGCACAGGGGGAAACCTCAGCCCTGTCTGTTGGTCCTGTCCTGTTTGGTCTCCCCAGATCCAGGCTGGATTTGGATATTTAAGCAGGGGCCTCCTTCCTCCCTTCATGGTGCTTTTCCTCTGTTGACTCCTTGAAGGTCTGGGAGGGAAAAGCACACGGTTGTGGTGGGGATGGAAAGGCAGTGCAGGGAGGTTTTTGCTGCAGGATTTTTCTTTTCAGCTGCTGCTGAAAAAATGTTTCTGGGGAGGTGTAGGAAGTTTATTACCAATATAACCCCGGCTGTTTTGGGGGCTGCTAAGAGAACAGGTCTTGGTGGAAGGGTATAAAAGGTGGGATGGAATGGCAAAGCCTTTCCCCACTCCCATCTTTCCTTGGAGCAGAGTGGATTTGTCACCGCTGCAGCCAGGCGTAAATTGAGCTCCATAACCTTGCAAGTGCAAAGCGTTTGGAGCAAGTGATTTTACATTAAACACTAAATATTGCAGCTATTAAAGAACATTCATCATCCACACGAGGTGCCTGAACAGAAATGAGCTGTAACATCTCCTGCAACACTGGCTGTGGGCACATTAAACACCAGCACTGTGTGTCACTCACTGCCAGCTCAGAGGGGACACCTGGTGCTCAGGTGAGGCTCAGCCCAGCCCTTCGCAGCATCCAGGGGTCACCTCCGGCTCAGCTTAGAGCCACATCCCCTGGTGCCTCCAAAGCTGCCTCTTTGTGTTCTCTCTGACCTTCTGCTCCTCAGCTCTGTCTCCAGATGTGCTGTCCCAAAATCCAGGATGCTGGGACACTGCTGTCCCTGCTGGAATAAGTGGAGGAAAAGAGGAGGCTGCAGATGCTCCCTGGTGATTTGATCAGTGTTAAGAGACCACCTCATGACTCATAGGTGGGTTCTACTCCAAAGATACAAACCCCAGGCTGTGCAGTGAGTTGTGATGGGGGTTTTCTTCCCAAAACCTCAACGATATTAAATGGAGGAGACTTTATTCCTTCTTCCTGGGCAATTCCTCTGCACTGGGTATTGTTATCACCCATCTCCACGGATGGCCCAAGCTTCTGACCCGATGGAGTTTTCATTTCCTTCTGTCTGTCCACCTCCAGGCCAGCCAGGACCTGCTGTGCCTCCTGCTGGGGAGCTTCACTCTGTCCAAGGCTGTGCTCAGATAAGATTTGGATGATGATGATTAATTCAACTGCTTTGTCTGACAGGTGGGCTGATAAAGAGATAGTGTTGCTAAGCCTCCCTTTCTCCCTGCTCTGATAAACAACACAGACACCCTGCAATTCTAGAGTTCCTTGGACAGCTCTGAAAGCAGAGTCAGGGCAGGCTGGCCTTGCCCTTTGGTCACACTTGGAGAAAGGACTCCAGTGCTTCCAGTGAAGAGTGGGGATTTCAGCAGGACCTGACACATCCTTGCTTTCCAGCAATGAAAACAAACAAAACGTCCCAGTTTGGAGAACCGAGTTCCAACAGCTGAATGCTCATAAAAGAGCAGAGTCTGCAGATCCAACAGGAAAAGTGGCTTTAAATGTCACCAGAAATTGCTACAATCTTTGGTGAGGGTTTTCCCTACCTTTTATCATTCCTTCTGTCTTTCTCTGCCACAAGCAGGTGAGAGTTTGGAATTTCTCCATGAGTGGACACCCCATGGGAGCTGCCCTGGTCCTGAGCCCTGCCCCAGCCCCAGCTGCAGCACGGCTCAATCCCAGCTTAGGAACAGCCCTTGCTCTAGGAACAGGGATATTTCTTGGCACTTCTGAGCCTTGGACAGCTCTTCAGAGCCCATCCTGACAATGAGAGGACACTGAGGGGACACCACATGGACACCAAAGTGCCCAGAGCAGGGCACAGAACAGCAAACTTTTGCCTTCAGCCTTTAAAACCCTCTTTGTTTAGCACTGCTGGTCTATGCCATGCATCCCTGCATTTCTGGGGTTGAGCAGTTCCCTTGATCCTTGAGCCCCTCCCAATCCGCAGAAATCCCACGAGAGCTTTGCTGAGTGTTTGTCTCCCTGTTAACTGGTAGCTGGGGATGGGTGATTGGGAAGGTCTTTGGGCAAATTTCTGGAGAAATCCGTGTCAGGGAATCTCCTAGCTGCAGTTCCAGGGCCTGTATTGTTAATCTGTACAAGGCAAACCCCAGAGAAGATTAGAAGTGCTGTTTATAACTTGCCTATCTCATTAAAGAGGCTCATTTAATGCAGGCTCTTCTTGCAAAAGTGTCTGGGAGCCTCCCAATTCCGAATGAATTTTCCTTCTCAGTGGTGGAGGAAATGCTGATATCTCCACAGCTCCCTGAGAGGAGGGTGAGCCAGGTGGGGGAAGCTTTTTTCTCTCAAGTAACAAGGGACAGGACAACAGGAAATGGCCTCGAGTAGTGCCAGGGGAGGTTTAGGAAAGATTTCATCACTGAAAGGTTGGACGGGGCTTAGAGCAGCCTGGGGCGGTGGAAGGTGTCCCTGCCTGGCTGGGTGATGGAACAGGGCACAGGCGCAGACCTTGCTGCCATTAGGTCTGGGATCAGCTCAATTGCTCTCCAGTCTTTCAGGGGCTGAGTCTCTCCCCTCAGTCAGGCTTTAGGGGAAGATTAAAAGTTCCAAAGCCATATTTACATTTCAAAAACCAGCCCAGGCCTGGTGTGGGATCAAAGTGAGAGTGGGCTTTGGGTGTATTGATCAGACACCCACAATGCTGTCTCTCTCTGCTTCTCTGTATCTTGTACAGGATCAAACAAGAGTTTGGGAATAGAAGAGCTGTCTGCATTGTTATTTTTTCCCAGGTGGGAAGTTTGTAATCCCAGGTATTTACAGGTTTCCCTCAAAGAGAAACCATTCCTTTGTGTTCTCAGTGACCCCCCTCATGTGTGACACTTGTGCCTCTCCATCCCAATCCACTGCTCATCTGCAAGGCCTGGCAAAGGCTCCAGTCCAGGATCCACATGGATCCTGCTGCTCAGAGCTCACACTTTATCCCTTACTGGATTTCAGCCCATGCCCTGGCTGTCCCCACACTGTGGGTCACATGTGCACCAAACCCTGGTGGGATGTGAGACTGTGGGCGTCAGATAGAGCTGCACTAAAAGAATGAATTATTTTCTAATTCTCAGGAATTTCTTCATGGAAAGGGTTGTCCAGAATTGGAATGGGCTACCAGGGAGGTTTGGAGTCCCCATCCCTGGAGGTGTCCAAGGAAGGACTGGATGTGTCACTCAGTGCTCTGGGCTGGGGACGAGGTGGGCATTGGGCACAGGTTGGACTCGATGGTCTTGGGGTCTTTTCCAACCTCAATGATTCCATGAAAAGAGAAATCACCTTTACTGGGACTGGAGGAGCTTTAGGGTCCCTTCCAACCCAACCATTCCATGATTCTATGATGTCACACCTCCATGTGCACCCACACCAGTGTTCTCCCTACCTTGCCCAGCTGCAGCCAAGAGCTTCACATCCCCTGTGGTGCAGGTACTACACCTTTACACCTGTGCATGGCTTTTTTCCTTATATAAACCAATGGGATCTGATTTGAGCTCCAGACTTGGAATGGGAACTGCAGCATTGGCCCAGCCCTCCTTTGGCACTCCCTGCCTTCCCTTTGCTTCTCCAACACCAACTGTGTGTGCCTGGCAGCCAGGGAATCTGCAGGGAAAGTAGGACAAAGCATTCTAGCCCTGCTGATGTGGATTTCGGCCAAGCAAGGGACTGTTTCAGTTAACCAGCGTGACTGTTCTCTTCCCAGAGCAAACTTTAAAAGTCGTTTTCCTTTGTGCCAAGCTTCTCGCAGCTATGACTGAATTCCCTGGGGGAATTGGCGTGTGGCAGCAACAAAGCCCCATGGAAGGGATTGGTGTGGAACTGCCTTATCCCAGTCACTGGGAGCACGTGTGCGGAGAGGGGGCCGAGGGAATTATTTAAAGTGCTGTGAAATGACTGAACCTGGGAGGATCGCGCCTCCTCCTATGGCTGAGCGACTGCAGTGTGAGGAGACACCTTTTGGGTGCAAAGCAAGAAATGCCACTGCGGGGACACTGCTTTGTCTCAGGAGAGGTGGCAGATGGTGCCACTGATGCAGTGAAGGAGGGAAGGGCGGATCTGACGTGACTTCAGAGCCGCGGCCGATGTTGTTCTGTCCTGGTCATGTTCCAGGAGAGGAAAACCCCTGCTCAGTTCCTGGCAGGGACAGCAGTGACCAAAGCAGTGTCCCTGTGACCCCACTGCACACCCAGCACTGCCCATCAGTCCCACAGCTTGGAGAGGTTTGGCCTCTCTCGTACCTTCCTGAGGAAGTACAAGGCATGACAAGCTGAAGTGTTGTTAGAAGCAGGCAGGCAGGCGGTGGGCATTGATCTGTGTTGGAAATGCCAGCAGGGAGCTGCTGGAGCTGCTGCTTGGAGCTTAAAGCTCCCCAAATCACAGCTCCAGCGTGTGAAACCTCGGTCTGCTCTGCCCTGCCCCTGGGAAAATGCTGCTGTTCTCTCAGATAAAGGCAGCACTGCCGTGCCTGAGAAAATATTTACTTGTGAAAGCAGCAGCAGAGAGTTCAGCTCCTTCTGCAGCCTTTGCATTGTGGGTTTGAAATGAAATTCTGCCTCCAACTCTGCCCAGGAGAGCATTGCCAGTGAGGGAGGAGGACAAAGCTGCCAGGCAAGTGCTCTCTCCTCTCCTGGGCTGGTTTCCCACAGCACAGCCACCTCCACTACCCTCGGGAAAACACAAATCCTGCTCCATGGGCTGAACATCGTGGCTGTGCCAGGCACAGGGGTGCAGCAGGACTGGGATGTGGGGCAGGTCACTGGGTCACAGACAGCTCATCCCAGGCTGTTGACAGCAGTTGTTATTCCTGCGTCTGGAGATGTTTATTAGAGCACAGGCCAATCAATCCACACTGAGGAAGATCCCACCCCTGTTAGTGAATTATAAACTGCCCCATCTCAAGTAAATAATCTTCATTCCCCTTCTGCAAAATCCTGGTGGGACTCAAGCCAGCCTGGCCCTTCAGCCTCCTGTGATTGCCCAGACTGTCCAGCACCACCCAGTGAGTGAGGAATCACTGAGCACAGGGGTACCACACAACTACATGTGGACTCAGGCCTAATTCCTGATCAAACCTTGCCCCAGCACTCCCCTGCCCTGGTGCTGGGCTTCCCTCCTCTGCTCCCCAGCCCTCTGCCTTCCCTTTCACCTCACTTTGTTTTTATGCACATTAACAGACTTTGGGCTGAGGTTGAATAATTGATCAAACCCATCCCAGCTTCACAGGCTCGAACACAACTTTTAGCAAAGTTTCCTTCCCATGCAAGGCTTTAAAGTCAGGCACATCTGAGCCACGCAGCACCTGGTGCTTGGTATCTGATCTCCTGGAGCTCTTAAACTCTGCATCATCCTTGTCAAATCTCCCTGTTATGTTTGTGTCTCGCAGCACTGTGGATGCATTCAACAAGAGCTTTGCTTGTATAGAAAAAGGCTTTACATTTTAGTCCCTTTCCAGTGGGTTCTTTGGGCTGTTTTGGAGGATGTTGACTCCCCTGAACATGATCCTTTTAACAAAGGCCTGGCTCTGGAGCTGCAGTGAAGCACCAGGATGTGCAGTCCCAGCAGGGGCTACAGAGGACGTGGTTTCACACCCGTTCGGTATGTCAGGCTTTTAAACGGTGCACTGAGGATTTCAGCCAGTTCCTGAAGGAGTTCATCCTCATCTTCCCACAGCCCAACCCCTGTCCCTGCCCAGACACCCCAACAACCCCACCCTGGGCATCCCTGGCAGCGCTGTCCAAACGCCCCTGGAGCTCTGGCAGCCTTGGGGCCGGGACCATTCCCTGGGGAGCCTGGGCAGTGCCCAGCACCCTCTGGGGAAAGAAGAACCTTTCCCTGATCTCCAGCCTGAGCCTCCCCTGGCACAGCTCCAGCCATTAGTAGTAATTAAATAATAACATCTATAAATAAGAACTGATGTGAACAAAAGAATCCCCAGTAAGACACAGGCATGAGCAGAGAGTGTTTTGTGTGCCTTGCAGCACACCTGTGTATTTAAGAGCTGTGGGTGTGCACACTTTGGGGGTTTATTCCTGCCATGCACTTGAGCCACACTTCAGCAGTCTGGGGGTTTCGTCCAGGATTTATCCAGGGTCTCAAGTGGAAGAACCAAGGAAAAGCCTCCTGGAAAAGCTGGCGCCCAGCTTGCAGCACCTCAGCCGACTCCACCACTCCTGTGTGCTGCAGCAGCTCTGATTAAAGTCCCTTTATTCCCTGCTGAATCCTGGTGCTGTCTGGTGAGAGACAAAACGTGTGAGCCGTTGTAGGATGGTTTGTTGTCCTTTACACCTTGTCACAGCATAAAGTGACCAGGTGGCTGGTGAGGGACAGGGATTGTTCCCCCGGCTGCTGCTGGGGAAACACTCTGCAAAGCAGAACAAACAGCCCAGGTTTCATCTCTCTTACCTCCTACAGGCCTGTCTTGCTTTTCCTCACCTCCAGACACGAGTTAAGCACTAGAAAGCAGCTGAGATCAGTGGTGACTCGTTGTTGCTCTTTAATTCATGCAAATGTTCTTTTTAACTAGCTTGGAGTCTCAAACAGCCCTCTGGGGAACCTTCTGCGTTTATGATTATTGAAACAAAAGTCTATTTCCTTTAAGCACAAAACAACTGGGGGAGAGATGGAGAGAACCTGCTTTCTTTTCTAGTAAATACAGTAAATTTAAAGGTCAGGTACAACCTGACATAGCAGTGAGTGAATCAACACTGGGAAGAATTCTCTGGAATAGCAATAAAAAGTGTCATTTTGCAGGTGCACTAAACCACAAGGTTTTTTCTGTGTCTGACCTTAGAGGGTCTGGGACAGTTTTGGTTTGGGCTGAGGTTTGGCTGTTTTGGTACCTCCAGGTGTGTGTGCAGGTACCTCACAGCAGGAACAGCAAGAGCCCTGCTGCCACTTCACAGCTGGAGCACCAAGTTTGGCTAAAAACTTGGGCACAGGTGCTGGGGTGGCCTCAGAACCAGGCCAGGGGTTCAGCTTGTGCTGCAACCCTCCATCAGCCAGGGGAGGTTCAGGCTGGATATTAGGAAAAATATCTTCACTGGAAGAGTGGTGAGTCCCCATCTCTGGAAGTGTTCAAAAACCAAGCATGAGGCAGTTTATTTTCAGTGGGAATGGTGGCATCCAAACATTGGACTTGGTGACCTTAGAAGTCTTTTCCAGACTTAATGATTCTGTAATCTTCCCATAACAGCTGTGGTTTCACATCCAACCCCTTCTAACTTCCCACTTTCCAATTCCCACTACATCCCTGTTTTTTGCCTTTGGAGTGGCAGCAGACACCACTGGAATTATCTGTGTGCTGGGTCAGCCCAGAGCTGTTCCTGCCTGGTTTTCCCCGTGTTTCTGCCTCAGTGCTGGAATGATGGATGTGGTCTCTGAACCTTCCCCTCCCGTCACTGCCAGGTTCCTGTTGGCTCTTTGGGGACACCATGGCAGCCATCTGTCCCTGGGCAGGCATGACCTGACACAGACCCAGCTCCAGAGTGCTGGCAGGAGCCACAGCTGGAAATGTTTGACATTGAGTTACTGATGCTGAAGGGCCACATGAATAAACCATGGAAGGGTTTGTTTTATTTATTTATTTAACCCTGGAAAATGGATTTGAATCCTTCAAACCAAAGGTCTTGGCAGGCACAAAGCCAGCCTTGTCTCTCTTGCAGGGGAGTTGACGTGTTTGCAGGCTGAGCCCTTGGGCAGTGCTCCCTCAGAGGGTTTGGCTGATGCCCAGGGTTTTGTGGTCACTCTCAGGGTGAGAAGCAGCCCCAGTTGCCACAGCAGGGACACTGCAGGAGCTTCTGCTCCATGGACTGCCTTAGGCTGCTTCCAGCCTCAACTTTGATTTTTAGCTTTAACTCAATGAAGGTTAGTTTGGATCAGCTCTCCAGGCTCCGGCTCTTCTCCATCTGACAGTGCCCAGCTGCAGCTGCCAGGAACAAAGGGTGAGAATCCAGGAAGCTCCTCCTGCTGATGTCCCTGAATACCCCACAGGGACTCGTGGGGTTCCCAGAGTGACTTTGTGTTTAGATCTCTCCAGGGCTGTGTTTTCCAGCTCTGAAACCACACAAATCTTTTCCTTTCCAGTAGCTTGCAAGAGCTCCACATCACTGCCCCACATGTGAACAGCTGCTTTGCAAGGCTGCTAATTTCAATTAACATCCTCATTATCGGCAGCAAACACCCTTTTCTCCTCACCACCCTTGGCTCTGGTGTTTTCACAGACACCTTTGGTGTCCAGTTCCTCAGCTGTGTCCTCTCCAATCCTCAGCCAGCAGAAGAAACTGCCCGGAGCCAATGTCCTGAGCGTCTTGAAACACCACTGGCAGGGGTGACACTTTCTTTGCACCAAATAAACCAGGCTCAGCATCTTTCCTGTCTTTCCATGTGCCAAAATCAGAGGCAGAGGCTCTTTGCTCGCAGTCCATCTGTGCAATAGATCATTGTGACACCAATTCACTTGTTCTGTGTGTAATAAGTTATAATCTTCGCGCTCAGACAGACATGTAAAAGAGAAAACTTAACATGGCCTCTAAAATCAATGAGCCAGTAAATAGAGAGCTATAAATAATCAGGAGAAAGGATTTAATTAGCAACAGAACTCACTTGCAGTGCACTGGATTCATATGGTGCCTCTCATCTGAAACTGCCTCACGTGTTCCCATCACTCTGGATCCTCTGCCCTGTTCCCTTCCCATGCTCAGAAAGACACAGCTGAGCTGAATTTTGGGAGGTTTTGCTGCCCTGCCCTGTGCTGGGACAGCTCTGTCCTGTGGTTCTTAGTTGGTGCTGCTGAGCAGCGTCAACCCCTGAGAGCTCAAGGTCAGTGGGAGAGCAGAGCTCACACGACTTGTGAGTTATGGACTCACGGAATTGGTCAGGTCGGACAAGCCCTCTGAGATCAGTGAGTCTAATTTCATCCAGCATTGCCAAGGCCACCACTGACCATGTCCCCAACTGTCACATCCACGCAGCTTTTAAACCCCTACAGGGATGGGGACTCCACCCCTGCCCTGGGCAGCTGTGCCAGGGCTGGACAGCCCTTTCCATGAGGAATTGTTCCCAATATCCAACCTGAGCCTCCCCTGGCCCAGCCTGAGACCGTTCCCTCTCCTCCTGTCCCTGTTCCCTGGGAGCAGAGCCCGACCCCCCTGGCTGCCCCTCCTGGCAGGAGCTGTGCAGAGCCAGCAGGGCCCCCTGAGCCTCCTTTGCTCCAGGCTGAGCCTCCCCAGTTCCCTCAGCTGCTCTTGGTGCTCCAGACTCTTCTGAGCTCCATTGCTTGTGTCCAGAGTCAGGGCTGGGCCTGCTGCTGGTGCCCAGAGCTGCTGCCTTCCATGCCTGGACTTCCATCCCTCCCTGCAGACATGGGATGCTTGTCTGGACTGGAACCCAGAGACTGGATTTCTAGCCATGGTCAGTGCGGGAGCTCTGTCACTGCTTTGCTGCTGCTATCTCAGCTCATTGACAGCACAGGAGGCAAGGGGAGATCAGCAGAGAACCCAAAATGGAATTAAATTGTGCCAGAGTCTCTGGTTTGAGGTTTCTGGGTTGAGTTTAAGGGAAGGTTTGGTAAATCCCTGGTGCATTCTGGCAGCCCTGCAGGCTGCAGCTCAGGCTGAAAAGAGATCCTTTTCTAAAGGAAGCTTTCCCCAAAGCTCTGTCTGTCCTTTATTTTGCACCTGTTTGCTTCCTTAGCCATAGTTCAATTCCCTTCTCATCATTCCCTGTTTGTGAATTCACTGAAGGTTTTCAGATAAAATGTTCTATTGAGCAGCATCAACCTAAACCTCCTGAATTTTCTGGGAATTACTCTGCTGATCTGAGGCACGCTCTATCCTGTCTGTAAAGAGTGATTTTATCATTGAAAGAATGATTCCATCAGGTCAGAGCAGATTGTAAAGATCCCTCTCCTGTGTTTTACTGCCTCTCTCCAGGACCCAGCCAGATGCCTCTTTAGCACCCACGTGCTGCTTGGTTTTATGAATGTTGCATCTGCTGGTGATTTGAGCAGGGGCCAAAGGTTCAGAATTGAAACTCAAGGACCCTCTACTACTAAAAGATTTTATTAGCCATAAATCTGTTACAAAGTGCCTGTGTTGACAATAGGGAATAATACAATCAAAGCTCTCTCTCCACCAGTGACAGCCCTACCCTGCTGCAGGATCCACATGAATTCATCTGTCTTGTTAACTGTCCCAGAGTAAGAGCCTTTCAGGAGGAGAAAGTACTTGGACAAAATACAAAAAAACAGCTGTGCCTTTGCAAACACATCCCGCTTTCTGGAGGGGCACTTCTGTAAAGGGGGGATGCTCCATTCCAGCCTGAATCTTCTGGGCCCTGTGCTTTATGTCAGCCTCAGGTGTTTAAGTGAACAACAAATGTTCCAGAGTAGGAATAGTGGCTTGGTTTGTGATGCTTAAAGGAGAATATTGAGGGCAAATGAGATCCTGTCCTCCTTGTCTGGGTGTCCCACCCTGAAGGGGGAGGGAAAACCAAAATTCAGAGATGTTGTGGTCACGAGGAAAAACAAAAGTCAGAAGATTTGCAAAAGCTCACTGAGGTTTATTGGTGAATTCTACACCTAGCATGGAAATTGGGATAAGTTAGTCCCTGACATCCTGGAATAGGAAAACAGTGGTGGGGTTTGGGTAAAGAGAAGGGTGAAAGGGAAAAGAGAAACACAGAGCTGGATATTGGAGAGAAAGGAAGAAAAGGAGAGAGAGATCACCAGCCCTGACTCCAGTGGTAATCGAGCTGATGGGGTGTGAGATCTCCAGTCCTGGCCCCAATCCAGCTGATGGGGTATCCAGGGTCCTGGGGCACACACACCCCCTCAGCTTTGGGGGGTGGCTTTTTAGAGATTTGTTTTTCCCACCCTGGAGATAAGTTTCTCCTTTCTAATCAAATCAGTTACCATGCTAAGCTCATTCATCTGAATTGTCAAAAAAACAATTTTTCCTGTGTACTTTCCACCCATCATTGGCTGTGGACTCACAGTGTGGTTTTCCGTCTCACGTGGGATTTTTAGGGAGCTAAAGGACAGATGGAGGCAGGACAATAATGTTCACCTGGAAATGGGTTGGAGAACTTTGGTGGTCTTGATCCCCCTCCCACATTCCATGTTCACTTCTCAGCCTCATTCCTGGACTGTCTCCACAGGGTATATGGCATCAAGGCTCACTGGAGGCTGACAATTCTCCTAAATGATTGTGATATAGTTCCTACAATGGAGGCCATTCTGATGCCTAAAAGGCAGCCCAAAAACTGAGGCCAGGCAGGAGTAAGGGAATAAAAGGCGGGTATTTATCTGAAGGGCCTTCAAAGGTACATTTAGGGCAGACAAAGCCCCCCCAGGGGCATCACCCAAAATGGACGACGAGTCACGAGTTCTCCACACTTTTATAGACTTGGTCCATTCGCATATCAGCATAGATTTACCAATTAAAAGTTTACAATTTCCCCCTAGCTCGCTCCCCCCCGCCCCTTTAGAAGCTGGGTCTGGGCAGCCCAAATGTCCTTGGGTGAGTACAGAATGTCAGTGTTATGTCTGTAGAGAACAGCAACCAACGAGATATAAAGCATACACGCCAGACAATGCAGGATTTGAAAAATATAAGGGTTAAACCTAAGGCATCAATCCCAGATTGGATGATTCCTCCTCTTTCCTGCAAATATCTTGGGAAAATGTTCCATTTCAGCCCATCTGACAGACCCTCACAGCAACCCCTTTTTTGCACGGAGGGGACACCATCCTGAGCTGGTGCTTACAACCACAGGGTGTTTTAGGTGCACACTGAAATAAAACTGTAATTGCTGTAAAAATTGGAGGAATGAGGCTCCTTGTGTAGGAACAAAAGGAGAAATAAGGAGGAGACCAAAGAGAACAGGTTGAGGTGTGCACAGCACACCATTTTGACAGCCTGCTCTGAGAAACGAATGGAACACAATTCCGAGGCACAAGGCTACCAGAAATGAAATTAAAACCATTAGCACCCAGCTCCTCGAGCCTTACAAAGCCAGGCTCTAAATGCTCACAGCAGCCCCATGGGTGTGATGAGCTGCACAGGCCCACAGGACCACTTTGAACAAGGATTTCAAACATCTTTGGTCCTTTTATTCATTATTTATTCATTATTATTTCATTTATGTTTCCAGAACAGTTTTGGAAGCTCTATCCAGGCCAAAAGCGAATGAGGAGAGCCTTCCATGCTTTGGTAACTCGGGTATGTGGAGGCGAGCGAGCTCCTGCTGGCAGAGCAGCTGGGCCCTGCCAGGGAATGTATGGAAGCAGGAGGTCCAGAGCCTTCCTCCTTCCTTCTTGTGTGCTGGGATTGTGCTCAGGAGAAGCATATTTCATTGTCCAGTAGTAAAAGCCAACATTATTGTCCTGCCTCCATCTGTCCTTTAGCTCCCTAAAAATCGCATGTGAGAGGGAAAACCACACCATGAGTCCACAGCCAATGATGGGTGGAAAGTACACAGGAACCTCCCAGAAATCTTCCTGCAAGGACAGAAGTCCTGGCACTCTGCCCTCACCTGCTCATGAGCATGCACAATTAAATTAAAAGTCAGTTATGTGAGTGAGCACTCCTGTGCCGATAAAACCCCAGAGTTCCGGGTTTCTGGCAGGAAAATCAGATTCTGGTCTGGAAATGTTGGGAGCAATGTACCAAGACCCTGTTTCTCTGTGCCTGCTCCTCCCACCAACATCTCCCTGCCTGATCAATCCTTTTCTTCACTCTGGAAGACAAAATAACAATAAAATCCCCACAGTTGGGGGTTTGTTTGCGCTGTGCCTCATTTGTATTTTGCCTGTATTAAATTCTGTTGGGGTCATTTCACACGTAAGCTTTATTTTCCTTTTGTGCTAGAGAAAAGCTGAGAAATTACTCACTGCCACTTCCCTTAATGAATGTCAGTGTGACAGGAGCCTGTCACCTCTGCATCTGCAGGACAATATGAACAAGGGAGGGGAGTGGGACATGTGCCAGTCACAGCGGGGCATCAGCTTGGCCTTTTGTAACATCTGACAGGACTCCAGGAGGCTCCTGGGCTCTCTGATTTCCAGACAGACAATTTTTGATTGCTCAAAGCACTTTGTCCCCTCAGGACAGGAGGCACTGGTGGCTTTTGTCATTTGCCTTTTGCTGCTGGGGAGACAGAATGGGAAATCAAAGCCTGGAAGCACCTGTGGGGGTGGCTGTGTGGGATTGAAGGAAGATTTCCCTGGGCTGTGTCTTTGGTCACTATGGGAGGGCTGGGGCAGGACAGCCCAGGGATCTGGGGACAAGAGAAGATGTGGATAAGGTTGGATGTGGTGTAGGATGTGGTGCAGAATTTTGGCAGCTTGGTGTGTGCTTTGTTATGAGGGCTGGAGGGACAGGACACAGGGAATGGTTTCCCACTGCCAGAGGGCAGGGTTAGATGGGATATTGGGCAGGAATTGTTCCCTGGGAGAGGGGGGAGGCCCTGGCACAGGGTGCCCAGAGAAGCTGTGGCTGCCCCATGCCCGGAATTTTCCAAGGCCAGGTTGGACAGGGCTTGGAGCAACCTGGGATAGTGGAATGTGTCCCTGCCCATGGCAGGAGTGGCAATGAATGGTCTTTAAGGTTTCCCCCACCCCATCCCCATTCCATGTCCTGTGCTGGGTGCAGAGCTTGTGGAGGTTGAGATGTGCCTTGTGTTTCAATTAATCTGCACCTCTCAGCCACCCCAAGCTCATGCTTTAAGTACCTTTTGAGGAGCCCGGGTGAAACAACTCCTTTGTGCTTGAGAGCCACTTCCTGCAGGGCTTCTCATGCTAACATAAATGGGTCTTCTTTTCCATTTGCAGAAACTTTCAAGCACTTTCAGCATTCCTAAATGGAAAAATAGTTTTCAGACTCACAATACCTTCCCTTTCTAGCCTGCTTTTCCGGAATTACTCTCAACATGCATCTGAAAGGAGAACTAAAAATAAAATACCAACAATGTTGTTGATATCTAAAAGTGACCAATGAATGGAGCTGAGCAGTGAGACTGTTGCTGCCATTGTCAGTGCCCAGTAATTCCAGGCACTTCTTGCACTTCCCAGAAAGCCCTAAAGCTGCTGCTCCAGCTAATGCTCTGTGCTGGGGCTGGGCTTCAGCACTTCTACTTATTTAACAAAAGCTCACATCAGTTATGGACTCAGCCCAGAGAAGCTGTGGCTGCCCCATCCCGGGAAGTGTCCAAGGCCGGGTTGGACGGGGCTTGGAGCGACATGGGACAGTGGAAGGTGTCCCTGCCCATGGCACAAGAGATCCTTAAAGTCCCTCCCAACCCAAACCATTCCATGATTCTATAATTCCACTAAATTTCCAGCTTTCTGCTTCAGAAACTCCTGAGTTTGGCTTTGTTTCTTTGCCAAAGGGAAAGCTCTGGGCTGGAACAGCTGGGGCTTTTAGAAGAGCTGGAATGTTGGGAGCACATAGGAACTAAATGGGAGATTTATCAGTCACATTCCTGCCAACCAAAGTATCTTAATCTCACTATTTCCATCGTCAGGGATTCCCCAGACAATCCAGAGCAGGCTCTGCTTCTTCAGGGAATTTCACAATTTAAAAATTGTCTATGCACAAAAAGGAAAAAAAAAAAAAAAGCACCTTAATTTTACCTTCTCACAAAACAAAATAAAAATCACCTCATGTCTGCTTTTAGGAGTGCTTCAGTTTTAACTCTTTCTATAAATTATGTTACAGTTCTTTAGAAGAAGAACGCAATATTGGGACACTGCACTTTTGCTGTAGGGTTTTTCTCCTCCAAACTCTAAAATTCCCACCAGAACCTTTGCTTCAGCATTTTCCATGGTGAAAGCTTCCTTTTACCTGCTGAACCAGCTGGGAAAACATTCCTGATGCTGAGTTGCAGAAGAAAGGGTTGACCTGTCCTTCTGTTTGAGGGGCTCTAAATATCCATTATTACTCAATAACTCTCTGTTTACAATCAATTTTTTGGAAGTTTGAAACATCCAGGTCCTTGCTGGATAAAGTTACACATTTGCCGTGGTCAGTCCCAGAGCACTGCCAAACCCTGGATGCTCCAGCTTTGTGTGCAGCCCCTCAGTGCGCAGGGCCATGGATTTAGGATTTTTTCCAGATGCATTTCAAGTCCAGCCCTTTCCAGGCAGATCTCCTCAGTTCGGGTTCTTGGGATGATGCTGGTGTCACATTTCCTGTTTCACTGCTGCTCTGTTGTTGCTGCTGGCTCAGTGACCCTGAGGATTGTGACCTTCGGCTGTGCCTGAAGCCAACCCTGGAGTTTTGCACTTTGCTGAAGCTCTCAGAGGCTCCTTTCTCCATGAAACTTGAGCTCCTCCCCTGCTCCTTTGTAGGACCCCAGAAGTGTCTCCTCATGACGCCACACACCCCACATCCCCTCATGCACAGCACACCAGCATCTCCAGCCCATCTCGTTTCGGAAAAACACGTCCTGAGATCTCTGGCTAAAAAATGTTATATAAAATTGTTGTTCTCTGGAGAGCAATGGGATGGAGTGAGAGCTTTCTTGTGGAATTTGTAAAGCCAACTACAATCTTTAATGGCAAATTAAGTCTTTACTACAGGACTCCACAGGCTGGTGTATCACCATTCCCAAAATGCTTGGAACTACCCATTCCTTTCAAAGCCTTAGGACACTCCATGAACTGCATGAAACCCCTTCAAATACAAAACTGGTCCAGACTTTTCCCTTCCATTTATCTTCCATAACACTGGGATTATTTTTGCTCCTGTGCTGGCCCCTCACAAGGCTGCAGAAGCAGGATCTGCCCTTGCTCAAAGCCTGGTGCCAAATTCATTATTTCCCGTGCCACGTGGAGGCCACCCTGTCACTGTGGCCACTGTCCTGGATCCTGACAGATGGTTTGTGGTGTTGGGCTGAGCTCCAGGAACAAACATTTTCTGAGGCATTAATCTTTATAGTGATTATCTACAGCAACTGCTTCATGAGGCTTCTGGAGATCGCTCTGAGGGGGATTCTCATGTCTTCTGGTGAATGGAATTTGACATAAAATTCAAGGCTTCTCTTTAGAGGAGTCTGTGCACAGAGAGGATGAGGGAGGAGTAGAAATATTCAGGACTTTGGGGACACTTTTGGTTGTAAGATGGGATTGATTTGGGTATGTGCACATGAGGGTATGAGCACAAATCCTCTCTTAGGAGGTGCAGGTGCGACTGGATCCTGCAGGATACAGGAACATCCTCTAATGACGCTTTTGCCGGAGCTCTCGAGGCTGCAACAGCGTCCAGTAAGTGAGCTTAACCCTGCTGGTGTGAGTTGCAAACATTCTGCAACTCTCCCAAAGCACAGAGTTGTTGCTACTGCAGATGACGTGTCTCTGCTGGCTCCTCTGGAAATGAGAATTACCCTGGGCATGATGTTTTAGCGTCAGCGAGAATAAAAGGCTCAGAGGGCTCTTCTCAGGAATCACAGCTGTTTATTGTAAATCCAATGTGGTGTTCTGAGGGTCCAGGTGAGCGAGGGAGGAGACACCCTGATGGCTGTGGGATTCCAGGAGAGAGAGAGAGGACAGCCTGCTGGCTGTGGGATTCCAGGAGAGAGAGGAAGTGGAAGCTCTGCAGGGGTCTTTTAAAGGGAGGTGGGACCAGGGGACACCCAATGGGAAGATGCTGGGTTCAGAGTGACCAGTGGAGAGCAGGGGAAGAGAGACCTTTCCAGGACATGACCATATAGAGCCTTCCAGGGCATAACCATACACGGAACCTGAGGTTGGGGATACAGGTGGCACAAGGGAAATATGGGGTTTCACCACAGCTCAGGGAGAGAGTTCAGATATTGGAGGGAGAAGGTTCAGAGGGCATTGCCCTGGGGCTCTTCCCACCAATCCTGAAGCTCAACAGCAGAAGTTTCTGCCAAGTACACTGCTACACTCTAAGGAATATTTTGACCTTCAAGGTCCTCTCATAGCAGCAATTTACCCCAGAACATCCCTTCCCAGTAACCTCAAGGGCTCTCTGGGCTTCCTTATCTGGACAAAGGGGTAACCTAATCCATAAACCTGAATTCCCATGGAGTTCACAGCCATCTCTCATCTTCTCCAAGGAGGGAGCTTACAGCAACTCTTCTCACCTGACTGGGCTGGCATCTATTTCTTGGGGAATTTTTATAGAACCATAGAAAAGACCTTCAGGATGATCAAATCCAATTGTTCCCCCTGCACTGCCAAGGCCATCATTGACCAGGTCCCCAAGGGCCACATCCACACGGATTTTAAACTCCTCCAGGGATGGAGACTCCACCATTTCTCTGGGCAGCTGTGCCAGTGCCTGAGCACCCTTTCCATGAAGAAATTTTCCCCATATCCCACCTGAACCTTCCCCCTGGTGCATCTTTGAGGTCATTCCCTCTGCTCCTGTCCCTGTTCCCTGGGAGCAGAGCCCGACCCCCCTGGCTGCCCCTCCTGGCAGGAGCTGTGCAGAGCCAGCAGGGCCCCCTGAGCCTCCTTTGCTCCAGGCTGAGCCCCGCCAGCTCCCTCAGCTGCCCCTGCTGCTCCAGACCTTTCCCCAGCCCTGTTTCCTTCTCCACAGCAACGGGAGTAGTTCCAGCATGTGGGATGTGGGATGAGGGATGTGAGGTGAGGAAAGATCCCACCACAGGAGGTCCCAGGGCTGGGCAGAGGTTGAAAGGTAAAGGGTGGATTCTCACCAGCTGCAGTATTGAACCAGGCACTTTGGGAATTCTTTCCTCTCTCCAGTACAGGAAAGGGAGGGCATCAGAGAAGAAGTGAGAGAAGGATCATCTTATAAGTGCAAACATTAAAGCTGCATTTCGCACCTGTCTAATTTTTAATCTGAGTTTAGCTGCAGTAAGATATTAGGCACTCAGCTAAGTGACAATTTATGCAGCATTGCTAAATTAGCTGAAGCACAGAGAGAAAGGCACTTTTTTGGCTCAATAGCCACAACAGAAACTAAAATCACTTCAATCCAAGCAAAAAAAAAGGTGTATTTTGGGGGAAGGGAAGACTGAAAACTCAGTTTTCTTCTTTTGTGTTAGAATGAGGGGAATTTTGAAGGCCAGTGTTTTGAAAGGAGAAATCTTAATCTATGAAATATTCCTGTTACTTCATTGGACAGGGTTAGATGGGATATTGGGAAGGAATTGTTCCCTGGGAGGGTGGGGAGGCCCTGGCACAGGGTGCCCAGAGAAGCTGTGGCTGCCCCTGGAAGTGTCCAAGGCCAGGCTGGACGGGGCTTGGAGCAACCTGGTACAGTGGGAGGTGTCCCTGCCCATGGCAGGGGTGACACTGGATGGGCTTTGAGGTCCCTCCCAACCCCAACCATTCTGGGATTCCATGACACAGCCTGGCACTCCTTCTCCGAAAGCAGTGGGGCATCCCCTTCCCAGGACAATGCACAGAATGAGTAGGAAAAGCACTGAGCAGCAAAGCCTGGAAGATCTCAGTGGCTGCTCAGCCTCACCCCAGTGCCAGGGCAGCCCTTGCTCAGCTCCAAGGACAAATCCAAACCCAGCACCTCCCAAGGCTCAGTGTTCCAGTTACTTCCATGACCTTTCTCCTGCCACAGCCCATCAGTGTTCAGGTCTCTGGTCACTCGTGGGGGCACAAGGTGGGTCTGTCTTACCCCTCCAGCCTCAGGGGCTGATTACCTGTTATCTGTTATCATGTTTTTGAACACAGAGGGGTCTCAGTGCCCACCCTGCCTGTCACAGCAGGTGACGTGGCCAGGTCCCAGCAGCCACCTCAAGATGGTCAGTTCTGTGTCCAGCTTTGATGGCAGGGGGGAGAAATCCCTGATCTGTATGTGGTGCCTTATCTCAGTGCTCCATGGCTGAAATTTCTCCCTTATCTCACAGGCCACTGAAAGCCCCGGAACTGCTTGTTTTGCACAGGAGTTTGTGGCAGGTTTGGGGCTGTGAACAGGGGGATTTTATCTCTATTTTTTTAGCAAGCACAGGGAAAACAAACCCCAACCCCGGGGCAGAAGATAAGCAGCAGAATTGCCCTGGGACCTGCACATCCACAAGGTTTAGGTTTCAGCTGAGTGACCTCAAGCCAAGGTGAGCCTGGATCTGAGCTGGGAGCAGTAGTGCCCATTACTGACACGGGTGCACAACTCCCAGCTGGTTGTTAAAGGGAGAAGGGGGGGGTTACTACTAATAGGAGTTTTTTTCACTCCAGGGTAGGATCCCAAAGGCAGCTCCTTTGCAGGGCTGCTCAGTGTGTTTGGTCTGGCACACAAGGCTCTCTGATGATAAAATCCCATTTCCTGTGCTCCTACTGCCCCACTGAAATCTGTGTTGGATTAATACTTCCATCTAATCAGATGTAGGTGCCAGGTCTGAGAGCAGGGCAAAGTGCCACCATCAGTGCCAGCACGTCAGAGCTGCCCACAGGGGAAGGCTCAGGATGTCATTGGCCTCCCCACAGTGGCCAGGCTGGCAGAACCAAATCTTGCTCCTGCCTTGGTGAAACAGTGGACTGGTTTGGCTTGGAAAGGACCTTGAAGATCATCTCATTCCACTGCCTGCCCTGGGACACCTTCCACTAGCCCAGGTTGCTCAGAGCCTGCCTAACAGATCCTCCTTCCCAGGAAAGGTACAAGGGAATATGTTCAGTCCCAAGCCCTCCAAGAGAAGGTGGAACCTTTCTCGAATTTTTGCCCAAATCCCCCCGACCTGGCAAAGATCCAGACATCCAGTCAGCCCTTCCATGCTGTGCTGACACCAGAGCGGTTTGTGGTGTTCCTGGGGGTTTCTGGAGGTGTTGCTCTCCTGAGCAGGGAATTCACACTGTGGTTTGGGGCTGTGAACTGCTGAGAGGCAGAAAAAAACACAGCTTGGGGTCTGAGCTCCCCAGGCTACAGCTGTGGCTGGCAGAGAGCTTTGGTACCTGTCCTTCCTGAGATCACTTGTGATGCTGAGTGGGGCTGGGTGGGAGCTCTGGATTATTTTGGGTCCCTTTGTGTTGTAATCACTCCAGCATAATTCAGCAGCAGCAGCAGCACAGAGAAAGGTCCCCCTGCTCTGCTGCCACCTCGGCACAGAGGCTCCATCCTGTTCTCACTGTGGCATTCAGGCCACATTCACTGCACAGTTTATTTGGGAGTTTGGCATTTTTCATCGTTTCCTAATGTGCAGCAAATGGGTTTCATGCTCTTGGAGCAGCCCCATAAAGGACCACAACGTGCTTGGCAGTGACTGTGCTCCCCACATTTACTGCATCCATTGTTGAATAGAACTGTTTGTGCAGCTTCATCAGAAACCTTCCCCTGGTCTATTTCTATTAATGGAGAAGAAGGGACACAAAGGACTTGGGAGGGAGAACCCACTTGCTCCAAGTTACAAAATCATTGAATTGTTGAAGTCACTCCATCTCTGCTGGAGCTCTGGCCCCTGTGTTTGAAGGCAGAGGGAACCCTGTTGTTTATTACAAGAATTGTGGTCTTGGAGGGGTTTTGGGGTTTCTTTTTAGGCAAATGACCTCATTTTGTATAGAAGTAGCACATCCAGGATATCTGCTGGATATGAACAGGTCTGGTGTGGGGTTCTGCTCCCAGTATCCCAAACTCCTGAGCAGTGCTGGTGTCCAGGACCCAAGGCTATAATAAGCAGACTCAGATCTCCAAGGTCAGGCAGTGTGTGCAGAGACCCTGGCTCCTGAATCCTCCGTGGTTCCTGGTTCCTGGTTCCTCCCATGGCTCCTTTTCCCCTTCCAGAGGAATCCCACAATCAGAACCAGCCAATGGAGTCACTGCAGTGCAGTGGCCACAGGGAGGGAGAGGAGACCGAGCTGGGTTCCGGGCCTTGGGATCTCCCTGGATTTGAAGAGGACACTTCCAGAAGCTGACCTGCCCTGCTGCCGCAGTTTCCAGCTGTTTCCAGCTGTGAGTGTTGGATGGGACTTGATAAAACACAAGGAGTGTCCAGCAGTTGGATGGGACTTGCTGGGGTGAGGGGTGGGAGCTTTTCCAGCCTGAACAATTCCATGATTCTGTGATCTATGTGCAGAGCACCCTCTGAGCATCCTGCACAGGATTTGCTGCCCCAGCAGCTCCAGCTGCTCTCTTTGTACCCTCCCCCTGCCTGTCCCACCCCTGTTGTCTCCACTTCAGGGTGGCCATCTCGGGGGTCCCTGCACTTCCACAGCTGCCCAGAGAGAGCCCCAGCCCAACCTGGTCCAGGAGTTCCATCAGTTTGATGCACATCAGAAACTTCCAGCAGCAGATATTGGTAGGGGAGCCACAAAAATGATGGAAAGGTTGCCTGTGAGAGCCAGGCAAGCCAAGGCTGGAGGGAAACTGACAGTGTGTGATGGTGTGGAGGCAGCAGAGCTGTTTGCAGCTGAAGAAGAGGCTGTTCCGGGGCAAGTGGGGAGGAATTATCCTCATTAGTCACTGCCAAGGTGAGAATGAGCAGGCTGGGGCTGCACAGGGAAAGTGCAGTTTAAGTGCTAAAACAAACATGTTAACTCTGAGTGAAACTGAGGGGTTTGAGTGGGTGAATCACAGAATATCTGCAGTTGGAAGGGACCCATAAGAAACATCCAGTCCATGGGTGAAGAGAGTCCATGGTATCCCTGCTCCTGGAGATGCTCAGCACCAGGCAGACTCTGCCTTCTCTGGGAAAGAAGAAATCATCAAAACTCCTCTCCTGGACACAGAGGACACTGAAGGAGCAGGTGAAGTGTCCCCTCCCCTTCCCTGCCCACCCTGCCTAGCAGTGCTGGTACCAGCACACACCTGACCTGCTGCTGGCAGCACAGTCCCCACGGGGAACCACGGCTGGTCCTGAACCAGAGCAGCCTCTCCCTGTCCCTGTCCCTCTCCCTTTCCCTCTCCCTTTTCTCCCTTTCCGTGCCACATTCCCTATCCACACTGCTTCCCTGCTTTGGGCACAGTGCCTACTGTTTTCACTATGGATCAAAGCTCATTTGAAAAGAAACTCCTGCTGCTGGAGGGTTGGCACGGGACTGGAAGCAGCACAATCATAATCCCCTCCCAGGCACTGCCCTTCTAGCACGGACAAACCTTCTGGCAGCACTGGGATAACTGGGACTGTGATCTGGGCAGTCATCACATCCATCCCAACCAAGCTTCATTTGATGCATTGTCCATGGGGGTTTTTTGAAGGAGTTTGGGGCCAGAGCTGAAAAAGCTGCACTGCAAACACCAGCCTAGCCAGGCAGCAACTCCTGGATCCAGCTGAGCAAAGCTGACAAACTTCATTTTCAGCTCTCGTGTCAGGACCATGCTCTGCAAAGCACAGGGAAATCAGTGCCATTAGTCAGGAAACACGGTGGGAGCACTTGGGCCAGTCGGGATCACGGCTCTGGGCTCTGAGGTTCAGCTCTCTGGCAGCAGAGCCTCCTCCAACCCAGGTCCTAAAGGAACATTTTATACCTGTCTCCAAATCCAAGCTACACCTGTACTCTTAAAAGGGCAGCACCGTCCTGCAGAGCATCTGTGTTTTCTTAGAATAAAGAATTATGCCAGGAGAAAGTATTTCTGTGAGGGAATGTGCTCCTTGCATTGTTATTAGTTCATTACTGGCCATAGCCAAACTCACTCCTCTACTAAGTCATCTATTAAATGAGCCAAATGAAATTTGTTAACACAGCATTGATCATTTAAGTCTTTTAGCATAAAGCATAATGGAACAGAAGCAGAAGTAATAACTCCTTGCCTGGCTTCTGGTTCATGTCTTGTGCTCAGAGCCCTGTGTTATGGCTTCAATTGTTCCCGAGTTCTTCCCAAACAGGAATGTCAGAGCAGGGGGGAATTGTCTGCCTTTTAAAGTGATCTTCCCTTTGGACTTGGCCTGGAATGACTCTGAAAACTGAACCAGAAAAACAGAAGCAAGCTTTTAACTAGCTCTGAGGAGTGACCAGCCAAAGGGAAGGAATTCTTCCTTGGACAATAAATTACAGGGGTGTTGCTGTGTTTGTGCTCAGAGCCCGTCCTGGCAGAGCTCAAGCCTTTCTGGCAGGACCTCGCCCAGTTTTGTCCTTATTAAAAGTTGGGGGGGCTGGGGCAGGGCTGGGCCCAGGGCACAGAGCCAGGTCTGTCCCTGGGCCAGGCTGTCGCTGCCTCCACTAGAGGTTGTCCCAGGGTCACTTTTTGGAAGGAAACATCATCCACACAGGAAATTGGTTTTTTTTATAAGTAGACTCAGCCTTTACAAAGCTCTGATCATTTATGTTCACAAAGTGCAGTTTGTTTCTGCTGAAGATAATTCAGACTTTAGGCAGAAGGGGATTTCCAAGGGATTTCTAATTCTGAATTTGATGGGGAAGTGCTGGTCTGTGTCCCTCCTGCTGCCCCCTAAATTAAGAAGAAATCACGAATCTGTCTCTGAGGTGAGGCAGGAGCCACCAGACCAAAGGCTCTCACCTCTGAGAGCCCTGTGGACTCGGAGGCATTAAGTGATACTTGTGAGAAACTCGACAGCATCCAAATCTTACCCATTTCCTGCATAAAATGACAGGTCTCGAAGTGTTAACCCATGTCACAGATGCTCAAAGCTCTCAGCTCCTAATGAAGTTAAATCAGAGTTACACTTTGAGGGTCTAAATTACATTGGGTGGGAGTTACAAGACCCAGCAGAGAAGGGGGAGCACAACCCTTTCTTTCCTCCTGTCTTTAGTTCAGGGTGGGGACAGAGAGCAAGGAGAGGACTTGGCAGAGCTGGGGCTGCAGCAGCCCGAGGGTGGCTCAGGCCAGGGGTGATGGATGGGAAGAGCAGCATCACCCGGCCAGGTGGGGACAGACTGGGTGTGACAGAAGTCACAGCCAGAAATCGCTGCCGGGTCCCCGTGGGGAAATGTCTTCAGTCTAAGTTGGGAGGGGAAAGAGAAGGGACAAACCCTGAGCATCTCACAGATAAAGCCACCAATGAAGCCCCTGCTCTTGTCAGCACAGCCCGGGGTAGCCTCCCCCTCCCTCTCCACGATCAACCACATCAGAGCATCATTAACTATTGTCAAGCCCAAGACACCTCGACTGGAAATGAGCCCAGGCTGGGAAGGGTTTTGCTTTTCACACTGTGTATTCCTAGTGTGAAACAAAGCAGAGCTTGGATTTCTATCCCAGAGGCTCTTAGCAATGTGTGGGATTCACCCCTTAACCCCAAACCCTCTGCTGCTGTTTGTGATCAAATGTTATTTACTGATATTCCGGGAGAATAAGTCCTTTAAACAGACGTCCACTCCATCTCCATCCACAGCCGGATCAATGCTGCTTAAATTGTCACCTGGTGCTGCAGATCCTCAGTGATGGAGGCACTAAATCTCCACAGGTGTCTTGTCTTCCCTGTCCTTACTGGCATCACTGTGACACGTTGTTGCTGTCTGGATTCGTGTCCATGCAATTCAAATCAGCTCCTCTCACCCAGCTGATGGAGGATTCTGCATTTACTGGACAAAAAGGGTTGTCACAATTCACCCGTTGGCAGGCACAGGTTTACATTTCACCTCACTGGAGCTCATGAAAGTCTGGAGCCTAAAACAAGCATTGATTTTTCATAGCATGTCTGGCTTTGCTTTTGTTATGGGGTTATGTCTTGCAAAAGTTGACTAGAAATTGAAATATTTATTGTAAGTGGATTTATAAACCCAAACCTTTTAGCAGTTGGCTGCTGTTATTGGTATCAGATTTACTGATGACTTTGTTTTTTAAAAATAAGATATTTAGACAGACATTGTTTTTTTTCCATGGAAATTTTAATCATGGCATGGATTTTCTACTTTTTCAGTCAAAACTTTTCCATGAAAACTTTTGATTAATAAATCAAAAAGTGAAGCAAAGAAACTGAGCCATCCCCCAGACAAAGTCCAGGCAACTTCTTGTGTCCCACAAGTTCATCCTGAGCTCTCCCAAACTCCAAAGCCAAGGCATGGAGCTCATTCCCTCTTCTTCTCCCCGTGCCTTTCTGCTCTGATCACCAAATCCTCTGCTTCTGTCACTGCACCTGTGACAGGAGAATTGCGGGGAAGTTTTTTATTGAAAATGCTGCCAAAGACACAAAATAAGCAGAAAATCAGTTCTGAGTGGCTGGGTTCTAAGGAAGGGAAGCTTGTTTGGGTTTTTGGGGGATGAAATAAAAGCACATTGACAACGTTTCTTTGCAGTCAAAAAGTGACAGAAATAGTCCAACACCTGAAAAACCTGCTTTACCATCCAGCTGTTGATAGCAGCTCCTGTTTTTTTTATTCCAAGGTCAGGAATTTACCAGCAGAAAGGTTTCTGTTCATCATCAGTGGGAAAAGATTGGATGTGAACAATTCCAGAGCATTCCCTGAGCCTCACACAGGCAGATTTCTCCAAACAGCAGCTTCCCTAAGCCACGACTCACCAGGAGTCTGCTGACAGGAAACCGGGATGTGTGGGATCAGGATCATGTGCCTCCCTGCATGCATTCACAAATCCTAAATTCCAACAGGGTGTTGTGCAAGACAGCCCGGGCTGGGGGAGCGTGGGAGGGGTGGCAGCTTCTGCTCAGACAGTCACAGCTGAGAGCACGTGAGGCTGAAATTAGCAGGGCTGGAAGAGGGGCTGGGAAGCTTCTTCATGTCCAAGTCATGCCCAGGTGGGTGGTTCATGCGCAACCTCTCCCTGTCCAGGCTCTGCTCAGAGCAGGATGAAGTTGGTTTTGCCAATGATATGAAATTGTGAGTCCCTCAAAGGCAGGACCAGTTAAAAGGTTGGGTACTCATTTCTGCTCCCTGTGACCAGGGACAGGACCCAGGGAATGGCTGGAAATTAGGGAAAGGTTCTTCCCCCAGAGGGTGCTGGGCACTGCCCAGGCTCCCCAGGGAATGGTCCCGGCCCCAAGGCTGCCAGAGCTCCAGGGGCGTTTGGACAGCGCTGCCAGGGATGCCCAGGGTGGGGTTGTTGGGGTGTCTGGGCAGGGACAGGGGTTGGACTGCGTGATCCTGTGGGTCCCTTCCAGCTCAAGATATTCCAGGATTCTGTTGTTGGTTGGGAACTGTTGGTGGTTTCCAGTCTGGGGAAATGGGCCCAGAAAGTCCCTCAAGGTCTCCATGACTCAGGGCAGAGTTAATGATCCCTCACAGCAGACTCCAACCCTGGGGAAGGTTTCAGATGTCTCAACAGCACTGAACCAAAGGAATTACTCTCACTCTGTAAGGAGGGAAGTCTGTCCCTTCCCCTGCCTGGCTGCTGGAATTGTAAATCCATCAGGATGTCAGACACTGCAAACTGGACATGCAGAACAAAAGTTGCTTCTGGCTTCCAGTGTCTTACGTTGAACTCACCAGTTAAACTATCCCACCTGGCAATTAACACTGCAATTAACACTGCTATTAGGCCATTTTCCATGCAGAGCTGTGGAAGTGCATGGAGCTTTTTTTTTCTGCTTTATGAATGTCTTCTGCCTGATCCTCTCTTTCCATTTCAAGGATGGATTAAAAGACTCCTTTTAAGAAGCTGGAACAAGTTTCCCAGGCTAATGCAGCCCCAGCCAAGCTGTGCTTTCATCAAGGTGTTTTAGTCGTCACCGCAACATCTTTCAGGCTTATTAAATCAGCCTCGTCTCCTGAGGGAGGTTTTAAATGGGGGTAAAATACCATATTAAGCAGTCCAGGAATTCATTTGACTTAATTTCATTTGTATTTAGTTTTTTCCTTTGTCTCCTCTTCAAGAAAGCAGAAAGAGCAATTTGGAGGTATTGGAAAGATGCCCCTTTTTTAACCTTTTGGTGATATAATAATTCAATAAAGCCTTAATAATCAGCCTCTGTAAGTACTCACAAAGAATCCAGCCTCCCTTCTACCTTTTCTCTTTCCTTCTGCTCTTACCACACAAATGCAACAGCCCAGAACTGTGTGCTGACTCTCGTTCCTAAATGTTCCTTAATTTTGCAAAGGACAGAATAGAGAACTGTTGCTAAAATGTTGCTGTAAAACATTAGGCTAAATATTAAAAATAAATTGTACTTGTCAAGTAAATGAGTAAATAAAAATGGGTAACTCTTTGATCCATTACCCATGTTTTTGGTAAGGGAATTATGGATGTGGGCATAACAGATGAATTTACCCATTTGCTGAATTTAGAGTTTGGGTTCTTGATCATTAGAGCAAAGTACTCAGATTGCACAGGAAAAGCATCAACAAACAAACAAACAAAAAAAATAAATCAAAAGGAATTAAGAAGACTAGGGAGAAATTCCTCCCTGTGAGGGTGGGGAGTCCCTAGCCCCATCCCTGGAAGTGTCCAAGGCCAGGTTGGATGGAGGATGGAGCAACGTGGGATAGTGGAAGGTGTCCCTGCCCGTGGCAGGGAGTGGGTCTGGATGAACTTTAAGGTCCTTCCAACCCAAACCATTCCAGGATCCCATTTGCAGCAGGCACATGGGATCCTGTCAGCAAGAGAACCACTCTGGTAGTGATCATACCCTGTTTTTGACCTGGAAATGACAAATAAGGGACATTCCTCTGGTTTGTTGATGGGTCGGCATAGCCTGGAACAGCCTGAACAGTGGAAGAATCGGAGCTGGGGTCACGGGCCAGCAGTCCCTAGGGAGGTTCTGCTGCCTCCTCCCTGCACCCTTGAATTGCCATTCAGCAGCTCAAGTGCCTCATCAGAATTAAAAGGGGCTGGTGGTGCTTATCTGCATTTCATGCAAATCAGCCCAAACCCCGGGTTCTGGCAGCTTTCCAGTTCCCAGTAGAAGTCTCTGTCGCTCCTTCAGGCTGACAGCAGCCGTTGCTGGACTTTGATATCAGTGGTCTGCACACGTGGCTTTGCTGGCACCAGAGACCCCGAACTTGGGTCAGGGAGCAAGATGCTGAAGAAGAGAGAGCTGAACTGCACTGCTGTGCCCTGGGCAGGACTTGGCTCCTCTGGAGAACCAGAAGCTTCTGTTTCTGGGGCCAGCTGGGCCTGGATGAGAACTTCATCCTCAGTCCCAAACCTCAGCTGCTCTCCTGCTCCACTCCCTGACTTGTCCTGCAGTGGGAACCACGGGTGCCCCTCGTGCTGTGGGGTCCCTGTGCCCCCCTCCCCAAGGCTTTGGGTGCTGCAAGGTGTTCCCCCAGCAGGTTCCAGCCCTTCCAATGAGCAGGAGAAACAAATGCATGAAGCTTAGCTTGAAAAGAAGGAAAAAATATGTGCTGCTCCAAAATCCTTTACCAGATCACCTGCTGCCCTTTGCCTAAGTTTTCCCAGGTTTTGCCAATTTAAGCTCCTTGTTTGGTCTCCCTCCTTGCACATTCATGCAGAGCCAAGTACAGAAGGTGCCCAACTTTGCTCCAAGTCCTGAAATGTTTCCATTATGCAGCAGCTCCTCTGTGCCAGGGTTTTAATTGCCAGGATCCCGGAGGTTTCTCTGCACACCCCTGGCAGAAGGCAGAGGATGGGGCTGACCTCTCCCAGTCACTCGTTCTGCCTGGCAGACTCTTTTCAATTATTTCCTCCCCATGTTGCTGTTTACATTTTGTACTCACAGCCTCTGCCGCTTTTCCCATCACCTTCCCGCAGCCTCCTAATCTGAAGTGTATTTCAGCCTTATCTCTATCAAAGCAGAACGGTAGGGGAGTCATCCTCATTCCCGACTGCTCTCCAGCAGCCTGATGCTTAAGGAGGCTGCAGCCATCAGTGCTCAGCTCAGCTTTCACTGGAGTTTGAGTAACTCGCAGACCATTCTCCTGTCAAGAGCACTGAGGACAAAATGAAACTTTTTTTTCTTTTTTTTTTCCTTTTTTTTTTTTTTCCACCTAAGGCTGCCAGTTAATCTCTTCTCAATGTGCCAGGGAATGATTGTGCATCACGTTTCATTCCAGGCTGTCACTGAGTTAACTCAGTCCCCTTCACAGAGCCAACCTGCAGGATTCAAGATCTGGGATGTGGCTGATGCTGGGAGCAGGGTCCAGGGCAAAACCTTGGGCTGGCGGGGCTTTGTTGAACAAACTGGGTTGGTCTCCAGTTGTACCAGTGCAAATTGGGATGTGCTCTCTACCACAAGGAGAAGGTATTTTGAAATTTTATAGGAAGAAGCAGCAGAGCAGTTGGTGTTGAGCAAACTGTGCTGGCTGAAGGGTCAAGAGGGACCTCAGACAGCCACAGAAATTGGGTGGGCTCCTCTCTTATTTCTGGATGGCCTGGGAAACTCCCCAGACTCATCTATTCTCTCCTTGACCAAGTGGTTTGTGAGCAATAAATCCCCGAGGCCCTCAGTGTTTTCATCCTGCACCAGGACAGGAGGTGCTGGTGGCAGAAGGCTGTGCCAGGCACCAATGGGGTTCAGAAGAGCCTTTCTACTGAAGGGCAAGGCTTTAAGTCCTTTTTTTCTATCTTCAGGTTTTGTTGCTTTTACCCAAATCCACAGGGTTCTGTTTATTGTCACCTGGAACATTTGCTGAAATTTTGATATTGATCAAACTCAGAGTGCAGAAAGGCACTGCAAACAAAGCCCCACTGTCATGCTGACAGTGAGATCTCACTTCTCTCACAGCAATGAAAACGAGGTGCCAGAGAGCTTGAACAGGCAGCACAGACACCCAGAGCTGTAATTACTGGTATTGAAGTGATCAGTGTACAGACCTAGTTAGCACTGGAGCAGCATCATTTACATAAAAACTACAAGCACAAAAATGCTCTGAAATGACAAATACAAGGAACCGTATCAGATTTGCATTAAATTAGTAACTGTGTGAGAGATGCTTTTTAAATGGCAGGTGACTCAAAAATTTCTTTCTCTTTTAGTGTAAGAGGCTGAAATGTTCATTTTCATGGTAAACAGTAACTGCACATTGATTTGGAGCTTGAAAGCATCTCCACAAATAGCTTTCCCAGGGAGTGGGGTTGGAGGCACAGAAATCACAGCAGTGGCTTGCCCTACATGTCTCTGAAACTCAGCAGCACAGCTTGAATTTCTTTCATACACTTGTTAAAACCCCTGCAGTGGCAACAACAAGAAACCCAACCCCTCTGGGGGTTGGCTGGGAGGGGGGAATCAATTGCCATGCAGTTACTGGGGAAAGTGATCTGATGGATTACTGCAAACCAGGAACGCATGTGAGGAGGAAGAGTGGGGCTGGCAGGGAGCTGAAGGTGCCCACTGGCTGCTCCCAGGCCCCTGGCAGCCCCTGGGATTGGCAGGGCAGAGGGATGGGATCCCTTCCAACAGCTGGGGGTCAGGGTTTCTCCTGCAGTTTCTGGATCCCGGTTTTGATGGGCAGCCAAGTGAGATCCCAGGCTTCGATTAGGGTTGTCCATCCACACCCCAGCTGTAGGAGGAACCCCCAGTCTGCTGGGGCTCTCAAAACTCAGCACAGAGCCTGGGGACATCCCAGGCACTTTTACCCTTTGGATTCTCTCCCATTCCACTGCAGGGGAGGGAGCAGGTGCCCGGGTGGGACTGAGCTGCTGGCTGGGGTTAAACCCCCACACCGAGGCTCTAAGTGAGAGCTTTTCAAAGAGTTATCCTTTGAATGAATTCTTCCCCTAACACCTCTAAATGGTGCTGTTTTGGGAATGAAAAATGTCAGTTCTTTCCCAAAACAGGCCCATTTGGAACTGTCACTTGGCAGTGCCAAAGCAGAAGAAAGACTTTTCTCCCCAGGTTTTGCTGGTGGTCACTGATTGAGGGCTTGCTCGGGTTCAGTTCAACCATATTATTTTCAAGGAATTGTTTGAATGGTTGAATGTGCTGCGAATCAAATGAATAAATTGTACTCTTGGTAATTAAGATGGAATGGGTCATTATTTTTGTCCATCTGTAAATTCCCATTCTGAAGAAGGAAGGAGTAAACTGAGCTTTCCAATACCTTTATTCTCTATCCCATGGGAGGACTCCCTGTTTGTACCCACTGATATTTGCGCATATTGATTTGTGTCTTCCCTGGCAGGAGCAGAATCCCTTGGAAAACTGAGCCCACCTAAGGAGAGGAGGAAAACAGGAGCTGCTGTGAACAGAAAACCCTCAGCTGCTCTGCTCTACCTCCCTTCCACACCTTTGTCCAAATGCTTGACAAATTTGTGATCAACACCGAGAAACACCAAGGGCAGGGAACATCCAAAGCATTTGGAAATGTGGCACTGAAATTTGCCCTGGGAAGCAAAAGTTCCTGAAGTCACTTGGCTGGGGATCAGAGGGTACAAATGGAACCCTCAAACCCATGAACTCTTCCAGCTGGTTGTTCCCAATGTGTCAGGGGCACGTTTGACTGGGCTGGAGTCTCCCTTCATTTGCTCCTTGCCTGTGACCTCACTCTGCTAACCCTGCCTCTACTGGGCTGCTGTCAATCACATGTCAATCCTGGTTTTATTTGGCTCAAATCAAAGCCAGGGTTTTGACAAAAGGTGGGGAGAGAGAGTCTGTCAAAGCACGGAAGGCAAGAGGGAAAGCCAGAGAGGGGGTACAAAAGGGGTATTTATTATGCAGGGAAGTGATGGAAGATTGTGGGAGAGGCAAAGAGCAGAGACTTGCGGCCAGAGGAGTGTAGGGAGATTTGGGGTGGGGCTGGTGCTGCTTTTGGAGGTGCAGAAGAGGTTTTTGGGTGGCTTCAGACAAGAGCAGAGCACAAGGTCTGAGCAGGGGGGCAAGGAAGAAAAAGCCCAAAATCACAGAATGTCCTGAGCTGGGAGGGACCCACAGGATCATCCAGTCCAACCTG
>VZRZ01008030.1:0-41271 GCA_013398175.1 Climacteris rufus
TCCCCGGGCAGTGTCCCCGTCCCGCCGGCACCTCCCAGGTGTGGCTGTCGCCTGCCCGCGGAACCGCAGAGCTGCCCAGTGCTCGGAAGGTGTGAACTGTTTTTAGCCGCTCTGTGCCCCGGCCCTGCAGCTCCCAGCTCTGGCTGTTCTGTCTGAACAGGTGAAGGAACAGTTGGTGCAGTTTGTGGGGGAACACAGTGAGAAAAGTCTCTGCAGAGTCAATGCTGAAATGCTGACATTTCGTGCTGCTGTGCTTTAAATGCATTTTCCTTCATCCTGGCTGGGTCATGATGAAGGGAATAGAGGCACCTTTTTTTTTTTTTTTGGTCCTCTTTCCCTGAACTCACAGGTTTCACTGCTGAAAAGGTCCCAACTCATAAATCACTCTACTGAATTAAATTCTCTCTTTGCTGTTTCTCTTAGTGTTTAGTGATTCATTTCTGTAAGGAAGTAGGGACGTTTGGCTGTTTATTTGTTTGGGGTTTTTTTCCACCCTCTTCACTATTTCCTGCATTCTTGTTCTAAAGTTGTTTCTTTGACATTGAATTTATATACATTTTTTAAAAGAATACCTCTTTCCACAGGTAATCTCTAATGTCACATTAGAGATTATAGGACAGATGGATTTAGGGGCAGACTTTTAACATTGGTAAAATTTCTGCAATGTAAATAACTTTTTCATTTAAGTCCTGTGTGTGTTGAAGTTTAAAACTGTGGTTTAATCCCCAACTCTGAGTACATCAAATTTTCTCTTGTTTCTTCACTGTTCCCTTATGTCTCAAATGGAAAACAGTATTTCCAGCCTGTAAGTACTGTTAGTTATATGTTGAATGGGAGTTAATGTCCTAGTCAAGTGGAATAGCACTTTATGAAACAGGTTCTTACATCGTGGTATGTGAATAAATTGGGGTTAAACTGTTTAGTAGAAAAGTACACAAACAAGCAAAAACCTCAAAGTAATTATTTCAAAACGCTCCTAGTTGCTGAACAAGGCTTCTTGTATGCTCCTTTTTCTTTTTTTTTTGTACACCGTGGTTCACGTGTCTATCATATCAATTACTTTTTTCTTTTCTGTTGTTAACATAAATCCAAGAAAGCACCTCTGTGTACTCTGGATCAGTAGATGGCAGCTTGTATTTAATGAAGAACCAAAAGGAGAAGCTGAGGATGACCATGCCTATGACCCTTTCCTTCTGTTACATGGCGTTACTGTGGTTGAGAGAACCAATTACATTGTCTGAGTTCTTAAGGTATGCATACTCTCTAGTGAAGAATTGCTGCTTTTGTGAATAATAACTTAAAAAAGAATTAGATCTGTACTGTTGTCCTCTTTCTAATTTGCTCAGTAATAGTGAGAAGTTCTCTATGTTTAGTTGTCTTATCTTTCCTTTGTCATAAAACTTCATGCAGCTGCTGTTGGAGGACATTCTCTGTCGATTGCAATGAATTTCAAAGACCCGTAAGGAAGAAGGAGTTAGAGAAGCTTTTTATCCTTATCCCTCACAATTTCTTAAGATTTGCTGGAGGTGTGTATGGCCACACTTCTGTGATACTTGCTGTTGTCAGCATGTCAGAATTAAATGAGTAAACATTCTCCAGGACTTACATCAGTGTCATCATACAAACAATACCAGCAGGATACAGTGATCTGAAAGGTAGCAAAGTAGCTTCATGCAATGGAGTTGGGCACAGAAATTAATATAGGAAGTTCATTTTGTCTTCATATCTTTGTAATTATCAGAGTTCAGAATAATGCACCTTTTAATATAGTAGAAATAAATTGTTCTAATAATAGGGTTTGATGCTAAATGGAGACTGTCAAGCTATTGCTGACAATGCAGCTCCCTTCTCTCCCCTACAACAAGGCCATGAACACATTCCTTATTTACTTCAGGAATGAAAAATTATTCGTCAACTCTTCCTATTGGCAATAAATATTTTAAATCAGGCCCAAATAAGTTCAGCAATTCCTAGACTTTCCTTAAAAGACCTTTTGTATTTTGATAGTCTTTTTTAAGAACTGTTGAGATATTGGGTATTTCTAAATAGGTCGTGAAAAAAGAGTTGGCCAAAATTTAAGGAATAGAAATAGTCAAGTAAATACATCGGCAAATCGTATTGAAAACTCAGACAAAATAAAGGAAAAACTGATTAAAAATCCAATGCTTTAATTTCTATTTTTCAAATATATAACCTGTGATTTAAAAGGCAAAGCAGTGGGTACATCATCCCCCACCTGTGGTGCTTATAACTGGTGTAGCTGCTGGAAGTGTAATGAAGGCAAGGAGTTTTTACCCCAGAGCCTGCTGTTCCATCGGGGCTTCTCTCCCCTGGAGTGCCAGCTTCCCTCTGCACTCTTAGCTTTGTACAAGCTTTCCAAGAAGGGGGGGTTCATGGATGCTTTTTTGCAAGTACCTTCAAAAAAGGGAAGGTTTGTATGTTTTGAAGTACAGTAGTTACTACTAGATAATTAATTTCTATGCAAAACAATTTAACCCTTTGATTTTTGCTTTAGGGTCAGCTGTTGCCTTCATTGATCAGAATTGCACAAACTATTGTATATTTGCATAACTGGATATGCTGTTGCATAAAAGATGCTTCTAAAATTTCCAGTAAAATAGCATTTTTACTGAAATACTAAATATTCAGTATTCAAAGCAGTATTCAGTTTTCAGAATACTTGTTTGATAGCATTCAGTATTATAGGTAGCACCCTGCAATACAGAAGTATTTATTGAGTATATTAAGAAATAGTAGAACTCAAAACTAGTGTTCAGTAACAAGATGTAAGGAGGCTACTGTCCTCCTTAGGAAATTCTGTACAAGTCAGAACTGTGCTAACATACTCTGTATTTTTGTCAGTGGTTAGCAAATAAATAATGTAAAACCTATGTGATAATGTTTGTATATGGTAAAAATCCAAGTAGTAAATTGCAATTTCTGGGACAGAGCAACTGGTTCACACCAAAGAATTATTAGTTACCCCATCCTGTTTGGAGAGAAAAATGAATAATTAAATATATATTATTTGGTTATTGTATCTTGGCAAACCATCTCTGGAAGCATTGTTGACTCATACCAGGCAAAGACAAGTTCCTGTCTTAGTACAATGGTGTGGTTGGAAAAAAACCCAACCAAACAGCAACTGTTGAAATCAACTGTCAAGAGGAAAGATAGCTTGTTTTGTTTGCATATGAATGGTAAATTATTGTATTTGGCACTTTAAAAATTGGAGACTGCAGAAAAGATCCCGGAAAATGACTCCCAGCCTGGACATTATCCTTTGGACTAATATCCTTAAGAGATGAGCACACTTACTTGAAAGGATTTAGAGAAAACATGAAAGCAGTAAAAAGGTTGGAAAATGAGAGATTTAAAAAATCAAGTACCAAATATAGCACAGAAAGGCTTAATCTGAAACTAATAATTGGAAATTGAAATAAGATGATTTGAATAAGAAGATACAATTTAGATACAATTTATGTGTATAAGACTGGGTAAATCATAATGATTCAGTGACTTTAAATGCAGTGAACCTATGAATTGAATTAAGTACAGAAAAGTTTAAAAGAATGTCATTTGTATTGCAAAGTTGTACCATGATACGATAGTTATATAAGGCTGTAATTACGTTATCATGCTTCCCTCCCTACCCTTAAGGTCTTTGCCTTTCAACAAGTTTGATGAAGAAGGGGAAAGAATTTTAAATTGCAGGAACTACCATAAAATACTTGTTTTCTAACTTCTGCATATTTAAGTTTAAAAAATCAGACAAGGTTCATATTTTTGCATGCATTAAGATACACAGATCAAAATAACGACAGACCAAAGATGAAAACTATGCAGAGAAAGCATTAAGTATTCAGCATTACCTTTTAAGTCTTTGTAGGCAAATTGTTTTATTTAAACCATCTGAATTAGAGTGGTGTTTAAAGTTCTGCCTTGTTTTTTCCTCAGTTTGGTTTTCTCTGTACCCTGAAGTCAGCTGACTGCCACTCCTCCCTTGTGATACATGCTTAGGCGCTATGGTAGGGCAATCTGCCAGCTTTTAAAGGATTTACAACACCAAAAATATACTCCACCTTGCTACTTGACACACTTAGCAGAAAAGCACTACAATTACCTCCTCTGACAGGAACGTTTTGGTTTAAAAATGCCATTTTAAACCATATTCTACTCAGTCTATGCTACACATTAAATCCTTTCCCATTGTGAATAGTCTCCCAGTATTCCATATGATGTATATTATTCATCTAAACAAGAAAATAGTTGGGTTCTGGAAAAAGTTTCAAGATGCTAGACTTCTGAGATTCTGAGAAATAATGCCTTTCAAATGAGGTTGTACCTAGTTGTGCTGGCAAGACTAAACTTGTAATCAGTTTGTGGCATTAGTGTGGCTTTAACAGATGCATCACTTCCTTGTAGCACACCAAGGACCCAGTATCCCTTTCATACTTGGGCCTTATTAATGTATGCTGCTGCTGTAATTAAAAGAACATGGACTGTATCTGCCAGTCAAGTGTTCAAGCACTTCCCTGATAGAACATAGTCTTACAGGTGTTTTAACCATCTGTCTGCTAAATGAAAGGTTTGGAGAAACAGCAGACAGAACAAACTATTTTGAAGTGGTATTCCAAATCTGGACTTTTGGATTAAGTCTTAAAAACTTGAATCATCAGCACATTGTATTCCTGGCAGTGTATTTGTGCTGTCTTTTTAGAGTGTAAAAACAACTTTTAACATGAGAGAAAAGAACATTCTTTTTCTATAGAGACAATAATTTCAAGCTAGAAAAGATGTTGTTATTTTTTAAACAGTTGCAGTGCTTTGACTTCCTACAGCCAAGTTAGTGAAAACTGTTAAAAAAAAAAAAAAGATGCTTTGGTGGACACTGCTTGTCTCTTGCAGTGTGAAGATGTGGTTCCAGCATCAGTTTAAGCTGCTCCAAGTTTTTGTTGCTTTGGTATTGCATAAGCATTCCTGTTCTCGCTTGCCATGGGTAGTACCATTCATCTGGTTTAGGGTTTATTAGTTGAAAGTAGATGATCTGTAGAAGATTAAAAGAACTTTTCCTTGGACATTTAGTGCAGGTTAATGTGCTTCATTACAGTCCCTTTCTGCCTTGTGCTGGCAGTGCTGTTCCTGCAGTCATCTGAGTCTGGAAATCTGGTTGGAGTGAAACCGTGGAAGGGACTGGTTCCCAATCTGATCCTCTGAGAAGGCACACAAGTGCTTTTGTCAGCAGGGAGGAGTGTGTGGCAGGGGACTGCAGGGAGGGTGGGATTTCCCATTTCAGAGGCACCAAGCTGTTAGGGTGGTTTGGCTGCATCACCACTACACCACACCCCAAGCAAGGCCCTCATTGTCTGTCCTCTTCAGCTGCTGCTGTGCTGGCTCAGGAGTTGCTGCTCTGGGTTCCAGCTCTGCAGATCTGACAGCTCACGGTGTGATTGTGCCTTAACGTGTGTCAGCCAAAGCTTATCATCAGCTGAGCCAGTCATGCATCACTGCTGCTGAAAGGGGAAGGTCTTGCTTCCCTTTTTTTGCTTCTCCTGCCTGTGTAAGGCATCCCTTTCCCTCTGCCACCTCTTTCACTTGTAGAGTCATCTGTGAGCCTCCTGGGTTTGGTAGATGATGGGAAGAAAACTCTTGCTGGCAAAAGAGTAACAAGTGGTTTTCTGCTGCTGTTGTGAGTTACATTTGGGGAAGAGCATGAACAACAGGAGCTCCCAGCCAGATCACAAAGAGAGAGGTCCTGCTAGTTATGTTGAGCTTTTAGGCTGGCTCAATTTGTGAAACCATACCAAGTTGTGTTCCTCAGTGGAGTGTGGGTGACTAAAAGGAGCTGAGGAACTGATGTGCCAGCTGCTCAGCAGGTTGGGTGGGGTGGTGAGGACCAGCAGTGGGGACTGGCTCTGGGACAGCATCACTGACCACAGTGAGGAGCCCAGTACACATCTCTACTGGCTGTGGAAATGGCTCTGCTGGTTGAGGAAAGCTAATGAAATTTTGTTAGCCAAATGCCCATTACACAATTTGATTAGAAAGGATTGTGCACCAGCTTTTACCTCTTCATTTAAGAGACTGATAAGCAGAGTTTTAGAACAAAAGGCAATGTTAGGCAATGTGATTTTTCATATTGCAGTTATTTTACAGCAATCATTACAAATGATGGATTAATTCTGAGACACAGTTTCAACTTTTTATTTTAATCCTGGATTTAATTTATTGTTTTCAATTAAACGAAGAATTCAGATAAAACTGCTTTAAAAATGTAGGCTATAATTGTAAACTTTGCAGTAATTAGCTTTTAATAGAATTTTAGTCAGCTTCAGTAGATACACACTACATACCATGGAACAAATAGTGGTGAGGGCTCTGAACTGAGAGATGGCAGGTGAGCTTGTGAATTGTTGTAGGCTCAGGAGGGACACAGAATGTTTGTAGACCAAGAAGTTACTGATTATGTAGTAAGATCAGAGAGGTCCTGTGCAGATAACACAGGCAGCAGGAGAGAAAATTGTTTTCAGTCCTGATATTTTTTAAAGAACAGAATCTTCTCTGTTGTGTTAACTTATTCAGGTTTAGTGTACTCTTTTAACAAAGTTGGTGAGAAGAAGAGGAGACAGGAAAGCATTTCTAGTTTAGTCCCATGGGAGACTAGGAGTGTATTTTAGTGTGGAATTAGTGCATTCCCTTGTGAGGGTCTGTGCTTGTTGAGTGCTTGTTTGGCCTGTTGTGGGTGTCTGCTCAGATGCTGGATGAGAGCAAGGGTTTGATGGGGTGGTGACTTTTTACTGGTAACAGTTGTTAACTCCTATCTATTTTAAATACATGTATGTATTCAAGAAAAACATCAAATCATACTGTTGACCACTTACCAAAACCAGTTTTTAGCAAAAAAAAGTATTATTTGTGTGCAAAGAAACTTTAAGCTATTTTTATTTATTAGAATACAAACCAATTTCTATTCATACCTCAAAAACACTTTTTTGAAAAGAATCATCATACGAGTATAATTAATGTGGTTTCAGTTCTATGTACCTGCTCATCCTTCTGTGATTTTCTTCCCTGTCAAGTTACCTGATTCAAACTCCTGCAGCAGAAAGTGTGTGTTTTAAAAGTAAAACTTAATTAAAGCTTTAGAATTTTGAAAAAAAAATTCCATACCATTCAGGAGGCTTGAAGCAGTTGCAGAAATGCAGTAGTTGAAGAATGTGCAGAACAAGCTCCATGTAAGCATGTTGGTTGTATGCTTACTGCCATATCATTTGTTAGTCATACCTGAGCTTGAACTTAAAAGCCTGTTAAATGTTTGAACTGGGTTTTGTTCTGTGCAGCATTTTGGGGTGTGTAACTGAGACTGAATTGCTTAGGCAGCATGATACAGATGTTAGTTCAAATCAGAAGCTGATTTGTATATGACTTTTCTAATAAAAATACGATTTTGTCATCCTATATATTATTTTGATTTGGTTTTCATTTTTTTAATGCAGGTTTGTTGTTGAAGGGCATATTCCATATTTGAACATTTTTCAGCATTTTCCAGAGAAGATGAAGTTATGTGGACTTGATCTTAAGATCTTTTGTGTAGAGGTAATTTTTTTCTCAAAGGAAAAGTTTTTAAAAAAACCCGACCTAAACCTAGTTATTTAGTGGTATTTTAATTATTTTGGTCACTGTACTAATAAATTGATTCAATCTCTTGTTCTGTAGTAGGTTTCGTGTTTCACAGTGGTGGACCCTGGCAGAAATCAGTGCACTCTGTGACTTGGAGTGCTTTAATCTTTAACCAGTCTTATTAAGCTGATTAGCTAAGTAAGAATGAAATCAATAAGTGCTTGTGGAGAAAAGGGTATTCAGAACTGCTCTCGAAACACTCAGAAGTAGGATTTGGCTTCATGTCTAAGGGCAAAATGTTATCCCTTTTGGTGTTGATTTAAAATATCTCTTGAATTTCTTTGTAATTCCATCATCTTTTCATAAAATATAGTTTAGATGGTATCTCTTTTTCTGTTTCTTTATGTGCTGGTTGAAATATATCAAACCTAAAATCTACACAAAGGGTTACAGCTGTTCTAGGAGCTGAATAGTATTGGACAGTCTTGACTGAAATCTAAATTTCCCTTATTTAAGATTCATATGTATTGTGGTAACAATTGCCCAACAATGTTTGTGTTGCATATAAAAATTTATTATGGATTTTTGAAGTGTGCAAATAAAATCTGAGCTTTTAAGAGCAGAAAGCAGAAATTCTGCCAAACCCTCAGGGATGATGTTGCAAGTAACCTTACCAATCGACCAGTATGTTGCTCATATTCACCAGGTCGTGAGTTGTTCAGAAGCTGTATCTTCAGAAGTTATAGCATTTGTATTATTTTTGATTTATTTTTTATTTCTTGTCTGGATAAATAAGAATTGATGAGCTTTTAAAAATCAGGAGATAAATTTAATATAATACCTCTTGATTTCTTCTTCTGTCTCAGCTATTTCCTTAACAGAAAAGATACATTAGGTTGAAATATTAGTAGAAACTTTTTTTAAAATCTTTTAAATTCTCAGTCTCTTTATCCTTCTTTGCTTCCTTCTCCTGGATGAGTTTTGTTTTATGAGTTGCAACTTTAAAGCTTGTACCATACCTCAGAGTGGGAGAACTGGTTTACAGAGAGGACATGACAGTTGCCTTTGGAGGATCCTGCTGCTTTCTTTTGGGATAGAGCTGCACCCCTCACTTCCAAAGTATAAGTAGATAGGCACACTAATCAAGTAATCTCATAACTTTGTTTTAATTGAGCTATATAGGTAAAGTTCTGTAAGCTTATTGTACCATTGGTTTTCTAGTCACTCCAGTATTATTGTGGCTTCCACTTTTTAGGAATATCTGCTCCTTACTATACCTTTAATGTTACTTTAGTAGTGCATCCTCAGGTTTATTTGGTTTTAGTGTTTTTTTACTTCATCATGAGGCTGATAATTGCAAAATCCTTACTATCTCTTTCCTACATCTTACATTTCTCACTGCAGCACTGAGATTACCAATAGCTGACAGTGTCTAGTTTTGACATCTGAGTTTTGAGACATTCAAGAGATGAGTTTATTGTCCTGGAGCAGGAAGTGAGATTGTATAATACTCCATTCTGAAAGTATAGCCTACATTCTTTTCTGCTTTGTGTTCTGTATAGGGTATTTTATGGACAATTATCTTTAAAATCTTTATGATATTAGGGCTGTTATAACCAGGTGTGTAAGTTGCTCTAAGTGCAGATGGAGCTTGACTTGATGAGGCTCATCTTGTATAAAAATATTCTCAGTGGCTTTAAGACATTTTTAGTAATGATTTCCCACACACCCAAAATATGCTGAATTTATACAAGCTTGAAGTTTTAGAAAACTAAATGCAACATTATGACAAGATGAGTCACATCTGCTTTCTGTGTAGTGGCATGTGTCTGTGTACATGCACAAAGGGTTTTTTTATGCCTTGTCATTTAGTAGTATTCCATATGCAAGGAATGTGACTAGTTTCAGGCTTCTCAGCTGGGATGAATTTCAGTGCTGTGTAATTTAGGAATGGAGTCCATATCACTGACAATTTTTCCCTGTGTTACATACTATTTAGCAATTAGAGGTGGCTGCAGTATCTGCCATACAAGGAGAGGCTGAGAGAGCTGGGGGTTTTATCACTGAGAAGAGAAGGCTGTGGGGGATTCAGTAATGTGTATCAATATATATAATAAATAAATATCTGTCAGGAGCGGGGATGGAGTCAGGCTCTCTTGGCAGAGCACAGTGGAAGGACAGGAGACAACTGAAATATAGGGCACAAACTCAAATACAGGAAATTCCATTTAAATATAAAACCTACATCTTCAGAGGTGCACAAAACCTGATGAGAATCAGTTCTGAGCAGCTTACTGTAGCTGATCCTGCTTTCAGCAGAGGTGTTGGACTCTGTGTCATCTCCAGAGGTCCCTTCCAACCTCAAGTATGCCTTGTATTCTATTTCACATTTTCAGTATAGGTGGCAGATAGGTCCTTCATGTTTTAGTAATGGAACAGCTAACAAGAAGGGCCTAATTCTTCATTCTGCTCAAACTGAACTTTATTTAAAATACCTACCACAAAGGTTGTCATATCTGAACACCTTTGTCCAGAGGTCTGGGAGCTCTGGGCATGACTGCCTCAAATTAAGAGAAAAGGAGCCTCCATCTCTCTGTATCATCTTTATCATGATGTGTAACTGTTAGACAGGTGTCAGGTCCTAGCTGGAGATAAGTACTACTAAGTGTTTTATGAAGGATAAAAGTAATTTATAGAAGATCTTTGTGTAAAAGGAGTTGTCTTCTATGTGTATTTATCTTTCCATTGCTCCAAGTCAGTTTTCTAAGCTTTTAGTTGATTAGTCATCTTATTTATCCCTTCCTTTATTAAAATCATGTCTGTTAGAAGTTAACCTTTGGAAAATAGGTTTTACCTAAGTGCATGATGATAGGGTTAACAGGGCAGATAACAGCAGTAGAAAGATGCTCCTGTTTTGTTCAGAAGTTCTGACTTCCTAGTACGAGGGAGGAAAAGCAAAATTTCCTTTTCTAAAACAAGTATTCTGTTTGATTAAAATATTTTTGTATGTGTCAAGAAAGAAAAAGATACTTAAGTTTTTGGTTTTGTTCTGTGCAGGAGATCGAGGGGGTTTGCCTTGTTATTTGTAATTTGTTTAACTACAGTAAATCTCTGCTCATCTTAAGGCTTGTGCCAGTAGCCAATGCATCTTTGATAAGCAGAGTCATCTTTTCTCTTTTAGGTGGAAGTCACCTTTATTTCCTTTTTAAAGCACATAGAATATCTAGGATTTTAGGATATCTATTTCTTTTAAAGCCCATTAAAGTGTAGGAGTTAAAACATATTTATAAATCAGTATTAGTATATATAAAGTTCAGTGGATTATTTGCTTTCAGCTTAGTTTATTATCTGTCCTCTAGTGGAGCTGCGCACAAATTCCCTCTTTCCTTTCTGCTAGAAGTAAAGATACATCCCTAAAATATGTATCCTCTATTTTGCTTTTAGGGATTTATCTTTTATCCTTATACAAAATTGATTAAAGCATTTCTTTTGTCTTGAACTATCAACAAGTTGTCCTTGCCATAGCTCTGTCTTTCCATGCATATTTGACCCAGGACCGTATACACAATTATCTTTTATGTATTCTTTTGTTTGTGCTTAAAAGTTGCTTGTACTTTGCTGCCTCAAATTTACCTTTAGCTTTCATTACCTTTTATAAAACTCATTACTTTTTGGTGTATTTTACCCTTAGTGTATTGTAAGTGGATTTTTTTTTTTAATGTCCATAAGTAATTTGGGGGTTTGATTCTCACACACACACAAGTTGGAATGCATGTGTATATATAGGTAAGCAGGTCACTCCCATGGATGTTGAGCAACATGATTTACTAAAGTACTGAAGATAACAACCACGTCACTTTGGAGTATGTGCTGTGTGCAACAGGATAGGTGTAGTCTCATAAGCATCTTTCAGATCCTGTTGTGCTGCAGAGCTTTGGAAATGGTTGTCTCTTGGTGCACAGGTACCTGGAGTTGGCAAGGAGCACAATGTGTGACCTCAGTGACATTCCCTTCTCTCAATCTCTTCTCCAAATTGAAAATAAAACTTCAGGAAGAAAGGAATTAGGAATCTTTTTCTTTTCCAGGGATGGGGAGGGCCTGGAGAAAGTTGAGCTTGGTGGGTTGGTTGAATTCTGTTCAGACCTGTCCACCAACCTGCCCCCAAAGACGAAAGGAATGGGTATTTACTGAATTACCCTTGCTACTTCTTCTGCCCTGGAATGTGGTGATGGAATGGCTTCTCTATATAGACCTTTCTCCATTCTCCACCCCCCTTCCCTTACTCTTAGGTGGAAGTGACTGCACAATTCTAAGTCTGCTTGTTTTACAAGGCCACTGAATGTTTCAGTGTTGATGGTGTTGTTGATATACCTTGCTGTCTAGGAATCTGTATCTTAAAAATACTTTCTTTTTGTTTTGTAATTTAATTCCATCCTCTCTTTTTCTGTGTTTTTTGCTTGTTTGTTTTTTATAATCCAGAGTATTGCTGTCTATAACAAGGAATGTACTTACTTTAAAAGATTTGACCTTGTAACTTGGTCATCTGTATTGCTTTTTGGTTGTCTTAGTATGACTTCTTTTTTTGGTTTGTTTCTTTTTACACATCCAGCCTCCAATTTAGATCAACAAAACCACTGTTTAGTTTGAATTCTGTTCTCTATAATTCACCTATTTCCATCCCTAGATATCTTGATTCTTAAATAACTCCTGGTGTTACTCTTCAGAATTTTCCATGATACAGAAATGCTTTCTAAACTTCCAGCTGGGAATGGTGTTAGCATCTTCCTTACCTTTGCCTGTGGAAAATTCTCGAATGCATCCTGCTAAAGTGGCAGAAATATACTCTGCTTGTCATAAATTACTGTTTTGGACAAGAGAGAGAAATCATGAAACTCAAAATCACATATCAGGGTTTTCTCCACTTTATCCCACCTAACTGAAAAGCTTCTTGTTCTTCTCTTCTCGCTGAGACCTTATTTCTTTCAGGTTTAATAACTTATCATTCTACATTAAAATTATGTCCTTTCTGTCTGTGTTGGATTAGGCCAGTAGCTCTGGGCAGCTCTCCATTGTGTTCAGTTAAATAAGGACTTCTAATTAATGCTCCATTAGGAACTGATGTTTGCTTTGAAGAAAATTGAAGAGTTTACTTTGAAGGAAATTGAAGAGTTTGAAAACAAATACTTGCTGCTCTATAATTCATTCAAGGCTCTGCTTTCCCTAAAGTAACCTGTGATAGGTGTTGAAGTGGATACTGTAATGTATTTATAGAGTAGACTGGAAATCTTCAGCTCTTTCGAGAATGTGCCACTTGAGCGTGGAATGTTTTATTCTGTATGATGCTTTGGCTTTATTTTATTTGTATTGGAGGAGTACATACTTTGCACTTTGACATTCACACATACACTCTGTCTAGCTTGGATTATTAAATTTCTTTCCTCTTTTATTTAGGAGTGAAAAACTTCTTTGAAACGTTGAGAAATGACCATTCTTCTCCATTCCACCTGGAAACTTTCCGAGTCTTTTGTTTCTTCTTTTACAGTATTCTGTAGTTTGTATTTTATTTTTGTTCTTCCATTTTTTTAATGTTGCTTGGTTTTATTCTTGGCAGCACTTTTGTATCTGTACTTCTCTGGCACTGATCCTACTGCCACCCATCTTTCTGTGTCAGCTTCCATCAAATCTCACTTCTGCTGAGGATTTGAGAGAGAAGATTTTTGAGATGAGTTTGCCAGGCTGCTTCTCTGCTATCAAGAATGCTTCTGTTTTGCTCCTTTCTTCTGCATGCTTCACTTTCCTGCAGAGCAGCTCTTGAGTTTTGAGTATATTGTGAGTTATGTTCTTCCACTGAGACTTGGTGGTAGTTTTGCTTTGGGTCCCCTTTAGCTTTGCCATGAAGAAGGACAAAGATTTTTCAGATCAGCTTCTTCGGGGAGCTGGAACTTGAGTCCACTCTCTCCTCTCCTGACCTTATGAGGTTGCTTGACTGACAGGATGTTTTTAGCTTCTAATTTTCCCATTGCTGTAGTATTAATTTGTTCAGGATCCATGCCAAGCTAATCATTCTACAGTTCCTGAATCTCCCCTTTTACATTTTTTTAAATACTGCATATTAATGTGGAGAGTCCTTTGATGTGTAGAATTTCTCTAAGATTATTTAAAAAACAACATTTGTGTTTCAGAGAACTCCTCAGTTATTTCCTTGAAGCTTCTTGTGTGTAAATTATCTGGGCCTCTCCTTTGTAAAATGCTCCATTTTATCAGATAGTGGTTTACTTTTTTTGCAGACATAATTTTTCTCTTCCTTACAAATGATTTTAATGCAATGGATTCATATTCTTTTTCCAGTTGCCGTACAGTCTTGCTTTTCTTCATATTTCATAACTTACCTATTTACCTGTGGCATCAAAATTCAAGATTTTTTGTTTGGTTTTCTTTAGGTTCTGTGCTGCTTACAGCTTGGTCACCTTTGCATTGTGTGTCATTGCAGAGTATCAGCAGTTTCTTGTTTTCTTTGTCATCCAGGAGATTGTCCCTGAGTGCTATGCAGTCAAATGCCCCTGCTGCTTCAAAAAGGGGATCATTTTTTTTGTGGTTTTCCCTTTATCCAGTTATCCCACAATAAAAAGAGGAATATGACAGACCTCTCTGGGAGTGTAGTGACCTACCAGAGCTGTACTTGGAGAGGTCTACTTGAGAACAAAGTTCAAAATTGGGACTTGTATCCTTGTGCAGAACTACCCAGTGTGAAACTCGTCTTCCACATTCAAAATGATGTGTAATATGAATTATTTCTGTTACAATATGGTTAAATGTTTCATAGGTCTGCTACTGCAAATGGGTTAAAGATATGGAACCTCAGATTTATATCCTTTTTCTTATTCTCTTCATTACAGACAGGACTACAATTTGAATGCACTATATTAACACTCTGTGCCTTGTGACCATCCAGCAACTCAGTTGCTCAGTAAAACTTCTTTGAATTACATGGGGATGTGCCACAAAAATGTATGTGAATCAATTCAGCTTTGTTCAAGCATAGTAAAAGCCATTTTGTTTTGTAAATTTGGCTGAAAAGTTTAAGTAATTTAAGACGCCTCCTGATTTTGATTTCCCTGTGAATGTTGGGGGCAGAAAGAACTGTCAGGTAGCCTGGAGGAAAACATAAAAATGGAGGGTTTCTCATGGATTAAGGAAAGACAATTGCTCAATGCTTTGACAGTTACCTGCTGTATACTGCCAAAACTAGAAATTGGTTGTAGTCTTTAGATTTGAGGGTAATGGCTCAATTTTAGAAGTAATTTGGCATTCAATCCCCAGTAAATTCTAGTAATCTCTACCAACTTGTTGCAAAGTATGAGGAGGTTTGTATAAAATGTGCTACTAGGGTTGGTTGAATAATTTATCTGTGTTCTGACCAGAAGTAGCATCAGTATTACAAGTTTATTGAAAACTGATTTTTTGAATTTACACTACTGAATAACACGGGGAGCTATCACTGCTGTATGTAAGTGTATTGCTTGACTTACTTTGGAGATACTTGTTTGCATTTTGGTTTAGATACTTTGAGCTGCTTTTGTTTTGTTTCCTGCAGTCAGGAGCGTATCACAGATATTTTACTGTGTTTGAAGTGTATAAACTTAGATAGGATCTTCCCTGGGAAGCTTTGAAAAGTAGCTACTCTCTAACTGAGAGTATTTTCATTAGCTCACTTAAATGTAGACACCAAGGAAGGATGGGTAGAGATTAGGAGAGGGACTATTGTTAGAGTATTGATGCTTCTCTCTTCTTGCCTACACTCTGCTCTTCCTGGAGGTCTGCACAAGCTTGCAAAGGTTGCAAGCTGTTTTCACTCACAGCAGTAATTCTGCCCACCTTGCACTGATAACAAAGCCTCAGTACTTTTTCATCATTCTTTTGAATACTTAAAGAATAAATATCTTCTCACATGATAAAATAGATCACTGGTGACCTTGCTTGCACCACAGGGAAGAGCAGGTTCTGTACATGAACCATGAAGTGCTCAGGGAAAACCACAGTGTCTGTGGGGATGGTCTTATTTAGGAATGTCTGTAGAGCATTCTGCTCATAGCTCATGGCATAAATTTGTATGAAACTGTAATATTGACCACTGGAGATCCTTGGGAATCTCACAATGACTGTTTTTAGCGTTGCTAAAAGTACAGGTATTTGTCTTGCCCTTCAGACCACTGTGTCCCTTGGGTTTGTTGCTGTAATTCCTTGATTTGTACCCTAAATTGGATGCAATGTGGCTGAGTGCATTCATACAGCAAATGATAGTTCATTCTCTGTGATTGTTTTATATCAAAGATGCTATTTATGGTACTATAATTTCATCAACTTAAAAGCAGAAGGATTAGCATTTGCTTCATTACAGAGTTTGAGTATGTGAATAGAAGTTTATAAACTTGACATTATTTCTTAAGTGCTGGTGTTTCTTTAGTTGTGGGTGTGGATTTAGTCTCCTAATTATAGTACTCTTCTAGGAGGGACAGGTGAAGTGAATCACTGTTCTAAGGCTTTATGTTTTTTGTCTCACTGTCTAAGGAGGAGTGAAATTCTCTGTATACTTTTGTATTCTGAATATTGCATGAGGTCATTGTACTGAAATTGTTATTGTGGAAATGATTTATACTGATGGTGACTGTTTTAGTGTTGCTAATTTGGTAGATGACAACAATGCTATGCTAATAATATGTTAAATAATTTTCTAGTCTGAAGATGGTTTTTTAAATAAAAAACCCATTTTTGATGGGAAGGAAAAAGTAAAATGCATATCATTAGTACAAGTAAAGATTACTTACACTTGCAGAAGTAATTTTTTAAAAAGAATGATAATATAGAAAAAAAAATCCCAGTGTAAAAGAAAATTATACCTGCAAGTTCCTTTGTCTTCATCATTCTCTTCAGTCTTGGGTTTTTTTCACTTCTCTTATTTTCCTGATAAAGTTCTGAATCATGTATGAACAGTTTGGAATAAGTCAAACATTCACCATTTTGCATCTACTGAGATACATAATCTTGGAGCTTCATTGTTATGAGCATACAGATGGAGAAATAGTGCTTGAAATTTCTCAAACTGTCTTCTTGTCCAACAGCTGATTTGAATATCTTTATTCTGTGTGGAAAATACAGTATTAAGTAAAGAAAAATTGATTTGTAGTGTTCTCTGAAAGCTGATGTTATCAATGCTATTATGTTCATGTACCAGCCTTAGTTTAAATATCTGTGTGATCTTAATTATACAGGTTTCTGTAATCCCTGTATGATGCAGTTTTTGAACATGAAGTTGTTTTAACCCAGCTACATTAGAATTATTTTCTAGTAACTCCTGACCTGTAGTAAAAGACTGGAGATCCAAACCATTTTATGTTAATGTATAAATCTATCATGTACTTATATCTTAAATACTACATGGAATTTTGATTGGGTGTTTTGTTTTTCTTACCCTCCATTTTCTCAAAGTTGCAGAAGAACTAAGAGGTACAGAGAGTCACAAGGAGGATCATAAAACATAGGGACAAATTTCCTACAAGAAACAATTAATATTACCTACTTACCTTTCAACCTAAAGAAGAAGTGACTGAGGGGAAGATGTGGTGATAGTTTGCAGAACATATTCAGGAGGCAGTTGTTCAATGTTGCTTCCAATACAAGGGCTGGGAGGTGTCAGCAAAGGTTGCTGGTTTGCAGGTTCAGAATCAATCAGCAGATGTGGCTTCATACATTTTGTGGGTAACTGGTGAAACTCCTTGCCTTAGAGGATGTTCTGGATGTTAAAAGGGCCAGATGCTGACTGCACAAATGCTGTGAAGGAGAAGTGATGTGGAACAAAAGAATACAGAGCTTTCACTGCTGAGTCAGCCACGAGGGGTGTGAGGCTGGACAGATGTTCGGTAGTGTCGTGGCTTGCTTGGTTTATAAATACCTCCCTGCACATTTTGCTTGTTGGCTTCTGGGTGCAAGGCTAAATAGATTTTTGGATTGATGTGGTACAGCCACTTTTTTTTATGTTCTGGGGTTTCAGTTGCACTTTCAGTTTGTGGGTTTTGTGTTCTGGGGAGACTTTTTTAAAGATCGTAAAGCTTCATTTTTCATTAACTAGTTATCTTAGAATAACTCTTTAAAGTCATAGTTCAGGCCTTTAAATTAAATGAACTAAATATGGTTCAATAAAGTTTCAGATTTAGAGATCTCATGATGTTTCTTATTCAACTTGAAAAATGTTGAGGAATGATTAAATGGTTAAAGTGTACAAAGTGATTGCATAAAAGCGCTGTGTCTAGCCTATGGCAAAGAATTCTAAGCAATAAAGACTATGCATTTTTCTTAAGCAAAAACTTCACTTTTTGGAAAAAGAATCTTCATGCTTGTATTTTTCTAGTGAGCTTTTGGTTTGTTTTGGTGGAGGAACTAAAAAGGAATGGCTTGTTTAATAACTCACAATGTAAAATTCCTTACTGTTGAGCAGTAGCGATGATCCCAATGCCAGGAGGAAGCAGGAACACTTGCAAGAAGCCTGGCCTAGAAATGTGGCAAGAAGAGAAACATGAAAAGCCATGTAAGAGTAAATAAATTCTAGGTCATGGGGGAGCCGTCCTGGGCTGACAGGGATGCAGCTTAAGGGGTTTTGCACTTTCCCCTTGATAGTTCTGAACTGTCTTCAGTTCTGTGCAGTCCTCTTTTGTCCCTAAAAGTAAGTACAGGTCTTGGATTTGTGAACAGATTAAGCTAATACTATCTTTTTTTCATTTCTTTGAATAGTGATTAAGGTTTTACAGTTGAGCATATGAAATTTAGGAATTACTGACGAGAACATGCTTTTAGCTGAGACTATGGAAGTGCACTAGGGTGTAGTCAGTACAATTTCATCTCATGTTGTTTCTAAACCAAGATAGCGTCTTAGTTCAGCATGCAGGAAGTAGTGAGCTGCTCTGTATCTTTTCCTTTTCTTCATTTAATATTGGAGTTTGAGCCTGCATTAGTACATGTCACATGAAACCAGCTCTCAGTTGCAGAGTATTTCTTCTTTCTCCTCCTTTGCTGCTGGTCATTCCCCCTCATCCCGTGGTGGCTGCTCCTCAGGGCCGGGCTCCCCGGGGTGCTGTTGTGCTGCTGGATCACAAGGTGGGAAACTGGGACAAAGACACCTGCCTGAGGCAGTGGGGTGGGTTTGTGCCACACTCATGAGGAAACCTGAAGATTTTCTAAATGCTGTGAAGTGGCCACTGTAGTTAATTTTTTTTTTCACAGTGGCTTTCCAAAAAGATTTTGTATCCCTTAATAATCTGCTGCTGGCTAAAGCCCGTGTTTCAAGTCATCACACAGCTCAGAGGAAACTGCTGACATATGGACTGTCTAACTCTCTGGGTTTGGTGCATTGCACATACATGTTGCAGTTTGGGTCTGATTCAAGCAGAGTAATTCCTGACTAAATCTGTTAATGAACTCATGAATGCAGGTTAAAATGTTTGCTGTTTTTTCACGGAGTGTTTGGGCTGGAATGACGACAGCTTTCTGCTTCCCTGGAAAGTGTATCCATCAGACTGGCTTTTAGACACGTTCCTCTGTTTGCTGAAGTCTTCTTCTCAAAGCAGTCCAGGTCTTATATGTAAGAGCCTCTTTTCCTGACTAGAATTTGAATGACCTTAATTGCCATATGATTTTTTAATTTATTTTTTTAGTGATAACTATTTAAAGAATTCAAATTAAGACAGAAGCCAGTCATTCTAGTTTATTTAAAAAAAGATCTTTCAGGAGGAGTAAAATTCTATCTATACAAATTCTGCTAATCAACTATGCTGCTTTTACTTTTCAAAACAAGCCAGCGATTCCTGCTTTGGTCTGCTGGTGTTTTGAGATACCTTGTAGTCTTAGTTTTGTTGGACGTGGGTGTCTTTCTATCTGTGGGATTTTTTTTCTCTGCCTAACTCTGTATTTTTTGTGCATTTTAACAGGTGCATGCAGTACTTGTTCAGAATAGAAAGTAGTGCAGAATGAAAAGAAGCAAGGGTGAGGCTTTTATTTGAAAGGAAAAAAGCTGAGGAGGAAGTTCACTGCTGAAAGGGTTATTGTAATCAAGTTTATCATGGGAGCTTGCTGTTGTGTAACAGAAACTCTAGCTTGTCCATACCTGTCTTTAAGCATTACTTAATGAAGAAAGAAAACAAACCTACGGAAATATTTATGAAATTCAATAGAATTTGTTCCCAAACTCTTAAATTTCAATCCATTATGATAGTTCAGCTCCTTATTGGAATACTCTCTGTGTTTGTGGAACAACTGCATTTTTTTTAGAAAAGTGATATTTGCCAGAGTTAGCTTGTGAACATGAACAGGCTAATGCTCGAGCACGTGTCCCTTGTGGTTTAATAATATTGAAACTCATTTATTCAAAAACCACTTTAACCAGGAATCATGTAATGAAAAATATGTCTTCCTCTGAAAGTAGCCTGTTAAAAAGTCTGTTAGGCATCCAATTTTTTTTCCCCCCTAGTAAAGGAGTACATCTGTACTGGATGTTCAGTTAGCTTTTTCTCTTTGTGTGTGGATTACTGGCTCATCCTCATGCCGTCTTGAATTCTTTGGTTAAACTGCCTGTTGTACCAATTTAATGCAGTCTAATATCCTAGCACATCTATTTTTTTTCCTCTCAAAAATGCACAAACATTGCTTCTTGAGTCATTTTCTAAAATTACTCTTTTGCCATACAAAGACCCTTCTCACTTCCTCTACAACAGTGATCAGGAGAATTTGAGATTTTAAGATGTAGTAACTGTTGAAGCTGAAACAGTTATTAAAGGGGAGAGGAAGAGAGGGCCTGCCAGTGTGACTTCTGTGATTTTCACATGGTATCCTGACTTTTTTTTTCTTCCCTTCTGCCCATTTGTTACCAGACAGATAACTTGGGCAACCTGTTTGCCTGTCTTCAAGGTGAACAAATCGATTTCCTTTTCCTGTCTTCCTCCTGCTTGACAGCAGGCTTGTAAAGCAGCAGCTCAGTGTGCTTGGTCTCTGTCTTTTCTAGTGGAAGAAGCCTCATGAGATGCATACTTCTTTGCAGTTATCTAAACGGAGTTGTAGCAGTTTCACCTGTCTTCTTCTTGTCATTTGGTCCTCTTTTAATAATTCCAGGCACACCCTCTCGCTGTTACATCAGCATCTGTATGTGATTCATGGATATCAAGGTTTGGAGGAATCTCTCCACTTATTTATTCCATGTAAAAATGGCTGCACTGAGTGAGACTCAGGCTTGTGGAATCTTTTGCTGATGGTGGAAAGGAAAGGAGGCAGGAGCAGGGTGCAGGGGTTCTCCCCAGGACACTTTCACACTTGCCAGCAAATCACAAGCCCGGGGCACTTCTGTACAGCAGTGGTGACATTGCTTACAATGTCATAAAATCACAGAGTGGTTTGGGCTGGAAGGGACCTTTAAAGATTCTCTTTAAACATTGCCTGTGTCTTGTCTTATGCTTTGGCAAAGAGGGTTTTTCTGAAGAGACTGCACAGAGTCTAACTGCGCAACAACGTTGACTGCAATAGTTTTTTCCCAGATAGGTTAGGTGGCAAAAAAAGTTTCAGTGTTTATTTTTTAAATGTTTGTATTGATCATAATACACAATGTTAAAGTACATTTAATTTGTGTTCGATGGCTGTTGAATTAGTTTGTGGATGTTCCAGGTGGGATGGTGGTGGTCCCTGAGAGGTCAGGCAAGGGGGAAAAACCAATATTGTCTAAAAATAAATCAGCAGGATTCATTGGTGTGTGTTTATATGGGAGGTAGCCAGATTAGTAGTAGTGTAAGAATACACAAAAAACATGAAAGAAAAATCATTAGTGACCACATAAATGATCTAGTATATAATGATTGGTTCACAAGGTCATTTCATTCAGTTTTAAATACTAATTTGGGTGTAAGTTTCACAGTTAATACAGTTATTGTCTCTACTGTCAGTTCTTTTATGTAACCTGCACGCACTGTGGCTGGTGTCATCCCACATCAGGCTCATGCTGCAGATGACCAGATATATCTGAACCAGCAGAAGCAAAGTAAGGTGAGCCAGGTGGCATAGAAAACTTGACTGCTCTGCTCCTTGTTGGTACCTAATTTTACCTTATGTAAATGTAAAATCAGCTTGGGTTCCTGGGAATGTGTGTTTCGATCCAGGCAGCATTCAGAGATGTTTACACACATTAGGGCAGGCATTTGGTTTATTATTTTTGCAATAAATGTCTTTTATTTTATGCCCTGCTTTACACAAAGTTTGAACCAAAATTCTGGATTGTTTTGCAAAAACCCCTTCTTCAACCCTCATAACTTGTTTTCCAAACCTGCAAATTAAATATCTTTCTTAGTCCATTTCCTGATAAGTTTAGTACACTCTTTTTCAAACTTTATCTAAGTTGAGTTTGTCATCTTAAAAACAATGAAGCTGTGGCTGAATTTTGGATTAGTGCAAGCATGTTCAACTCTAAATGTTAAAAGATTCTCTGAGACCTCCAAAAAGCTGATAATGAAAAAATGAGTCAGACCTTATTAGATTGCAATATTAAATGTTCATTAAAGAAATCCCTTGAGAAAAATGTCTACTGTGGAATATGAGCAGCATAGGGAAGGTAGAACTTAAGAGAATGTGCAGTCATGGGGAAAAAAAGGGTACCTGGGATGGAAATACACAGGCAGAAGGATGACAAGGAAAGGAATTGTGCTGAAAAAAAGTCCTCAAGAGGAAAGAAGGATAGAAGGGAAAAACATAACATGGAGAATTTAGAATAACTGTATAATTAATCCTACTCAGGAAGGATAGAACATTATCACTGTACCAGAAGCTGAACTGTGAATATTGTGGATATGTAAGTAATGCCTGCTGGGATGTTGTCCTGATACGGGAGAAGGAAATGGCTACACAGTCATCCAAGAGCAGAGTCAGTCACACCACATTTAAAACAAGAAACTATGGGGCCTGCAAACTGTTCTAGAAAGCCAGCCAGTGCATACTGTTTGCTACTTGTTGATCAGCAACATTCTGATATTGTCCAAACAAGTAGGAGAGGCTGCAATCTTGGTTTACCCAAAACAATTACCTGTTACTGTGATCTGATTATCATGCTAATAGTTTGGCTCCTCTGCTCCTGAAAACCAGTTTGTTGTTTTCTAATACAGGTGAAAAATGCCATGTAACTTTGAAAGATAAAGACAACTCATTTAAATAGTTTAATGAATATTTATCATTATGAAAATCTTGTTATAGACACTTCTTCACCAACTCAACAGCATTTATTTTGTTCTCCTGTTCTCAGGGGGCAGGGGAAAGTACTCTCAAGTAGTACTAATCTTCCATACTGCTTTCTGGAGAAGACCTGTAGTGACCTTATTTGTCACATGTGGGAATAAGATAAATAGATTTTAAAGACAGAGCTTGAGAAAATTTCTTGGCAACCTCTGTATCCCATGTAGACAAGTTACAGACTCTGTCAGCGTTGTTGATCAGTGTCGAAGGAATGCCAGCTTGCGAAACACCTGAAGAGGGTAGCAGGTGGCAGAGCTTTAAAAGGGTTTTCTGTCAGTCTTCCTGGAATTATTAGGTGCCCTCAAGGGTTTGTAACTTGAGTTTTATATGTGGTTTTTATTGTGTTTCCCAGGTTCCCAAAACATGATGAGAGCTCAGTAACTCCATGTGGTGATGGACAGGGGAGTTGTCCTAATATTTATCACAGAAATACACCTTGAATTTTTAAATTTATGATTGGATAAGTGAAAGTTATACTTGGAGAGTGTGTGGCATATGATCTAACACTGTCCTCTATTGTCCAGGTACTCCTCCCTTGGGGTTTAATCATGGGTTGCTGGAGGCAGAGTTTTTTTACCTGAAGGAGGGAGGCCCTGGCTCTGCATCTTGCTTTCCTGGTGGATTTACTGGTTGACTTCCAGTGCAGCTTGTTTTATCAGGTTCTTTTTTTTTTTTGGCAGAGATGCATAGCTAGGTGGAAGGTGATAACTTTTATTAATTTTGAGGCTGCTTTTTTGCCGCATCTTGCTTTTTCTTAATATTGTCTCAACATTTGCAGTGTCGCTTGTGTGGAATTTGGAGGTTCTTTCTCTTTTAACCTTCCTAGTATGTTTGAAACTTTGCAGAATGAAACACTTGCTGTATGAACTCACAGCTCTTTCAGAATTAGAGTATGAACAGGTGAAAACAGCCAGTGCTTGGTTATTGAATAACCCTGGGGTCTCCTCCTTTCAGCCTTCAGCCCTGTGCTGTGTCCCTCGAGGTGGGATGGTGTGCTGGATCCAGCTGTGCTTGCAGCTGGCGGTTCCAGGGGTGCCTGTGCTGCTGGAAGCAGGAGCTTGGTTCAGCCTCCTCCTCCTGGCACAGCACTGCATTGTAGCAACAGGGCTGCACAGGGAATGTTTGAGCTTGGGGTTTAAGCCCTGGGAAGCAGCAATTGATTTGGTTGGTCTGTATCTTCTGTTAGAATGCCCTTCCTAGGTCTGCACATTCTGAGTGTATTCACGTCTTAGGAACACACATCAACAAAGAACAGATTTTGTCTGTTCACACTCTTTGGAAAATAAGCCAAGTGGTAGCTCTCAGTCTTATTTTTCATTTGTAGTTTTTATACTACTTGTTTGCCTTCAGAAAAAGGAAAGCATTGGTTGTCATTGCAAAGCAGAGCATTTTCTGGCTGCTTTTGAAAAGAACCAAATCACCTTCTGTAAATAGCAAACAAAAGCATTGAAACAAAAGTGTTTGGCATAGGGAGGAAAGTATGATTCTCTAGTACCTAGGATAGGAAAGCTGTCTCCTTGCCCTTGTCCACTGAGAGAAGCTCAGGTAAAAGGTGACAGACGTGTCTACCTTGAGTCCTCCAATTAAGAGCTATATTCCTTAAATTAGCTTGATCTCAAAATGTTCAGATAATTCCATTGGTGACAGTTTAATGCTCAAGAATGGGAATGCTTCAAATGACTGAATTCCCAGTGTCTTAATTCATTTTCATATCTGGTATATATTAAAAAGCTACTAATTCAACTGCTTTTCATTAGGGAAAAGCATATTTCCTTTATATCTAATTAGGAATAGTGTTTATGTAATGTTCTTATTTGAATTATCTGGGACTTTAATTTTTCTCCCAGTGTGCTCAAGAGAAGTCACATATGATTCAGGTTTTGTTCCAAGATTGGTTTGCTATTCAATTTAGCAGTGCTTTTTAAAAGGAGTGGAAAGTACTGGGAGCCTGATCTGCTGCAGGACTCTGGTAATGCATGTTTTTCTTGTTTCTCAAGTTAGTCCTGGAGCAGTCTAAGCCAATTTTAACACTGTTTAGAAACTATAATGAACATGATACAACTTCCTAACTGTTACCAAAAGTTACATGTGTAATAGTGAGTGACAGCGGAATTATTCATTTGCTTAAGCATGTGTTCACACAGTTAAGCAAGTCTGAACTGCAGTCTGAGGGGAGATCATTTAAAAAAAGAAAATATAATATTGGTAATCACTCAAAACAAAATTAGAGCATTGGCTACATAGCTTATATTAAAATAGATGAAAGCAAATGATTGAATAAATGCACATTATTTCAGTCTTCTTGTAAGCGCAGTTGCTGTGTTTGTAATCTGACCAAAAAAAAGCCTGAATTCACTCTTTTTGAGTAAAGTTTGGAAGTTGTGCACAAAGTGTAAAGCCCTGCTTAGTTTCTGTTAAAGAAAGGTTCCATATGCACAAATTGGCTTGATAAAATATGAGTACATGATAAAGTGCTCTGCTGAATTAGGACTACCAACCAAAGCAGAAAAATCATTGCTTTTTATGTATTTAAAATGGTAAAGTAGCCTGAACAACTGAAATTCTTGCTTTTAGAGGTAAATTCAAGTAATAATTTAAAATATAGATAATTAAGAATGTTTAGTGAAACAGTTCAGGCATTGTGAAATGAGGGTCACATCCATACTTACGCAAACTTCAGGTCCTGCTGAGTTCATTATGAATAAACATGTCAAAATCTGTCTGTAAGTTATGTTCTCCTATAGCAGCAAACCACAGTACAAATTGGGAGAACTTTCTTCATGCAGTCAATAGTTTCAAAAAGAGAATTTCACAATTATTTTCACTAATAAATATGAAAATACGGATTTTTTTAAAAAAGTGAAATTCCGTGGAAGGGCTCTAGAGAATGTGGGCCTGCTGCTGAGTGGAAATATGGCCACAAAGATCAAGGAGAAGGCTAAAGTGGTGAATGCTTTTTTACCTCACTTTTTGAGAAGCAGGTTAGGGAATATTTAAACCAATTGGACATATGAAGGTTCAGGGGCCATGATGAGATGCCACAAGGGCTGAGGCAGCTGGCTGGTGTCACTGCAAGGTCACTGTCAATAATTTTTGAGCAGTTATGATGACTGCACAAGTCCTCAAGGGAGGCAGGTGATCCTTCCTCGCTACTTTGCACTGCTGGGACATAGCAGGAGTGCTGGGTGCTGTTCTGGGCTACCCAGTACAAAGGAGATGTCAATGCAGTGGAGTGAGTCCAGTAAAGGGCTGTGAAGATGCTGCAGTGGAGCCTGACAAGTGAGGAGAGGCTGAGAGACCCATGACTGTTCATGCTGGAGCTGTAGAATACTCAGGGCAGGTATGATGTGGTGCCTGCAGGAGGGTTCAGAGGACGAAAAGCAGATCCTCCTTGGTGGTGTCCAGTGGCAGGATGAGAAGAAATGGACACAAATTGAAATACAAGAAATTCCACATAAGCATAAGGGAAAACAAAACCTGTTTCTCTTTTGTGCAGCAGTGTTGGTGAAACACTGGAGCAGATTTCCCACAGACCTTGTGAAGCTGCCATGGGGATCTTCAGTATCTGAGTGGATGTGGTCCTGGGCAGCCTGCTCTAGCTGACCCCAGCAGGGTCTTGGACCCAATGGTCTCAAGCAGTCCCTGCCAACCTCCACCTTCTGTGCTTCTGTGACCTCTTAGCTCTTTAGACAGTGCATCCTCAATTGCACCTCTGTTGGTGTTTTCAAAGTTTTGGAGCATCTGGGCACATAATGATCACTTCACAAAAAAGGGAGTGGGTTGGTTGGACATCTGAAGCAACTTTCTATTTGTTTCTTTTATCTTTCAAGGCATTTACAACTACCACACATTTCTCTTTGCAGTACTGCAGTCTGGCTCCATTCTTGCACGTTTTTAGTCATAGAACACTAAAATAATGCATATCAATAATCCTGTATTAATACAGAATTGAACACCAATAACTGATTTCAGATAATTAACAACTATTGTAATAGAACAAATATATAACCCCCTCTAACCCTGTCTTTCAGTCGTGGCCTGTGTATGAAGAAGTATTCAACAAAATGCACGAGCTGGCGGCGTTTTTAGACCTGCCTCGTTTTCCAGAGATAACAGACAGCTGCTTTCTTCATCCAGACATGTTGTGCATGAAGTACTTGATGGAAGCTAATTTACCTGGTAAATATTTTCCCTAACCTGAACTGATAAAATTTTTCTGTGGTTTATTAAACTCTAGGAAAAAGGTTTGAATTACTACTTCAAAAATGCCTACATTTTACCTTCTAATTTATTCCCATTTAAGCTTGGACTGAAAGGTATTTTTTCTACAGAAAGCACCTTCATCGAACATTTAGAGTCTGTATTATAGGCCCAGATACTCAGGGGCACTCTAATGTTGGCTCTCTAAGGCTCTGGAGTGAATACTTCATTTTAAATCTTTCAGTATCCATGTGAACTAAGAGGCACCTGTTGCATTCATGTGATTTATTAACTTTAGCTAAATGATTCATGAAGTTGGGACCCAATCGTTTAGCTCTGGAATTCTCATCTATAATAATGACTGTATATTCTTTAATATATAATACATTTTGTGTATTATATAATATTGTATATTAGCATGTATTTAAATATTATTTGATGCTTTATGACACATCAGCTGCTGTCTTGATTTATGATTTAGTTCTGAAACTGTGTATTGCATTAGTATTGACTCTTTTTGTCTATCCTAAAATTAAGTCTTGAATATTGAATTGTCAAAGAAAGACCAATATGTCCTAGTATGTGAACTGTCTGTTGGGTTACCATATTTTCTGTCACATACCACTGTCACTGAAGATGAGTTATACAGACAAATGGCCTGTAAATTTTTTTTTTCTCAAAACATTCCAACAGTTAATAGTAGGGGAGGGGGTTATTGTCCTATTTTGAAGTTAGTTACAGTGAATAAAAGTGCTTGATTTTTCTGTTTACTCACAATTCAATGAAGATAAGATAACAACAGATTCAGGGCTAAAATTAAGGAGTAGTAATTCTGATTTTGTAGTTCTACACCGGTGTTGTGATCCTCTTTGGGATCACATTATTTTACAGATTGTGAAGTATCAATTGAATCAAGAAAAAGGCTGCAAATTTGTCATTTTCAGATTTATTACAGAGAAATGCAAAGCTAAGTACTCTTTGAAATTACTGCAGAAGAGGAATATATTGTCCTTTTCCTGCAACTAAGATTTTTATCATGTAGAAAAATTTTTAAAGAAATTCAAAAAAGACTGCTGCTGTTGCCTAACAAGTCCGAAAAAAAAAGCAGTGAATTAGCAGTGTTAAAGGACACTAAATACCAACGAAGAGACTATTTTAAGTATCTGAAATAAAACAAAATATGCTGCTAATATTTATAAGAAAATTTAGTTTCCAGATTTTTTTTTAAACTTTTACTGTTATGTGCAAGAGGGTTAAAAATGAGTTCCTACTGAACTCTGCAAGCAGCAAGAGAGTTCTAAGTACAGCTGGATTAAGGTTGTACTTAGTCATACATTGCTAACCTTTGTGGAATCTGATGGTGATGTAATCAACTCCTGTATTTCTGGCTGAACAGGAAAGGTGAGAAATTTGGGGGATTTGTATCTGTGAAAAATAAGCAGAATAATAAGAGACTGTGCAGATAGACTGCTGTGTGTACCTCGTGGAGCTGCAGCTGTGTCTCCCTGGCCTAACTGACCTGGGCAGGCTTTGTCAGGGCAGCAACCAGTGACAAAAGTTTGTGACAAGCTTTTTGCTTTTGGTTTGTTTTTTTTTTTAATATATTCACGTGGATTTGCAATAGGCTTTCCCACAGGAATGCTCAGGATGATCTCACAACATCATTCAAGTAACATCAAAGCATTATTAAATATGTGATTTTTCCCCCCCATATAAATATATGTCACAAGCGTTTTCCATGTAAGCAGGTTCCCTAGCATTTTAAAAAATATCCAAAAATACTCCTCAGCCTAAAAAATAAGGCTGTCAGATGGTTCTAAAAGACCTAAGCAGTGTTTTCCTCAAATGACCAACATATTTCCACTTTAAAAATATTTATAGCTTGTCTTGACATTTTATATTTTTATTTATATTAATCAGATGAATTGCATAATTGGACTTGTCGAGTGGTGAAAAAGATCGGTATTGGAGAAGTGGATTTCCTAACTCTTGTGCCTGGAAATAAATCAACAAGAAAAGTGAAATATGATGTTCTTGCTGCAGCAGTTATTGTAGTTGTGCTCAAATTATTGTTTTTATTAGATGATCACTATGAATGGTAAGTGTACAGGCAAATCTGTAGTAAACCCCAAATTTTATACAGTGCAAATTATTGCCTTGGATCATTTTTTCTTTAAATTTATAATATTGAATTTCAGTTAAGTTCAGTAGCTTAAACCATACACTTAAAGGCATTTTAGACATGAAATATTACTTTTAAAAATCATTGGGTTGAATCTGAAACTTGGAAAAAAACTGGGGTGTTGTTTTTGTCAGTTGTATTTGAACTTCATGTGAAAAGTGCAGTATTTGAATCTACAAAACAGCCTGAATTTTAAAATTTTTTTACAGGTCGCTTTCAGACTTTGCTGAAGAAAGAAATAAAAATAACACAGAAGGTACATAAATATTCTAGTAGAAGCAGTGTTATGATTTTTGTAAATGCAACTGCTTTGTAATCAGGCTTAGAAAGACTTGTCTTATTGATCATTAAAATGTGTTTTTGACATTCTCTTAGGGCAAATTTTATTCAGAGAAAAGAGTAGATCCTGTTCATGTAAGATGGACTTAGTGTACCTGCATAATTCTTATTGTTCTGGATAGGGGAGTTTGGTACACATTTTGCTGGGTGCTTCTCTGCTTCTGCTCCTCTTGATTTAGAGTTTTTTGCTTGGTAGGTGCAGATGAATGGATACGCACTTTGATCGTAAATAGCAGATACTTACTAGGGGCATCAAACCACATTCATGATAAAATCCAAGCTTGTTTAGTCTTGTTAAACAAAATGTCTTAGTGTGTAACATATTTCAGATGTAATCTAGTTTCTTAGTCCAAATAATCCTGAGAGAGTGTGGAAAAGCGAGCAGCAATTAAGATAGAGAAGATAATGGTGTGAACATGGTTCTTTGAGGGCAGAAAGACCAAATCAAAGATTAGAAATCTTCAGGAAGATGTTCCATGACCCGATTCAAATCACAGTTGAAGATAAGATGGAAGATGTGTTTATCTGTTAAGCTTTCCATCCAGTTTTGGGTCCGTTTTGACCCTTCTGTTACTTTGTTTAAAATGGAGTTCAATAGTAAAGTTCGTGCTGGCCATGTGTGAGCACAACTACTGTGTAACTAGAGACAGACATCACTGTTAACTAAAACTGGTAATTTTCATTTTTAAGTGGATACACAAACTTATTGTGAACTTTTTTTTCCTTTGTACTTCCCCTGAAAACTTGAAGTACATGATAGTGACAAGAGTGGGAGTTGTGCAGCTGCTTTACAAGCTGAGGCTCAAAGCCATTAATGTCTTAATGGGGTTTCTCCCTTATTAACAAGTCTCATTGCCCTTGGGAATTAACAGCTCATTCTGTGCCCACTTTTTGCTTTAAAATCTGCTGGTGCAAATGATCCATATGCTCTGTTGTGTGTCCCTATGCTTAAAATGTTGGGGTGATGGTGAGCAGCTGTGCAGGGAAGCTGATGTGAGAATTTCTGTTAGAGCACTGATTAGTGCCAGAGCTCAAAACTGCCTCTGGCATTTTCCCAAAGTTAGAGTGCTGAAATGTATAATGGTTAATATTGAGTTTTAAAGATTCAATTAATGTTGACTCCATTCTCAACTTAACTATCCATTTTCTAGTCTTTTTTTTTTTTAATTAAAAAATACTATTTCAGCTCCTACAGTTCTTCAAATCACACTGGAAGCAGTACAACAGATAGTTGTAGTTACCTGCTGTGTGTTTTATGATGTGCACACATCCACAGTATGGGTTTTGTTCAAATAAAATGTGATTTAGATAGATATATATGTATGTGTATGTGTATATCACAGAGCTGTGTATTTTCCAGCCAGCTCAGCTGTATGAATGTCAGACTAGCAGTGCTGGCCAGGTAAATGGTTATTACAGTGTAGCATCATGTCTCTGACAAGGGTTTTGAGTGTGACAGATGCTTAATAATTCATAGGAAGTTTAATACAAATTTCTGCCACCCCCCACACTGCTCTCCCAGCAGTTTAGGAGTATTTACTTAAACCTCTGGGTTTAAGAAGTTGATAAAAGAAGTTGTATCCACACCTTTGAATGTCAAGGAGTACTGAAGGGTCTTTGTTCCTTTTATGTGTCTGCTTTTTGAGCCCATCTATATTTTTAGCATCTAGACATTCTGAGGCAGGATAATGCAAATAGGAAAAATGCAGATAATACAAAAGGTATATGAGTTTGATTGTAAGGACAGCATATTCACCTTGAGGAGAATTTAAACAGCTGGCTGGCAAAGCTGAGCATGATGCAAGCATGGCATGCAGCACTCTGGGGTGATGGGGAAATACAAAGTCTGCTTAATTCACAATGCAGATGAGCCACCCACGGGGAATGCGAGTTGATTATATTTTAAATATATAAATCTACACTGTTTTTCTGTTTGGAATTCTTATCATCACTGTACTCAGTTGGTCTGCTTCAGTCTTTGCCTCTTTGGAGGATCAATGATAAAGGTGCTGCTAAATGTCATGTGCCTTGATGTTTTTGCATGTTCTGATAAAAACTTGTTCACATATCAACAAGTGACATTCCTGTGCTCAAAGCCATGGGAGGCTGGTACACAGTGAAGAGCATTGTCTAGTTTATCCTTCCAACCCTGTAAGGTTTCATGGGTAATAACATAGACAGTGGGGAGCTGATGAAACTTCGTGGAATTTTACATCTGAACTTCTTTAGGTTTTATTTGTTTAAACCTAAGCTTGATGTATAGTTTCATTAATCCCTTGAATTCAACATTCAAGCAAGTGAAGGCCACTCTGCATGGTGGGAAGCTAGGTCATTTAGTAGGGAGGAGGTAGTTTCTAGGCTTAGCTTTCCAGAAAAGGGAGAAAGGGTTTGCATTGTGTTAAATATATGAAATCTAAGATGAGGGGCTTCTTTGCTCTTCTTATCTCTTCCCAAACTAAAATGTGTATATTTTATTCAGGTGGTCTGTATTTTCAGTTCAAGAAGTGGTATGAGGTGGTAAAACATTCCTTGGATGTGGAGCAAAAGAAACTGGATGAGGAAAGAGCCAAGTAAGTGATTTTTTAAGTACTATTTATTTTTTAAGGTAGACAGTTCTTCATGAACTCCTGATCTCCACAGAAACAAAAAAGTTAGAAATTTGCTCCACATATCCATCCACCAAGCTTTGAGTGAATAGAATTATTAAATCGCTATCTGAAATTTCTATTTACACTCATAATGTTAATCCAGCTTATTAAGTAAATGCTCACTTTCTGTGAAAAATATCTTATTCAGCTCAACAATTAACTGATTACAGTAGATCTAGGCTAATATGCCTTGGTTTGCCTACTTGGAAAAAGACTTCCTAGATATGTTGAAGGGCCAGTGGCTTTTAGTAGCACTAACCACTAGACTATTTTGATTTTAATTTAAAACTCTAGCAGTAATTGTAGTAAATTATTATTCTTTTATTTGTTTGCTCCAGTTTTCTTTTTCTTAACAATTCTTATGTCTCTTACTGGTAGGTATCTGTGGAGATGTGAAAGGCCACTGTTTTACTCAGTCAAGAACAGAGCTAAAGTTCTAAAGAGAAGACGTGAGTAACACTTTGCTTCTTCCCAGCACCACAGAAATCTGCTCCAACTTTTCCCATCATAGAACATCTTCAGCCCCAACTGATAACATTTACATCTTAAAATACTTTGTCTCCTCTCTTTCATCTCTGGGTACAATTAATGTAGGACTATTTTACAACTCATGGCTGGAATTTCTCAGACACGCACAACTGAAACTGCCTTTGCCAGTCTTCCTAGCAACCTACTGAGCCACATCTCAGAATGAGTACTCTGTCCTCATTTTCTCTGATTTGCCAGCTGCCTTTATATCACTGTGTTCCTTATGAATTGTTGGACTTCCATAGCTTTCCTGTCTGTTTTCTCCTTTACTTTGTAATGTCCTGGTATGAACATCCCAGCCCAGGATGTCCTTTGGTAGATACTGCATGTCCCTCTTCTCTCCTGCTCCTTCTTGGCACCCTTCTACAGAAAGCAAGGAAGACTTTACTTGAGTAGCCAGCTGGACATGGTTGGAATGCAGGTACAGCTACTGTATCTTAGTAGCTCTAGAAATACTTGGGAGAAGTTACTGGGGTTTATGTTGACATAAAAGCAAAGAAACAAAACAACAAAAACCCACCTATCTGTGGAAATACAGAAAACCAGAATGGTATTCAGCCAAATTAGATCTGGAGCTCTTCATTGTACTTTTGATATTATCCAGAAAACAGCAGGTATTTAGGAAGTGTGTGTTAAGTGTGGCAAATGGTATTTTTCCCTTTAGATGCTCTTTCAGTTTCTGGAAGTGACTGGTTCAGGGACTTGTATACAAGTTACATAATCCTGTTTGGTTTGAATTACTCATGTTGGATTTCTCCTTCAAGAATGCAGCGGCAGTTTTTTTTAAGTACTTACTCTTCAAAATTCAGTAGGGGTGATCCTGCAGTCAAGTCATGTTCCATGGAAAATCATGTTTAGATTTGTTTATTTCAAGCAGATCCTTTACTCAGATGCCCTTTAATTCCTGCATTTACAGGAAAAGAGATATTCCTCTTCTGGCTCTGCTTTGCTTGGAGCTGGAAGAGGACCACTTAGAAGAGCTTTATCACTCCTGTTGTGAGCAGGAATATCATACAATGACATTGTAACTGGGCACAATTCATCTTTAAAAAAATGTACAATAGTAAAGACAAACAGTACTCTTGAACACTTATGTGCCAGATACAGATTTTAAGAAACCTTCCTAAACCTTTGATTTTGATCACAGATTTTAGTGTCATCTTTAAAGATAGACTTCCCAGTCCTTGGATTACTTTAGGTTGTTTTTTTCTGTGGGGTTCTTTTTCATTATATGAATTAGTTTATTTAAATATAGGTACTAAAAAGAAGTTAAAGCTCCAACAAGATTTTTTAATCTGCTTTTTATCCTAGGGAATCAAGGCATAGGCAGTGCTGATATGTCATGATACCTTCTTTCCCTTCCCTTCCCTTCCCTCCTGATACCTTCTTTCCCTTTAATGCCTCAGTAACTTAGGAAACTTGTTGTTGGATTTTTTTTTCCAATTGAAATTTGCACTGTGAAAAGCTTAAGCTTGAATCCATGTGTGTATAAATGTGCTTTCTATCAGCATAAAAATCCCAGCAGTATCAAATGGGTTTTATGGGTTTTACTTGCAGGAATGTTCTGGAGTGGCCCACTAATAATATTATCAGGTCTGAAGGACATGGCATTCTGAATTATGTTTCAAAATCTTTCACTAAAACATGTAAAGAGGGTGGCAGAGAGAACATGGAGACTTCCAGGATTTCTCAGTATTTCACACAGCGTTTCAAAGGAAAAAAAAAGAAAAAAGGCACAAATACCCCCTTTTCTGTATTAATCACCTCTAAACAGCATTCTGATACTTAATACTTTTCTGTTGGTTTCTTTTGTTTCTATTTGTACAGAAATGGTTGTGAACTTACAAAATCAGTTTGGCAAGCTGTCTGGTTCAGTGCGACGTGCTGAAAAGCCAAATCCTTCAAGTTTTCAGTTAAGTTGGTCTGAAGAAAACACAGATGGGAGTTGTTTTCACGGGCATAGCCTGAAGGGAATTTTGCAAGAAAAATGTGGTTTACTTACAGCCATGAACCCTGACTATTGGCTGTGTACAGTTAAACTATGTAACGAGAAGTAAGTATTCACATTTTTGCTAAACACATTTTGGAAAGTTCTCCTGAAAGTAAGGTTCTGTACATGTATTTTTGCAAATGACAAATACAGGGTGTGTACACAGCTATGTATTCACATACAGTTACAATCATTTGTAGAAAGGGGTGTGTGTGGAATGGATAGTCTTGGACTGTGAGTAGTAATTGTAATATGAAGAGTGATCAAAGTGAGCTTATGAGAAGAGAGGAGATGAGACAAAATCAACAACTAGAGTCACATGGCAAGAGTAGCAGCTAGATACAAATACTCACTTTGCTTCTTCATAGTATTTTAGAAAGAAACTTGAACCACAGCTCTCCAGAGAATGGCAATATGGTTCCATTCCTCTCTTCCCTGGCCTCCAAAAAATATAAGGAATTAATTTTTTAAATCGCTATACTGATTTTGTCATGGTCTTAATCAAGATCCAAGTTAAAATTAGCAGTAGGAGTTCAAATAAGCAGATAATTAATGAATGAAATCCAGAACACATTTTTTAAAAATAATCATGAGTGAAAAGGACTTTACCACTATTTCATCTAAGTGTATCAGTAATCAACAGGTGTTTTTTTTACATGCAGAAAAGTAAAAGAAGACCGTTTCTTTTACTGGAAAAGTAAAAAAGATGAAATGTGGGAAAAAAAAAAATTGTGCAATTAAGCAAGTTTTGTGTCTCACTTTACAAGAGAACTGTTCCCAAATCCTGTCTTTATGAGTGAAAGGGAATTTTTTCCTTCAGTTAAGGGTATATCTAAGGAGTCGTGCTGTTTGTTAGTAAACCTCTTTTCTTCAGAGGACCTAAGTAGCAAGGAAATTAATGATAGCCCAGCTAATCCAGTCTTGTACTAAATTATATGGATACTTAAGTATCTGCCTGATTTGTGGTGAATGTCTCACTCTTCCTTTAATACCTGCTTGCTTCACATTCTGCAAAAATTGCTGAGTTTTCTACTTGGAGGGTGCTGGCAGAGACACGGAGCAAAAGCCCTGCTGAGGGAACGTAGGAGTTGGGCAGCATTTACTCCAAGGAATAGGAAATATCAAAAATAGCATTTCTCATCAATTCCCTGACTTCTGGATCATATGCCAGGCTTTGGTTCTGCCACTGGCTGTATCACAAAACCCTAATCCAGAAAAGGAACATACTGGTGAATACCAGTGAAAAAGATCAGCTCTGTAGGTGGCTTGCATTCTCCTGAATTTCTCGTGTGCAGTTGGAAGGTGTTTCTTTGGAAAGGAGGTTGGGTTTCATTCGTGTGAAATGAGATTTCATTAGTCTCTTGAACAGCATCTGAAATCTTTATCTGGTGTGTACTTCGAAATGGTATTCAGAGATCAATAGCCCCTACGTAGTCTGAGTGATATGGTCCTGATTTTTACAGCATTAAATATTCCCCTTGTAAACAATGGATTTCACCTGTGTGCAGTCTTCTCTGCCTTGCAGTGGATTTCTTTGCTTATCTTTCTTTTCCTTTTCACATTACTTTTCACATACCCACCGTGACAGAAATGGGTTGGAATAATGTAAGCACAGTGTAACATTACAAGGGCTTTGGTTATATGGATTCATTCTTTTGTATGAATAAGAACTTTTTTTTTTTAAGGGAGTAGAGGCAATAATCCTTTTACCACAGATTTGCGTAAATCTTATGTACACATTGAATGAGTGGATATTTTGGTGTATGTTTGTTGAATAATCTTTCATGCAAAGTCTGTTTTTAAGCCTACATTTTCATATGTAATATATTAAAATGTTAATGGCAAACTGTCATAGCCTTCATGAAACAAGATTTGAATTTAAATTCTTACCGGTTAAATTTCCCATTATATCATTTGCAATGCAAGTAGTTAATTATACATCTGACACTTACTTAACATTGGAAAACAACGTCTACTCCCTCAGATATGAGGGTTTATCCTATGCAACTGTGTGTATGTATAGTAGAACTAAAAGAAATCTTACAAATTCTTGCTGTAAAAATCAGCATGGTCTAACTGGGACTACTGAAAGTCTTTAATCCAAGGACTAAAGTGTGATTACAGTGTTAGCAAAGCTGATCAGTCAAATGGTTGGTGAAATGCGTTCACATTTTATTTTAAAACTTTCCCTTTTAAACTGGATTCTCAACTGATTTGCTGTAGAGGTCTTTAGGTGACAGGAGTTGTAGTCAATGATTGTGAAGGTCTTTTCCAACCTAAAGGACTGTATGATTCTGCACGTGATGAGGTATTACAATGTGTGAAAAACGTTGTAATGCTTTGGGGGGATGTGAGGTAGGGCAGAGGATGGGATGTACAGTATGAGAGACCTAGTTCACATTTCCAATTCTGCCAGACTTCAGGAGGCTTTGAACAGACTGTGCTCCCTGAAGTGCAGCTTGCCTGGCACTCAGGATGGGTCTGTCTGTTCCTCCAGTTTGAGGTAAAATGTAAATGTTTGCTGGGCCAGAGGGAGTGAGCAAATGACTTTATAGTCTAGTAATTAGCACACTTACCTGTAAATTGGGACAGACAGATCCCAGTCCTTGTTCTGGTGAATATTTAAGACGGCTGCTCTGAATCAGACACAGGGAACATTTTAAACTGCTTCTCCACATCCCAAGGCAATACCTAGTAAGTTAGAAGATGCATGGGATTTATAGGTGAATAGCACCTGAGAGCCTATATCAATGTATAGTGTTTTTATTTTAAAATTGTAACTTTATAGTATTTTAAATCAAATTTGAGGCTTATCCAGAACAGGATATTTTTCCAACCTAAGTTACTGAACTTAGCATTTACAGAGCTCTCTGCAGTTTGTCCTCTGTGTCATCTTCTGTTCCGTGTGACACTTGTTACCAGCAAGTCCATTCTGCTATTTTTGTTATATACTTCATCAATAGAATCACCTCATCATTTTCATGAACGTTTTCACCACAAAAGCTACAAAATAATTAAGCAGAAGCCTGCTACAGCACTAATTACTTTTTGTTGACCTCGTCAGTGTTTGCTCCAATGTTTCCTGTGTTACTCCATTGACTTAGTTTAGCTTTTCTCTCTGGTTTCTAGACATGTAATTTGTATTTAGCACACAAAGGCAATGGACAATAAATGAATGAGTTATTATCCCATGACATAGTGTCAGGAAGATGAGACGGGAACCCTATGGAGAGAAAAGAACAGAGTGAAGAGCCTGAGGTGTCTGAATTGGATAGTCTTAGAAATTTTTAAAAAAGGGTGAGGTAGTCATTTTAATACTTTGCTATATTTGCTGAAAGCTGGCAGAAAAACAAGGGTTCCATGCAGTCCTGAAGTGCAAAGAATCTATTCTTTGCCTGGTTGAGTAAGATTCTGATTCATAGTGCAAGAAACTGTACTGGCTTCTTCTTCTTACTGTGTCTGCACCAGCTCTAAAAATGTCTTGGTCCAGTCCTCTACTTTAGGGTTTTACAGGAGTGGATCACTTCACAGAATCAACATTGTAAACTAGAATCGTGATTTATGCTGTTGGTAAAATGTAGAGTTTGCCCCTAATAACAATTAAATACAGAAATATTATTATATAATATTTATTATATAATTATAGAACTATTATTATATTTAGTTAGCTAAATCCTAACTAAATGCACTTGTAATTTAGGGCATTTCTTTTCCTCCCATTTCTTTTCAGATTGTGTGGTCATCTGGCTCATTACAGAGAAGTGGACTTTCCCCAGAGTTACCATTTTGTACTAAGGTTATTCTCCTTTCTTCTGAGGATTCAGCCCTCTTATATCCATGATGAGGTGTGTATGATAGAACACAAACTTTTTAGTAAAAAACTCTGTAAAAAACTAAAATACAACACTGTGCTAAGGAAATAAAAAAGGCCTAAACCCCCTGTATTGAACTTATGTGAACCGGTTGGATCCCAAACCATGGTATTATATCTAAACTTATACTGATTGTTTTGTCTCATGGAAATTTTTTTGTTACAACAGTAGTGCTGAGATCTACTATTGTACTTTAGTTTTAGTGTCATTTTATCTATAATTTAAGTCACTAGTGCTGGGAAAGGAAACTGTCAAGTAAACTGTTAATAACCATTTATTTCATTACTTTGCATCAGAGCCAACAGGAAGCTGTGAAATTACCATTTTTTGGGCATAATTGTATGTATTTTCAGTGTACTGGACATGATGTTAGCATCTAATAACATTGTGATATTTTGCAATTAAAATATCTATTTTTTTACCTACTATTGTATGACAGTAAATATATTTCTAGAAAATAATGTTTATTTTATATTTAAATACTGTTTTAATAAATAAAATGAGCAATTGCTTGATGTTTTCATTGCAGTGAGTTTTTTGGTCATTATTTCTAAACAGGATGTTCTGGAACAACTCTGGCACTATTTTCTACATTTCCTTGCAGCCCCTGTATCTCCAAATCTCCTGTTATGCCTGAGCCTCTCATTCAAGTTAACACCTTTCAGGTCCATGTTCTGCTTCAGGCTTCACAGATTTTGCAGGTATTTTTGTACCTGGTACAAAATCTGATCCTGTTTCTGGTGCAGCAGTAACTACCAGGCCCTCCTGTTGTTCTTTTTTTTTGCAAGGCTGCTGTCACAGCATTGGGTTTCTTCTGAGCATTTTGTAACCCAGCATCTTCAGTAGCTTGTGCCCTGGCCATTCCACCAGTTTCTCATGCTCCATCTTATTTCTGCACCGTGGTTTTATGCTGTCCCAGACGACTGTAAATGAGTTAGGTGCTGCCACTGCATGAAAGACACCATAACATACACATCCATACGTTGAGCCAAGATGATGTGTAGATACCCAGATGAATAATGCTGCTTCCAGCTGAATGAAATGAAATTCATCAACTCTGACCATCAATACAGCATACAGAACTTGCCAGATCGATTTGATCAAAACCAAAACAGCCAGCTATTTCTAAGCATTATTACAGCTAAGAAAAGTGATGCCTGCACACTTGACAAAGAGTGATGATTTCTTCCCTGAGCAAGGTCTCCAGTGAGATGTAACCTGGGAGGGTAATCAGTTCAGTGAGTAGATTGCAAAGGGTTTAAAATGTGTTGCAATTCAATCCATGAAATTGTTGTTTAAAAATTGGGAACAGGTGAATGATAGGATAAATGATGTGCTGCTCTACCTGCCTGGAGCAAAGTGATAAAGTATTTCAAGCACAGGTAGGGCAGACAGGACTATTAAAGGTAAGTTTTAATAGTTACATGGAAATACTGGCAAACCAGGGGGCTTCACTGGCTCAGTAGAGGCAGGAGGTAATACGGTGTTCTGATTTGAGGTGACAGAAAAGACAGTTTGGGTGAAAGTTTTTACTTTTTCAAGTATTTTAATTAGTTATTGTAGCACAGGGATTTAGAGCAATGGTCCTGTAAAGTGGCTAATATGCAGGTGAGAAGATGTAGTTTTAGTCATACAGGGCTAAACTGTGCTTGATGGGGGAAGAGGGAAGAGTAGACTGAATTGTTACTTGGTGTATGTGTTAGAGATTTCCTAAGTGGGCACAGTTTAATATGTCTGAATCTACTGCCACGCTGGGCTAGATACCTCAGACTTCTGGTGAGGTGTGTCTGGAACTGATGTTTACGTTAATGGCCTTGGAACATACCAGTTCAAATCTCATGTTGTGTCTGGTGTTTGTGTTTTAAAACTAGCCATTACTTGTTATGTTTGACCTCACCTGAGTGAATTACTAATATTTGTAAGTATTTTGTAAAATTATTCTTTGTACTTTTTCTGGATGAGTATTTGTATCGGTTAAAAATGTGCAGAAGTGTAATACCCATTGTCACTGTTTTCAACAGTGCTGGCTCAAATGACTGAAAGTGTCTCATTCTTTTTACTGGAATGTCTGTTAAAGTTTTGAATTAACGATCTCAAAGACACCTTGGTGTACATAAAGGATTAATTTAATTCAGAAGTCTTTATTTGAAAGACTTAATTATAGGTATACCTTTCTTTTAAAACTACTGTAGTAGTAAAATCTGAGCTTCATAAATTAAAACTACAGTGCTCGTTGTTACCTTGTTACAAACGTAAGAAAGCTCCCTTAGATGTTAGACTAAATTAAGGCTGTACTTTAATAAACTGGCGTAAAGCTTGCAGTTAATCATCAAGAGCCGTGTGCCTTCTGGACACATAGGTTAAGAGTCAGATTTAAAACAAAGGGTGTGCCCCAAAATGCCTTCTGTTAGTTCTATGCAGTTTAATCAATCAACACTTAGGCTGCAGTAATGCTGGTGAAGAAGCTGAGGGGCCGCAGGACGCCGCCGCTGCAGTGCAGTGAGGGCAGCGCCGCGGGCACGGCTGCCGGCGCGGTGAGCGCGGCTGGGGCGGGGCTCAGGGCCGGGCCGGGCCGGGGCT